>CP092881.1:70847633-71404545 GCA_030710605.1 Cordylochernes scorpioides
GATCCAATATATGCCTTTTTATTTAAAGTAAAAAATATAATTTATTTTATATATTAAACTAGACGAATGACACGGCTTCGCCCGAGAATTCCCCCGAGAGAAATTTCCTTCATACTAAAAGTACATCAATTATAAATAGTAGAAGTGCCATAGAAGAGCAATACAGAAGTAACTCATAAACCACAGGCAAAATGTGTTTGCGATGGCAAAAATTGTATTATAGTTTTTAGGTATTTGATTTAATTATTTTTTTGCAATCCATTTAGTTGTTTTAAAATCAATATAGTTTAAATAGATGGCAGCTTTTCTACCCAAACCCCGTGGTACCCGCCCCAGCGCATTAACCCTTGAAATTGCCTGAGTGAGTGACTACGATGGATCTTGACTGCGATGCCCATCTTATCAGTAAGAATAAGAAAAAATAGGTTTATAAAAATTTAATACAAAATACTGGCATGTAAATATTTTCTTTAAAAAATAAAAGAGCACATGAAAATTAGGCAAACATATGTGTTTGCTAATGACTGCGACTGCATTTTAAACGATTTTTTAAAGAGATAAAAAAGGCCAGAACAAAAATTATTAAAAATACGAAAGCCATTATTTACATACAGTAATGCTATTTTTTAAGTTTTTTAAAAAATTGTATTGTGTGCACTTACCGTAACTTAGTAATATAAATTTCTCTCTCAATACTCAATACTTTTGTAAAAAAAGTAACACTCATATAAAAAGATATTTTAAAAAAAAAGTACACAAGCAACTTGAAAAAAATGCAGAATGCTCATTGATCGCTTAATTGGCCTGGTGTTGTTACTTCGCATTGTATTTACTCCGCGTAAAAAAAAAGTCAAAATACTAATCAAAATCTAGCTGAAAAATATTTCCTCAGGTTTATAAAAAGCGACATGCAAAATTTGGTACCAATTGGTTCAGTAGTTTTTGAGTTTATCGCGAAACAGACATTGACTTTTATATATAAGAAGATATATGTTTTCCTGTAGAGAGAAGGGCAGAGATGCCTGGAAGATTGAGACGGTTTTAATAAAGAAACTCATCTCCAGAAACCTTTTTAATTGTTTAATTAATGTCCTGTAGGCTTAATTCAATTGATCTCCATCTATACCTCACACAAATCAAATATTTTAACTTATTCATTAAAAACGATGAGACGCACCAAAAATAACCGATATGACAACTCTGCAGATGTGAACTTCAGTGACAAAAATAGAAGCGAGGAGATTATATATGGATGTTGTAGAGTGAGGTAGCTTGTGGCCTGTTTAGTGCAAGATTTCATAATTTGGCGGACCCTTACGAGACCCACATGTTTATCTCAGGCAAAAGTCCAACCAGAGATTATACACAAGTCCGAGAAGTCCTGGGGATAGCCATAGGCTTCCTCGAACTCCAACATTGTAAACTATAGTTCTTAAATTCAAAGATACTTCGACCAGTAAATCTTATTATTATTTCGACATTTCGAATAAATATTTTTGTAGAAACGTTGAGATAATAAAAAGATTTACTGGCCAAATTATCTTTAATTTTAAGAACTATAAATGCTCGTTAGGAAGCCTCTATATTTATGATGGTAAAATATATACAATCTCTAATTACACATTTACATATGTAATACTTTGATAAATCATCCAATCATAAGGAAATTTAAAAGAAAATCCAAAGATGTAATAGTGTATAGAATAATAGCTATATATTCAAAACTTATGCAAATTATCACATTAGCGAAGTGATTTGCATATTTTAAAGTATTAAAGTGATAATAATGATGAGAATACTAACTAAATTCTCTATTACACTACAACTACTTATAATAAAATATTATTATTAGAAATATTCATTAAAGGAAACTTAAGTGAAAACGGGCGAAGCCAACTATAATTTACATATTTTATAGTCGAATATAAAATAAACGTTGATAATATATAACTTGTGGGTGAACTGAAATATTTGCTACTATTATCTAAAAAATAGTGTTAAACCTCTTCTCTTCTCTCTCTAAATTCGTTAGTTACTGATTCAAGTGTGTGTGGGTGAGAAGCGGGTAGAGCCGGGTACTTTGGTTCTAGTATAAAAATAGGAAACAAAGGCGTGGACCTCCGCCCACTAACCATTACACTGTTTTCTGGCCGTGACCTGAATATTCTGACGTTATTTGTTGGAAATTTATCGAGTTTTAAGTAATTAAATTGGGACGTAATCGCTAATCGATACCTCGTCATGTAATTCTTAATTAAAGCCTCAATGTATTCAAAGTGGGCCGCTGATAAATAATGGATGAATAACCGACGGGGTCTTTATCTTCTCTACAGTATGTAACAAGCCGGTCTATAGCATGTATATTGTCTTATACACCCGGTGTATACCTTGTTCTTATCTTCTCTACAGTATGTAACAAGCCGGACTACAGCATGTATATTGGCCTATACACCCGGTGAATACCTTGTTCTTATCTTCTCTAGTATGTAACAAGCCGGGCTATAGCATGTATATTGTCCTATACACCCGGCGTATACCTTGTTCTTATCTTCTCTACAGTGTGTAACAAGCCGGGCTATAGCATGTATATTGTCCTATACACCCGGTGAATACCTTGTTCTTATCTTCTCTACAGTATGTAACAAGCGAGGCTATAGCATGTATATTGTCCTATACACCCGGTGTATACCTTGTTCTTATCTTCTCTACAGTGTGTAACAAGCCGGGCTATAGCATGTATATTGTCCTATACACCTGGTGTATACCTTGTTCTTATCTTCTCTACAGTATGTAACGACCCGGGCTGTAGCATGTATATTGTCCTATACACCCGGTGTATACCTTGTTCTTATCTTCTCTACAGTATGTAACAAGCGAGGCTATAGCATGTATATTGTCCTATACACCCGGTGTATACCTTGTTCTTATCTTCTCTACAGTATGAAACAAGCCGGGCTACAGCGCGTGTATTATTATAGAACAAGGTATACCCCCGGTGTATACCTTGTTTTCATTTAGAATTTACTATCAATAGAATTTCCGTTTTTAATTCGAATTTGATTTTGATCCCTTGGTCTTCAAATTATCTAAGTTCGACTGATTAATAAATATAGATAAATTTGCTTTATAAAAATTGTTGATGAAAAAGAACTCCGCGCTGGGCCCAGGGCACTGGGCCCTTGTTCTTATCTTCTCTACAGTATGTAACAAGCCGGGCTATAGCATGTATATTGTCCTATACACCCGGTGTATACCTTGTTCTTATCTTCTCTACAGTATGTAACAAGCCGGGCTATAGCATGTATATTGTCCTATTCACCCGGTGTATACCTTGTTCTTATCTTCTCTACAGTGTGTAACAAGCCGGGCTACAGCACGTGTATTGTCCTATACACCCGGTGTTTACCTTGTTCTTATCTTCTTTACAGTATGTAACAAGCCGGGCTATAGCATGTATATTGTCCTATACACCCGGCGTATACCTTGTTCTTATCTTCTCTACAGTATGTAACGACCCGGGCTATAGCATGTATATTGTCCTATACACCCAGTGTATACCTTGTTCTTATCGTCTCTACAGTGTGTAACAAGCCGGGCTATAGCATGTATATTGTCCTATACACCCGGCGTATACCTTGTTCTTATCTTCTCCACAGTATGTAACGACCCGGGCTATAGCATGTATATTGTCCTATACACCCGGTGTATACCTTGTTCTTATCTTCTCTACAGTATGTAACGACCCGGGCTATAGCATGTATATTGTCCTATACACCCGGTGTATACCTTGTTCTTATCTTCTCTACAGTATGTAACAAGCCGGGCTATAGCATGTATATTGTCCTATACACCCGGCGTATACTTTGTTCTTATCTTCTCTACAGTATGTAACGACCCGGGCTATAGCATGTATATTGTCCTATACACCCGGTGTATACCTTGTTCTTATCTTCTCTACAGTGTGTAACAAGCCGGGCTATAGCATGTATATTGTCCTATACACCCGGTGTGTGTATACCTTGTTCTTATCTTCTCTACAGTATGTAACAAGCCGGGCTATAGCATGTATATTGTCCTATTCACCCGGTGTATACCTTGTTATTATCTTCTCTACAGTGTGTAACAAGCCGGGCTACAGCACGTGTATTGTCCTATACACCCGGTGTATACCTTGTTCTTATCTTCTCTTCAGTATGAAACAAGCCGGGCTATAGCATGTATATTGTCCTATACACCCGGTGTATACCTTGTTCTTATCTTCTCCACAGTATGTAACAAGCCGGGCTATAGCATGTATATTGTCCTATACACCCGGTGTATACCTTGTTCTTATCTTCTCTACAGTATGTAACGACCCGGGCTATAGCATGTATATTGTCCTATACACCCAGTGTATACCTTGTTCTTATCGTCTCTACAGTGTGTAACAAGCCGGGCTATAGCATGTATATTGTCCTATTCACCCGGTGTATACCTTGTTCTTATCTTCTCTACAGTGTGTAACAAGCCGGGCTACAGCACGTGTATTGTCCTATACACCCGGTGTTTACCTTGTTCTTATCTTCTCTACAGTATGTAACAAGCCGGGCTATAGCATGTATATTGTCCTATACACCCGGCGTATACCTTGTTCTTATCTTCTCCACAGTATGTAACGACCCGGGCTATAGCATGTATATTGTCCTATACACCCGGCGTATACCTTGTTCTTATCTTCTCTACAGTATGTAACAAGCCGGGCTATAGCATGTATATTGTCCTATACACCCGGCGTATACTTTGTTCTTATCTTCTCTACAGTATGTAACGACCCGGGCTATAGCATGTATATTGTCCTATACACCCGGTGTATACCTTGTTCTTATCTTCTCTACAGTGTGTAACAAGCCGGGCTATAGCATGTATATTGTCCTATACACCCGGTGTGTGTATACCTTGTTCTTATCTTCTCTACAGTATGTAACAAGCCGGGCTATAGCATGTATATTGTCCTATTCACCCGGTGTATACCTTGTTCTTATCTTCTCTACAGTGTGTAACAAGCCGGGCTACAGCACGTGTATTGTCCTATACACCCGGTGTTTACCTTGTTCTTATCTTCTCTACAGTATGTAACAAGCCGGGCTATAGCATGTATATTGTCCTATACACCCGGCGTATACCTTGTTCTTATCTTCTCCACAGTATGTAACGACCCGGGCTATAGCATGTATATTGTCCTATACACCCGGCGTATACCTTGTTCTTATCTTCTCTACAGTATGTAACAAGCCGGGCTATAGCATGTATATTGTCCTATACACCCGGCGTATACTTTGTTCTTATCTTCTCTACAGTATGTAACGACCCGGGCTATAGCATGTATATTGTCCTATACACCCGGTGTATACCTTGTTCTTATCTTCTCTACAGTGTGTAACAAGCCGGGCTATAGCATGTATATTGTCCTATACACCCGGTGTGTGTATACCTTGTTCTTATCTTCTCTACAGTATGTAACAAGCCGGGCTATAGCATGTATATTGTCCTATTCACCCGGTGTATACCTTGTTATTATCTTCTCTACAGTGTGTAACAAGCCGGGCTACAGCACGTGTATTGTCCTATACACCCGGTGTATACCTTGTTCTTATCTTCTCTTCAGTATGAAACAAGCCGGGCTATAGCATGTATATTGTCCTATACACCCGGTGTATACCTTGTTCTTATCTTCTCCACAGTATGTAACAAGCCGGGCTATAGCATGTATATTGTCCTATACACCCGGTGTATACCTTGTTCTTATCTTCTCTACAGTATGTAACGACCCGGGCTATAGCATGTATATTGTCCTATACACCCAGTGTATACCTTGTTCTTATCGTCTCTACAGTGTGTAACAAGCCGGGCTATAGCATGTATATTGTCCTATTCACCCGGTGTATACCTTGTTCTTATCTTCTCTACAGTGTGTAACAAGCCGGGCTACAGCACGTGTATTGTCCTATACACCCGGTGTTTACCTTGTTCTTATCTTCTCTACAGTATGTAACAAGCCGGGCTATAGCATGTATATTGTCCTATACACCCGGCGTATACCTTGTTCTTATCTTCTCCACAGTATGTAACGACCCGGGCTATAGCATGTATATTGTCCTATACACCCGGTGTATACCTTGTTCTTATCTTCTCTACAGTGTGTAACAAGCCGGGCTATAGCTTGTATATTGTCCTATACACCCGGTGTAAACCTTGTTCTTATCTTCTCCACAGTATGTAACGACCCGGGCTATAGCATGTATATTGTCCTATACACCCGGCGTATACCTTGTTCTTATCTTCTCTACAGTATGTAACGACCCGGGCTATAGCATGTATATTGTCCTATACACCCGGTGTATACCTTGTTCTTATCTTCTCTACAGTATGTAACAAGCCGGGCTACAGCATGTATATTGTCCTATACACCCGGTGTATACCTTGTTCTTATCTTCTCTACAGTATGTAACAAGCCGGGCTACAGCACGTGTATTGTCCTATACACCCGGTGTATACCTTGTTCTTATCTTCTCTACAGTATGTAACAAGCCGGGCTATAGCATGTATATTGTCCTATACACCCGGTGTATACCTTGTTCTTATCTTCTCTACAGTATGTAACAAGCCGGGCTATAGCATGTATATTGTCCTATACACCCGGTGTATACCTTGTTCTTATCTTCTCTACAGTGTGTAACAAGCCGGGCTACAGCGCGTGTATTATTATAGAACAAGGTATACCCCTGGTGTATACCTTGTTTTCATTTAGAATTTACTATCAATAGAATTTCCGTTTTTAATTCGAATTTGATTTTGATCCCTTGGTCTTCAAATTATCTAAGTTCGACTGATTAATAAATATAGATAAATTTGCTTTATAATAATTGTTGATGAAAAAGAACTCCGCGCTGGGCCCAGTGCCCTGGGCCCTTGTTCTTATCTTCTCTACAGTATGTAACAAGCCGGGCTATAGCATGTATATTGTCCTATACACCCGGTGTATACCTTGTTCTTATATTCTCTACAGTATGTAACAAGCCGGGCTATAGCATGTATATTGTCCTATACACCCGGTGTATACCTTGTTCTTATCTTCTCTACAGTATGTAACAAGCCGGGCTATAGCATGTATATTGTCCTATACACCCGGCGTATACCTTGTTCTTATCTTCTCCACAGTATGTAACGACCCGGGCTATAGCATGTATATTGTCCTATACACCCGGTGTATACCTTGTTCTTATCTTCTCTACAGTATGTAACGACCCGGGCTATAGCATGTATATTGTCCTATACACCCGGTGTATACCTTGTTCTTATCTTCTCTACAGTGTGTAACAAGCCGGGCTATAGCATGTATATTGTCCTATACACCCGGTGTATACCTTGTTCTTATCTTCTCTACAGTGTGTAACAAGCCGGGCTACAGCACGTGTATTGTCCTATACACCCGGTGTTTACCTTGTTCTTATCTTCTCTACAGTATGTAACAAGCCGGGCTATAGCATGTATATTGTCCTATACACCCGGTGTATACCTTGTTCTTATCTTCTCTACAGTATGTAACGACCCGGGCTATAGCATGTATATTGTCCTATACACCCGGTGAATACCTTGTTCCTATCTTCTCTACAGTGTGTAACAAGCCGGGCTACAGCACGTGTATTGTCCTATACACCCAGTGTTTACCTTGTTCTTATCTTCTCTACAGTATGTAACGACCCGGGCTATAGCATGTATATTGTCCTATACACCCGGTGTATACCTTGTTCTTATCTTCTCTACAGTGTGTAACAAGCCGGGCTATAGCATGTATATTGTCCTATACACCCGGTGTATACCTTGTTCTTATCTTCTCTACAGTATGTAACAAGCCGGGCTACAGCGCGTGTATTGTCCTATACACCCGGTGTATACCTTGTTCTTATCTTCTCTACAGTATGTAACGACCCGGGCTATAGCACGTATATTGTCCTATACACCCGGTGTATACCTTGTTCTTATCTTCTCTACAGTGTGTAACAAGGCGGGCTATAGCATGTATATTGTCCTATACACCCGGTGTATACCTTGTTCTTATCTTCTCTACAGTGTGTAACAAGCCGGGCTACAGCACGTGTATTGTCCTATACACCCGGTGTTTACCTTGTTCTTATCTTCTCTACAGTATGTAACAAGCCGGGCTATAGCATGTATATTGTCCTATACACCCGGCGTATACCTTGTTCTTATCTTCTCTACAGTATGTAACGACCCGGGCTATAGCATGTATATTGTCCTATACACCCGGTGTATACCTTGTTCTTATCTTCTCTACAGTGTGTAACAAGCCGGGCTATAGCATGTATATTGTCCTATACACCCGGCGTATACCTTGTTCTTATCTTCTCCACAGTATGTAACGACCCGGGCTATAGCATGTATATTGTCCTATACACCCGGTGTATACCTTGTTCTTATCTTCTCTACAGTATGTAACGACCCGGGCTATAGCATGTATATTGTCCTATACACCCGGTGTATACCTTGTTCTTATCTTCTCTACAGTATGTAACAAGCCGGGCTATAGCATGTATATTGTCCTATTCACCCGGTGTATACCTTGTTCTTTTCTTCTCTACAGTATGTAACAAGCGAGGCTATAGCATGTATATTGTCCTATACACCCGGTGAATACCTTGTTCTTATCTTCTCTACAGTATGTAACAAGCCGGGCTATAGCATGTATATTGTCCTATTCACCCGGTGTATACCTTGTTCTTATCTTCTCTACAGTGTGTAACAAGCCGGGCTACAGCACGTGTATTGTCCTATACACCCGGTGTATACCTTGTTCTTATCTTCTCTACAGTATGTAACAAGCGAGGCTATAGCATGTATATTGTCCTATACACCCGGTGTATACCTTGTTCTTATCTTCTCTACAGTATGTAACAAGCCGGGCTATAGCATGTATATTGTCCTATACACCCGGTGTTTACCTTGTTCTTATCTTCTCTACAGTATGTAACAAGCCGGGCTATAGCATGTATATTGTCCTATTCACCCGGCGTATACCTTGTTCTTATCTTCTCTACAGTATGTAACAAGCCGGGCTATAGCATGTATATTGTCCTATTCACCCGGTGTATACCTTGTTCTTATCTTCTCTACAGTGTGTAACAAGCCGGGCTACAGCACGTGTATTGTCCTATACACCCGGTGTATACCTTGTTCTTATCTTCTCTACAGTATGTAACAAGCGAGGCTATAGCATGTATATTGTCCTATACACCCGGTGTATACCTTGTTCTTATCTTCTCTACAGTATGTAACAAGCCGGGCTATAGCATGTATATTGTCCTATACACCCGGTGTTTACCTTGTTCTTATCTTCTCTACAGTATGTAACAAGCCGGGCTATAGCATGTATATTGTCCTATTCACCCGGCGTATACCTTGTTCTTATCTTCTCTACAGTATGTAACAAGCCGGGCTACAGCACGTGTATTGTCCTATACACCCGGTGTATACCTTGTTCTTATCTTCTCTACAGTATGTAACAAGCCGGGCTATAGCATGTATATTGTCCTATACACCCGTGTAATTCCATGTTCTTATCTTCTCTTCAGTATGAAACAAGCCGGGCTACAGCGCGTGTATTATTATAGAACAAGGTATACCCCCGGTGTATACCTTGTTTTCATTTAGAATTTACTATCAATAGAATTTCCGTTTTTAATTCGAATTTGATTTTGATCCCTTGGTCTTCAAATTAACTAAGTTCGACTGATTAATAAATATAGATAAATTTGCTTTATAAAAATTGTTGATGAAAAAGAACTCCGCGCTGGGCCCAGTGAGGGTAGGCGATCTGGCACAAGCCTCCATCGATGGCAGGGGAGAGGGGGTATTTGTCAGGAGAATTGTGCTTATTAGAACGGGGCGCCGCCGCAGAAATATTTCCAAATCAATTCTAAGGCAGAGGGATTTATGACTCATTCGTCTGACGTCAATATTAGGGGACCCGGATGTCGGCTTATTGTCGGCCCGCGTGACAATGTATAGCGATCATCTGGGGGCGTAGGGGGGAGGGAATCCCCTCACAAGGAAGGCCTGTGCTCTATATCATCCAGCCTGAATATAAGGGCCCATCTGGATTCAGCTAGCTAACCCGCAGAACGGCGAGAGAGTATCCTCTTGCAATTCATCTAATTCTGAGGGATCAATTGATATAGAGGTGTAAGGTTGGATAAATCCCTGTAAAACTGCGGGAGAAGCCCCTGTTTTACATCCCATCCTGAATCAAGCATCACTGCTGAATACTGGTAACTCGGAACACGGAGAGAATATCCCCTGTTTGTTAATCCATCCTGGTAATGGAACTTTGCTGAATTCGAAATGTAAGGACTTAGTCAATATGAAACACTGCCAAAAAAGCCCGTGTGTGACATCCCGTCCTCATTCAGAGAGCTTTGCTGAATTCGAGATGAAAGGACTTATTCAACCCCTGGAACGCTGTGGAAGTGGCTCCTGCGTAACATCCCATCCTGGATCAAGAAACTCCTGCTGAATTAGAGATGTAAGGATTTAGTCACAACGTGGAACACTGCGGGAGTTTCCTCCTGTGTGGCATCCCATCCTGGATCAAAGAGCTCTTCTGAATTCGAGATGAAAGGACTTATTCAACCCCTTGAACACTGCGAGAGTGGCCCCTGTTAATCGAAATCAATTCCTGTCTTTCCAATGGACTCACTTTAGATGATATCGTTTGCTTTAAGATTCAGAGGCTTTTTTCTTTCTAAAAACCATTAAAATTCAGCAGCAGATGTTGTTTTTCCTAATTCTACATCCATTCTCCATTGTATGGCATTCATTCTTGATGGCATAACAATTATCTTCACAGTTGTACTCGCCTGTAGCTCCCAAACTAGTGAAATCAAGGTGTGAGGAATCTTCTGGGTTTATATTTACTCTGGAGTTACCGAAGAACGGCCTGGTAGACCACTTCAAATATTTAATTTACAATTCAAATATATTGGATAGGACTAGACAAGATTGTCATGCTAAATACCTTTTTGTTCGGCTTCTACTTCTTGTGCCACAACTTTTCATAAGTTTTTTCTATATTCATAAGCATGAGCAGTTTGGTACACAGCTTCTCTGTGATCACTTAAGTATTTGGCTTTTATATGAAGATGTGTAGTCTAGAGGCTAGACAAGGTATGTCAATTCGTGGATCCTCTGAAAGAATCTCGTTTATTTCTTGCAGCATCATCTGATCAATGGCGACATGGTGAATTTTATCGTTTGGTCGAGGATCTGTTATCTGTGAATGTTCTTTGGCCACTACTTTCGCCCAAATGGGCCACACTTTCTTGTGACATGCTGTTCCCACCATAAATAGACAGCGGAAGATTTCTGAAGGAATCACTTCCGCAGCAATTAGGAAATGTACTGATATATTTTCTCATTTAGTACTTTTGTCTGATAGTAACAACGATGTTACCGAAATGTCACACACCATTTATTTACTTATATTTGGTCTTTTTACCTTGTATTTATAATCTCTAATCCAAATTGTGCCTTTTCAAGTACTGGTTTTGTTATAACTTATCGTTTTTTTAAATTTAAGTTCTTCCGTATTATTTTGTTTTACTTTTGAATGTACGCGTTTCTGTGTGTTGTTACTTTTACTTTAGGCCCTATTACTTTTTATGTAGGTATTTGTTTATGTGTATGTTGTGTCTGTACTCATGTTATAGTCGGCAGCAAAGGTGTCTGCTTCCATGTTAGGAATGACCTTAAATTACAGGCAAAGTCAGACTTTCATCAAAGTGTGCCTGGATCATGGTACCATGATCAACGAAAGCTGCACCCCTCTACCCCATCCCATTGAAATTCGTGTAATCTTTTATCAAAATTCGAAACTATTTTAAAAGCGTAAGATTCTTTTTGAAATTAAACAATTTCTACTGCCCTTCCTGCAATGGAAAAATTGAAGGGAGGGCCTGGCTCATCAGTGGTGTACCCTCCCAGGGGTTTCGCCAGTTTAATAGACCATACCGCTGTTATATTGCATTTTTGGAACTTCATTATAGTGATACTGTTTTGATAATTGTTTAGTTTCGAACTTTGATAACAGATGGCGCGCTAGTGCATCATATTATCGTGTAATCTTTACACAAGGAGATAAGAAACAAAAACAACAATTTTTGTGTATGTAACCCGTTAAAGTAACTTTTGTAAAAGCAATCAACAGTTACAGTTTATACCGCCGCGAGAACATGTAGTTTACTTTTCCAATGTTTGGTTTCATACAGTGAGGTTTGGATTTACATTTTTATTCTTCTCTGAATTTTTTTTGCTTGTTTCATTATATAGCTATATACTATGTCTCATCATAGTTCATATAAATATATAGGATAAACGGGGCGATCTTTCTCTCTATTCTCCAATCAATGTTCTCTAAAGCTGGCCGCAAAGGTAGACAGTAACGCCATCTATGGACAACAAGTAGAACTATTTACTGTGCCGTAGCATCTATCTATATTTAAACATAGATTTATATTATATATTATATGTATTAATAAATTATATATTAAAAATATTTATATTTTTAAAATATTATTAAAATATAATTCAAAGCTGACACACATTAATATATATATTTTTAATATAGAATGTAACAATAACACACAACACACTTTTCAAGTATACATTATAATACCCAGTTTATAACGAAACATGGAAATTTTGAGGGATTTTTATCGAAATTTGGGGCGGTTGAAGACTTTAGCTGTCATTGTGGCAACGAATTCCAGGACTCGAGACATCTACTGTTGGAATGCCCACTCTTCTTCACCGCTAGACAACAGACAATTTAGAAATAGGAGATCATAGGACAATGTTGTAGATATATATCAATTTGTAAATAGCAGAGAGAATTATCATAGATTTAAAATTTTTTGTAAATATATTTATGATTATCTTTTTAAACCTGAAAGGTTCAGGTTCCTAATATATATTATTGTTTCTCTTTTAATTTTAATTATTTTTTTTTTGTTTAATATGTTTATAACTGTTTCTGTTTAAAAAAAATGTAAATCGACGCAATTATCCCTAGCTGGGATATCGCGCTTTGTGTGTTGATATAAATAAAGGAGACACACAAGAACTATAATCATTTTGTCTTCTATTGATAGCCTTCTTTAGAAACTCAGCTTTTTATATATGTTGTTCACTTTCTATTTAGCAATAACCAATTCCACTTCAAAATACTTGCCATCTTATGACAAATGTGTCGCACATTCTCTCTCCTATATATAACCTCCCATATTTATATACATTCGTAGAAATAAGTACGAGAAGGTAAGTCTCCGATTATATATACCTGTTTGTGAGAACAACGGATGTAATAAATAGTACGCAAGTGTAAATGTACTAGGATCAGGCCGATAAATTGAGAAAAAAAGGCATCTTCTGATCGTGCAAATTTGGATGCCCAAAAGACAGCCTTTTCTGGTCGTTGAGGTACAGCTTGCACCACGCTGATGAGGTCCAACAGCCCGAAACGCGTACGAGGTTAGCTTTTCTTGATTAATAAAAAAAACGGTATTTGGCCAATTCTGGAATAATTAAAAATCAACGATTAGTTGGTATTTATTCCAAAGATGGAACAAGCCATCAGTAACTTTCAGTTGCACGATCAAGATATACAAAGCAATAGCCATCTATATATAACAAATGAAGACATTAAGACGCGAATGTTTCTTTCAAGAATAAATCAAGCTTCTACTGTCCTTACTGCGATGAAAAAAATATTGGGAGGGCTTAGCTCATCAGTGGTAAACCCTTCCAGCAGTTTCACCAATTTTTTTTTTTTTAATCTACCAGACCGCTTCTTTAGAGCCCTAATACTGTATTGGATCATTCTGCTTTTATATGCTACACTGAAGGGTGAAATCTTAGAAATGGCATTTAAGCAAACTATTGATATAAGCTTTTAGGACAGTTGAATTATATATGATATTTGCATCAAGCAATGGTCTTCCGCAAACAATAAGGACACATAAATAAGCCACAGAAATGCCTATTTTCTTAATGAATGTTTTTTTATCTTAACCCCCCTTCCCCCAAGTACTTGAGGAATGTAAGAAATACCTTGCTATAAGAAATGCCATATTCTAGTAAGAAAACCTCGCCTGTCGCCTCCTCTTATTACATACATATTACATCCCAAACACGACACCAGCCATCTCTGTCTTGAGCTCGATGTACCATCTCAGTGACCGTCAATCCAGTGAGTTCCTTTAATTGGTTCACGGATTAATATATGATTATTAAAATTGTGCAATATAAAAATTGAAAGAGCCTTGTGGTGTAAAGATATTTCCTGAACGTGCAACTACAAATTACATTAATCAGATAGATGACATCGTTTTGAAAATAGAACCATCCATAAATAAATATTTAATTAAAAATATATATATTGGATCAAAAAATAATTTATGTTACCAATATTTCAGTTGGCTGAAGGCCGACCTTTATCAAGGTATTATATAACCTGTATAATTGTATAACGAAACAAAAGTTTTACGAAGGAGCATCTTCTATTATACTTGAGCTAGCTTTCGAACCTTTCGGTTCTTCAACAGGCGTGGCTAGTATGACTATAGTCATACTAGCCACGCCTGTTGAAGAACCGAAAGGTTCGCAAGCTAGCTCAAGTATAATAAAAGATGCTCCTTCGTAAAACTTTTGTTTCGTTATACAATTATACCAATTATACGGAGTTTACCTGTAGAAAAAATATAACCTGTATGTTATAATACCTTGATAAAGGTTGACGTTCAGCCAACTGAAAATTTGGCAAAATAAATGATATTTTGAACAAATATATGGCTTTTTAATTATAGATGACATTGCCAGACATTACGATGTTCTGTCCCACGAAAAGAAAAGCATCACTCTTACTAGATTATACATTTAGTCTCATTGAAGACTTAATATTTCAGTGCAGAAAGATTTGCAGGACTTTCCAATCTCGTCTAATTTTAACGCGTCTGATAAGCAAAGTCTATGTATTGACTTACTACCGAGGACCAACATGTCTGGGCAGAATCCAAGCAAAGGCTCTCTCGATGAAGCTGGAGAAGTTTCACCGCCCAGTCAACGGGGCGGCCTGGCAGAATTCACATTCCACCTGCGAGCCACTTCCTTCTCCTCTTTCTAAATTTTTAAACAAGACTGGGCTATTCAATCGATTCGGTTCTCAGCTCCACAAGGCTTGTGCTTTCGCCACCTTAAAGTAGACTGGTTCTTCGGCATAGAAACACATCTTACCATTACTGAATTATTTCTTTTATCCCGAGGTGTGTGTTCATTAGATCCCGAAATAGCAAAGCAGAGAAATTTCACTTATGTTAACTAGAGTCAAAAAAAGACTAATTACCTAAAAATTTATGATTTTACATGTAAGCAAATTATAATGAAATGTTCCTGATACCCGCTTATTCGGAGGTAAATATACTAAATTTGGAACCATACAGAAAAGATTAGCTAGGCTCCTACGCAAATAAAATTTTCCTATTTCGCGATAGATAAAAAGCTGGTTAAAATATTTACAACATTTACAATGTTGTTGTTGTTGTTGTCGTGCACAATGAAGAACGTCAGATGTCTCCATGCATCTCTATCACAGTAGTTGCAATGTCCTCTATCTTGGGTGTATAAAGCTGCTGCTCTGGGTCCATGTCAATTTTCTGCAAGGCTGCGGCCATAGTGGGCATAAGAATACGTGGGTAGATTCCACACCAGGACAATAATTTAAACCTCCCTGCGGTCCCCCCTGGACCCTTGGAATATTCGACCATATTCTAATCCGTTTCCAAAGTGACTAACGTGGCAACGGCACCCATTTTCCAATGAGGAGTAATTTACAATTGTCAAAAGGTATTTTATAAAGAGACGATGAAAATATATGTTATATTAGAATATTATTTTATTTCGGGTTATATTTGATAGATTCAAATACTCTGTTAAATCGACCGCCAGAGGTCACGCTTCCCTTATAAAAACTCATTGTTGTTGTTTCCCGATGGCCGGCTCAAACCTTTTGTACATTATGTAAATAAGTTTTCCATTTTTTTATTCTTACGCCTTAAGCCAGGCAGTACTTTTATCAAACTATGTTTTTTACATATTCCTTTAGCGCAATTAAAGCTATTTTTGATAACTAATTTTATTTAATAATTGCCACGACTGCAAAACAATATCGTAAATAGCAAAAGCAAGCAACAGCTAATAATTCTGTATATTTCAAAATATTCCAAAATGAGCAGAAAATCTCATCATTTTATATAACATATATATATTTAATGGGATTGCCTTTATTCGTTGATTGAAGATATTTATGGATTAATAATTGATATTGGATTTGTAAATGCAGATACAACGGACAGACGAATGTCGAGAAGAATGCCACACGACAGAGCGGTGAATCATGGTCATCACGTCACGGCGGGATTCCCGCGTGGTGTCATCACATCTGGCCGCAGCTGACAGCTCCCAATTAGCCTTCTCTGTCAAATTGTCTTTTTTTGTAGTCGAATATGGTGTGGCCGATCTGTCGTGTGGTTATTACATGACGGCGTTACTTATCGTAAAGATAGATGCTCTGCCTGGCCAGCATTCATAGTTCTTAAATTTGAAGACATTCAACCAGTAAATCTTTTTATTATCTCGACGTTTTGACAAGAATATTTTGCCATCGTCAGGAGCGAACAAAAATTAAAACATTTGGTAAAGCGTTAAAATATTTATTAGGTGTTACTTAGTACAACTACTACTGGGACACGTTATGACTCCATATTGTAGAAATATGGTGTGGCTAAACTCAGATACTGAGAACAGAGAAAAAGAACGGTCACAAGGGTTCAATATGTGTGGTTGATCGTTAAGAAACAGGGATTCCATTTCAGGTAGGTGATTTCACTCTGTACAATTGCCACAGTTCGGCCATAGATACGTTATGTTAGTAGATCTGTTACTGGTGCTGGGGGATGTCTTGTCCATCCATGGGAAAGGGGTGGGAGGTGCCATTGCCCTGTTAGTCAGCCACATTTCAGAGTTCCCTGTTCACGGTTACCGTAGCGGATCGGGGCTCACGACACCGTACTACAGGGCAGTACCTTATATATTCTGCTTCTCCCTCCGCCACGTAGAGAAAGGATTGGAATTCTGAGCGGGATCTGTTACTCTAAGATAATATAGAAAATATAATGTTGAGGTTTGATGTGATAGGTTTGTTTTATGTATAAGGTAAAAATTCGTGCTTTAAGGTTTTCATTTCTATACATAAATGGCATTTTATTGCCTTATAATTATTTATGCTGTTGCCTTATAATTATTTATAACTATTATTATTATAACTGGTTTCGCCCTTATTGTTTGTGGAAGAGCATTGTTCGATGCTAATATTTATATGTAATTCTACTGTCCAAAGAGCTTATGTCAATAGTTTAATAAAATACCATATCTGAGATTCCACCCTTCATTGCAGCATATACAAGCAGAATTGTCCAATACAATATATGTAAGGTACTAGAGATAGCTACTTTAGATTCATCTCTCCTCCTAACTATAATATTATTACATTAAAAGAAATTTAAACTATTTCTGACGTCTATGTTTCTTTTTAAAATAAAACAAATACTACTGTCCTTACTGCAATGAAAACATAATGGGAGAGAGGGCCTTGCTCATAACTAGTGAATCATTCTGCTCTCTTCAAATTTTATGTCCATAGTTCATTCAGAATACCTTTTCCAAATGTCTAGCTTCAGTATTGATATCAAAGGTAAATAGTCAAATGCAATATAACAGCGGTATGATAGATTAAACTGGTGAAACCGCTGGGAGGGTTCACCACTGATGAGCTAGGAACTCCTATATTATTATTGCAGCAAGTGCTGTAGATAGGTATTATATTTCAAAAAGAAACATACGTGGCAAAAATAGTTAAATTTACTTACAACAGACAGAAGGCGCGCTGATGTATCATATTAATCTTATGGCTCACAATTAGAGAATTTATTTCAACACACTATGGTGTTTACCCACAGGGTTTCATACCACCTCACATTTTCATAGAAGCATAGGGCGCTTCTCCCGTCAAAATAAACGTCAAAAACCTTACGTCATCTATTTGACGTTTATTTTGACAGGAGAGGTGCCCTATGCTTCTATGTATCAATTTCCTCCCGGCAAATTTTCCACCTCACATTTTCTCTTTCGAAGTTTTATCTTTCGAATTTTAGCAGATATTTTACCAATTCTCTCTCTCTCTGAAATAAAATACTCATGTCTCATTGTAAAATCGTTCATTCTTTGATTTATAATATACAATATCTATTAGTATTACAGTATTATACAGTACGTATTATATAGTATCTTGGGTAATACATACAATACCTTACAATTTTTATTTAGTAGAATTTAGGTGTGTATTTTTAAAAATGTTCAAAAATACTGTAAACACGCCCAGAATTCCATTTTACCTTCAGCAGGAACCATGTCAATGAGAAGATAATTTATACAAACCGTAAAAAAATTGGTGAAAAAAAGACGCTTCTCTCTGTAAAAAAAGGAAGATCAATAAAGAAATGTGAGGAATAAAATTTGCATAAGTGTAGGAGAACATCAATAACTAGACTGAGTTGGAACAACGGGGAACCTGCTGCTGCTGCTGGAAAATAAGCTCAAATATTTCTTTCTAGAAAATTTTAGTTTCCACATCTTCCTTTCTTTAATTTTTAAAATCCTTGTGTTTGATCAAATAAACTTAATATATTAGTTTCTACACATTCAATTTTCTTTAAATTGAGAGAAAAATCCTTGTTTAACTAAATAAAACTAAAATTATAACTAAGAAAGAATAATTTGTTAAAGGTTTCACTCACGTGATAATAGAATAAATTTAATTGTGTATTTCTATGATATTGTGACAAAGTATTTATTAATTTTATTATTTTTATCAACAAAGTGGTCATATTTATGTTTATATTTTGCTACTCTGTAATTTTCCTTCGTGGCTTATCTTTTGTTTACCACTCATAGTTTGTTCTTGCCTGAAATAAAGTTGTGTCTCATCCCGAAGTTGGTCTTCCCTAATTTTCCACGTGGCATTTTGGTTGAGATGCTGGGTAAATTAGGGAAGAAAAACTGAAGACCGTCGTGAAGACCTTGAAATACTGTGCTGTGATCTACATTTTAGGAGACTGACTCCAGGATTCCACCACCGTGCTAAAACCAAGACTTCCCTCCAAGATGACGATGTCCCTATAGACGATACGACGACAAAGCCGCTCTTCAGGCCGCAAGTAAAAGGACGCAAAGGTACTAGGGACAAAGTTCCAAGACTTCGATGGAATCCTTGGCGAAGCACGTCAGATCCATGTCAGTATCTACAATAATTCCTAGCTGTGGGTCACAGCTCCCATAGGGAAGAAGCTATGTAACAAAGTATTTATTAATTTTATTATTTTTATTAACAGAGTGGTCATTTTTATGTTTATATTTTGCTACCCTGTAAATTTTCCTCGTGTTTTATCTTTTGTTTACCACTCATAGTTTGTTCTTGCCTGAAATAAATTGCTGACTTATCCCAAAGTTGGTCTTCCCTAATTTTCCACGTGGCAATATATCTTTATAAAAAATAAATGTTACTGTTTTTCACGCCATTTTTAAAATTATTATCCATAGTACACGTGGTACAGGCCATGAAATCATGGTGGGTAGTTAGCGGCTGCTTTTACTGTAAGTGCACCACATGTGAAAAGCAGTTTGACTTTGCCCTTACAAATGTACCGGAGCCCCGTTTGGTTACTTTCACTCGCTGGTGGGGTTGGACTTTTGCAAGAATCAGGGGCCGCTGGGAGAATTCACCACTGATGAAAAAAGCCCTCCCAATATGTTTTCATGGCAGAGTGTGTAAGGAAAAAGGTTTTTTGAAAAGTTTTTAGAGAAAAAAGTTTGTTTTATATTTAAAAGAAATCTATTTTAAGATATTAAGATACGAAACCGGTATTAAGATAAGTAAAAGAAGAAGAACCATGTTAACCTTTTATCAAACTCTTAAATGTAAAAAGTGAAGTAAAAAAATGTAACTTTTAAACGATATTTTTTTGCTAATATAACTTTAAATGATATAATATAATTTGAACTGATTTAGCTAGGCTTCAAGGAACAAATTGTTATCTATTTGAAAATACGGTTTGGGAATTAAAACAGCAAGTACGTAAACAGCGTGGTAAGTTTCTTTATTGGGAACTACGGGGAAAAAGCTCGTAGTTCCCAATAAAGAAACTTACCACGCTGTTTACGTACTTGCTGTTTTAATTTATTGAGCGTGGCTATATTATGTCTGATCCCAACGGTTTGGGAATAGCAAGCAAATTTATTTTTCCTATTTTAATATCTTCAATTCTTTCTTTTTTCTTATGTTCCGCTTCTATGGCGCGGAACAGCCTAGGCATCAGCGTGAACTTGTTATAACCCTAAATTGTTCCAACATATTGTCAAGAAGCTCCATCCAGATGGGACACCTGTCAATCATCCCTGGACCCCGGGGGGGGGGGGGGGGGGGAACCACAGGTGTGAGAGGTTCTCGGAAGCTGATCTGCAAACAAGGAAAACGGGACCCCTTGGTGGCTGACGCCGTTCATTATTATTATCTTTACCTGGGGATAAGTTGTTTTTATCATCTGACTCTCTCTCCCTTAAATACCTCTTGTTAAATTTTTATTGAGGAACTAAAAGGTAAATACCCTTTATTATACAGTGGACCCTCGGTTTACGAGCAAGTTTTCGCAGTACGAGCAAAATTTTTTGAAAATTTTTACCTCGGATTACGATTCGTATATATTCAAATCGATACATATATGTAGTAATGTAGTTTATGCTGTTGGATGAATGCAGTGTGGCATGTTGGTTAGAAGCAGTCGTGGTTGTTGAGCGATGGGTGGTAAGGACACACAGGAGACAGGATCCAGAGGCAAAAACCCGTGAGGAAATAGATCGGGGAGGAAAGATAGAAGGTCTCAGAACAACCCCTAGAACAACTGGCGTCGAGACCACCTCGGTGAGAACTGAACTTTGATCATCCCGTCTAGCCACTTTTAAGCCGCTTTAAGGAAGTTAAGTCCCCTAGGGGAGAATGAATTCGTGATACTTGTTTACCAAGGGGGTTGTTTGTTAACCTGGCTATCTTCCCTCTTTCCTTGTACTCCCACATAGGCCATTTTATTTTATGTATTTCCAAATATTATTATAGATGTACCCCCTTTCAAAGAAGAATTTGTGCAGGAAATTCTTTGAGGGTGGGAAATAATTTGGCTATGTACAAATTAATTTTATGTGTAGGTTAATATGGTACAGAGTGTAGGTATGGACAATCATAGCTATGTACAATATGGATACGTGAATGAGGAGGTGAAGAGAATGGAAAGGTGGAAAGTAAGAGAGCTGTAAAGTAAGTGTCTCAACATTGTAAAATGAATAAAGGAAGTCATTAGAAAGAGGCTGGAGCAAATAGTCATCTCTGCAGCATTCGTCAACAAAACGTGATGCTAATACGAATTGATACATTTCACAGAGATACTTTAGAATGAAGGAGATTGATTAGGCAGACAACTTATGTGCGGTTCTCTTGAAAACACTAAAATTAATAAATTAAACAAATAAGGGACATGCACGTACGTGAAAGAGAAAAAGACCTTCGGGGTCGAGTGAGAAAAAAAGGTGGACCTTTGCGGTCAATTGACAAAAAATGAGACCTCTGAGGTCGAATGGTTGAAAAAAAAAAAGCCTTGACTTTCAGAACCTAAGTTTCATTGTAGGAATAGATACACTGCAGAAAGACTGAGTGGTTCAGCGAAAAATTGGTCATTGGTTCATAAAAAACATAAGTTGATGTACGAAAAATTAAAGAACAAGAGTTTTTTTTTTTTTTTTTCAAGAGCGATGGGGAAGGATAAGAAAAAATTTCGAGAGAACATGTTATTAAGAAGACAATAAGGCATTGTAAGCTTGAAAGGTTGTGGCATGATATCTGAAAATTGTCCATTAATTGAATTATAAATGAGAGATATGTATGATAAATATAAAAGGAAAAGCTTTAAAACAAAAAAAAAAAAACATAAGTAAAAGTGACTTAAAAGTTGAAATAAATTTTGAAATTCATAAAAAGTGCGTGTGTGGTGGGGATTAAATTAAATGAGATTTTAAAATTAACAATGAATAATAATAAAAGATAAAAGTTGGTCGAGGTGAAATTAAAATTGTATTGGAGTTAATAAAAGGTTGAGGGGGAATATATAAAAATAAAAGACTAAATACATATTGGTTAACATGTTTGAACAAAAAAAATTGAAATAATTTTTAGGTAAAAAGATTGATATGCCCCATGCCCATTTAAAGTCGTGTGTATAATGTATATTGGTAAGAGGGTAATTTTTTTTTCAAAACTGATATTCAAATACAGTAGATACATTGTTTATGATAGTTTCAGGTAGAAATGGTACTACAGTGTGGACACGATTTTAAGAGAAAAAAAAAATTGGTTACAGGTGAATGAAAAATGGGATAATTTGATTGAGTTGATAAAAAAAAAAAAGTTCACGCTATGCCATGATGTGATAGTACTACACATAAGTTGTTGTAAATTTGGGGTTACTCTCTGGTGACCAGTTTGATTAAGGGGACATTAATAGTAAATATTAATTTTTAAAAATTAGTAACTCTTTAAAGTTAAGCAATTTAAGGAATTGAATTATAGTTAAATAAATGAAGTAAATTTAAATATAAAATAGGCATATTATGGTTTTAAAATTGATATGAGATAAGTTATTTAGAGCATAAACTGTACTAAAAGTGGGCTAACATGGATGTGATATATATAACAAGCAAAAATGTAAACGGACGAAATCAAAATAAAGTTAAACACTCACTGTTGATGGGCTTCTGTTGGACTTCGAAGCTGGGTTGTGTTGAAGTCTTGGAGAAGTTCGGGGTCGCAGATTGAACCTTGGTTCATGTTGGAAAGTCCCGATGGGGAATGTGGTTGCCGTACATGGCGTGTAGACGAGTCCGCGGGACGTAGGCGGCTTGATCCGCTCGTGGTGGCGTAGACTGGCAGGGGACGGCGTTGTTGGAAGAAATTGTTCCAGTGGGGTTCTACATTACTCTAATACTGTCGGGATGCTCGCAGTCACCAAAGCTCTCGTAGCACTTCTCTTCACTGAGACTGGGGCTGTCTCGCTTGTCCGGCGTGCTAGAGTCACTGAGGTCTGTGTCCTCTAACAGTAGGCGGTGGTCATGTTGAGGGTTCTTGGACATCTCATCTTCCACAGTCAGCTCATGTAGATCAGGGGTAGTGGGCTCTTGGGAAGTATGTGCAATTGGGACTTGGGAAGACTGTTCAATTCGGACTTGGGAAGTCTGTTCAATTTGGACTTGGGAAGTTTGTTCAATTGGGACTTGGGAAGTATGTTCAATTGGGACTTGGGAAGTCTGTTCAATTCGGACTTGGGAAGTCTGTTCAATTTGGACTTGGGAAGTTTGTTCAATTGGGACTTGGGAAGTATGTTCAATTGGGACTTGGGAAGTCTGTTCAATTGGGACTTGGGAAGTCTGTTCAATTCGGACATGGGAAGTCTGTTCAATTTGGACTTGGGAAGTTTGTTCAATTGGAACTTGGGAAGTCTGTTCAATTGGGACTTGGGAAGGTGCGACGTGAAAAATTTGGGGCGTGGATATTGGTTTTGTGATAACTTGCTCGATGGGATGGATTTGCGCATCCCGGAGAGAAGACCTCTGCTCAGGAGACTGTACCTGGTGGAGGAGAGTATTGTTGGCGGCGAATGGTTGTTTACGACATTGTTTGTTGCAATGATTCTGGCCACAATACCGACATGGTGAAGATGGCAGGCTGTTTGCACCGTGGGAAGACCTGGGTTGAAATCTCTGGGTGCTGGTGTAGGGTCCCGAGATATAAGGTGGACCACTGCTCGCTTGGCGTGTCGTGGGCTGGGTATATTCCCGAATCCTTGATACCCTGTCATACCACTCGGTTAGGGAGGTTGGCGGTATGATCCTTACTAACTGTTGGTCCCCGAAGGGTAGTCCTTCGGTCAAGGTTTCCAAGATAGTCTCTTGGGGCAGGCCTAGTTGTAGCCCCATGGCGGTCTTGGTGCGGTAATATTCTTCTAAGGACTGATCTTGTAGGCGCAGGGCGAAGTATTTCGAGTAGGTGACTTCGCTGGTCGAGGGGTAGAGATCCAGCAAGGTGTGTCTCGCCTGGAAGTAGTTCCGAGTGTCCAGCCGAAGCTGGTGGAAGTATTGCAAGGGCTGTTGGACCAGGAACAGCGGCAGTCTGTCTAGTTTCTCGGAAGCGGAGAGTCCAGCTCGGTCCGCTTGGTTGTCGTAGGTCTCGAAGAAGCTTTGTGCTGGATACGTACCGTCATACTTGGGCATCTCTAGGTCTTGACGGGCCTTTGGGCGGAGGTTTTGTAAGGCAATTGTGAGCTGGGTTACCAGGTTCTCCAGAGTGATTGGGGCGGAGGGGAGCTCTACTCTCTCGTCGATCTGACCTACCTCGGATGGGGTCTGGTTCTTGTCCTTGTTCATCCTGTCGACTGTAGTTTATGCTGTTGGATGAATGCAGTGTGGCAGGTTGGTTAGAAGCAGTCGTGGTTGTTGAGCGATGGGTGGTAAGGACACACAGGAGACAGGATCCAGAGGCAAAAACCCGTGAGGAAATAGATCGGGGAGGAAAGATAGAAGGTCCCAGAACAACCCCTAGAACAACTGGCGTCGAGACCACCTCGGTGAGAACTGAACTTTGATCATCCCGTCTAGCCACTTTTAAGCCGCTTTAAGGAAGTTAAGTCCCCTAGGGGAGAATGAATTCGTGATACTTGTTTACCAAGGGGGTTGTTTGTTAACCTGGCTATCTTCCCTCTTTCCTTGTACTCCCACATAGGCCATTTCATTTTACGTATTTCCAAATATTATTATATATATATATATACATGTATATAGTATTTTAAAATTAAAGAAAACTTTTTTAATTTTTAAGATAACTTTTTCCATTTGTAAACAAAGGCTCGAAGGTGTTATTAAAATTTAAAAAGTTGCTATTAAAATTTAAAAAGTTGCTATTAAAATTCAAAAAGAGTTGCTATTAAAGTTAAAAAGTTTTCTTTAAGTCATTGGACCAGTTCTTCGATAAAATTGAAAGAAAAAAATAAAATGTTATAAAATAACCCTTTTATGCCATTTTTTCCTCAAATAGTGGTTTTTTAACGCAATTGCATCAGCCATCCCAACATTATCTTTTATTTTTGTTTATTTTATATTTTTTTATACATTTATTTATGCATTATCTTTTTATTTACTTATCACTAGGTTTGAAATTCAGTAACTATCACGTTTAAAATTTTTCTTTCGAATCTTTCATTAAAAATATGATAGCTATGATTTCAAATATTGAATGGAGTACAAGCTTCTCTTAAACTTATCACGAAGTGTTTACCGACTCCTAATTAAACTAAAATTCATGGAAGAATTGCCCGAGTTTCAATTATTAAAAATAAGAAATTAGTTTCGCACTACGAGCGTTTTGGAGTACGAGCATGGCTCTGGAACGGATTATGCTCGCAAACCGAGGGTCCACTGTAAATTAATTATCCCCAATTTTGCCCTTGCTTTATTTATCTCCGCGACAATATATATAAACCTTTTTTTCAGATACCTTATTATATAATTTTTATCTACTTTCCCATTAACTTTCTCTACTTCTTACATGCTATTTTATGTAGACAATAATAGCTATTTTGAGAATAGAGCAATCCATAAATAAATATTTAAATAAAAATAACACAAAAGTTGTTTGCACACATTAAATATGTTATAATACCATGATAAAGGTTGGCGTTCAGCCAACTGAAATATTGGAAAAATAAATGATATTTCGATCCAATATATGCCTTTTTATTTAAAAATAATAATAGCTATAATTATAACAAATGAATTTACTGGCAATGTGCTTCTTTTCAATAATATCATCAAATATTATCTCTAGACCTTACTGCAATGATAGATACTGCAAAGGAATAATTATAATTTAAATTCTTCTATAAATATATTGCCACGTGGAAAATTAGGGAAGACCAACTTCGGGATGAGACAGCAAATTATTTCAGGCAAGAACAAACTATGAATGGTAAACAAAAGATAAGCAATGTGGGAAGATTACAGAGTAGCAAAATAAAAACATAAAAAAATAATACTCTGATAATAAAATTTAAAAAACACTTTTCTACAATATATATTGTGTGTGGCGAAGAAATAATTTATATTTTATTATTTGATTTAATTATTCAATTATAATATTTAACACGGATTATTACTATGAATATGTGAAATCATCATACATGGTCCTTAGCTTGCTTACTTAATATTCTCTAGCAATATATAGCTTTGTTGTTTGGTTGACAATTGTCGACTAGTCGTACTGACGTCATCAATAAATACTTTCACATCTTAAGATATATTCGAAGATCGATTTCTACGCTACAAAATACACAAGTATATATACATAAGTATATCATACGTAGCTATATTTATAATGAGAAATAGATGACGTTTCAGTAAAGACAATCTACTGAGAAATATACCCAACTATCTCTAGAGCAAGGTGGCCAGAGAGAGATGTAGTAACTACTGTACTATGCTGGGGAGGAATCTGTCCAGATTGAGGGTCGACCCCAGGGCAGGTGGGGACAGAATCAAATTACAGCCGAGGTGTGTGTGTGCTCTCCGGGAATCGAAGAAGAGAATTTGTATTTCTAATATTTGGTCTTTTTATTTGACTTGTGAATCTTACACGGGGAGTCGAGTTGCAGGTGGGGAGAATTGTACGTCCCGGCTTTTTTACGGGATAGCTCCTCTTTTTATAAAACTTTAATTTGGAGAGATTTTGGTAGTTTCTACACCTCCTAGGTAGACATAGAGGATTGTTACATTTGATATGAGAAGGTTTTGGGGCTAAATTATAAGGTAATAGTTCCACGCGATTTGGCGTTCAACTATAATTAATAAAACTGCTAATTATATTTAACACAAGTGATTCACATATTATTTGGTGTACTGTTAAAAAAATAGCAGATTCTGTGATAAAAGTGTTTCCAGTTTAGCGCTCTTATAAAAAAAAAGGTGAGAGCGTTTCCCGTTGAATGCCACGTTCCCCCGATCTAGTAGACCCTCAACAGCTATCTATAAGGTTTCTGAAGCTTGAATCAATGGTTGGCATTTACTCCCATTTGGAATTTGTAACTATATCACCGGGTGTTCGCAAGTTCTTGTAGCTATACTAGTACCACAGGGTGTTCTCAAAGTCTTGTGGCTCTACCACGAGGATTATGATTGACCATGATATCGCTTCAACTAATATTTTCAAGCCCATATATACAGAAATGTAGAATTAATTATTTTATTCTATGATAACTATTACCAATACCATCTCTATCGTACGCATTTTTGGAAAAGTCTTTTGTTCTTTACCTTTCGTGAAACTTTCCTTCTAATGAATTGATACAGCGGAGCAAACTATATTTTGGAATAACGGCAGTAAAGCTCTCGCACGATCAAGAATTGAGTCAAAATATGGCCATGTCGGTAAGGAAGAAGGTAATCCCCACAAGGAAGTTATTATTTACAGCATTCCAGAATAGAGGCGTGATATAGTCGGTAAGAGCCATCTGGGTAAGGTGAGATTGTTGTTGTCGTGTCCAATGAAGAGCTTCAGGTGTCTCCATACATCTCTATCACAGCAGTTGCAATATCCTCTAACCTTTGTGTGTAAATTTGCTGTTCTGGGTCCATGTCGATTAGGAGAGGTGACAAGAGGGTGATAACAGATTTTGGCGGAGCAGGACAACATGACTTGACCATACAGAGCAGAATTCTTCGTGGAAGCGGACGCCGGAAAGAAGGTATCTGTCGGTGTGCAGTGACAGCGGAGTAGCCTACAAGTCGGTGTCGTTCAGTTCAGGCGTGGACAGAGCGGGACGCTTCGCAGGAGTGACATCCTCGGTGCCAGGAGGGAAGCGAAGGATTCCATTCGATTGGACTAAAATGTTGAAGTGTGGAAGACGGCACAAAGAGGAGAATCCTTCTGACAGCTAAAGTTGGTGACAAGTTCAATCTACCAGAACAACTTATGTGTTATTCCATATAGAAATACTATCAATAAAATGAAAAGTTTAGCTGCTTACCTTTACAAACCCACGGCTAGTCCTTTGGGCCATCCACATTAGAGAAAGAAGACCCAAATAGAATCGGGAACATTTCAATAATTAATTAAATTAGTTTTAAAATATTTATATTATAATTATATTTAAATATTGAGTGTGGGTACGTAATAAATTATATATCTAGCTAAACCTCTGATATATGTCAATAGACAAGCTATATGTTTGAACACATAGGCTTAAAGTATAAAGATTATTGCAAAATTCGCTATCAAATTCCAATAGAAAGTCAGCTAGTTGAGAGATAGGTGTCTTGTGTATACGTTGTTGCATAACCCAGGAGCTGTTTACGGAGAGCGATTCTGATCGGATTTTAAAATTTGCATATATGTTTTATTCATCGATATCCGACAAATCCGTCATCTACGAGACGTGGGTAGCTGGAATATACCTCTATGAAATAATATTTGCATATCAACATAACATGTCATGTAACAATGCAGGAATGGGGAAACTCCGAGTTTATTTGTAATCCTATCCTTGAGAGGAAGAAATTTTACATTCGGCTCATAAATAAAAACCTCAATATTACTCTAATATATATTGGTTGAGATTGTGTGATTTCTCTCTCTATCAATGAAACTAACCAGCGTGGCGAAGGCTACCATTTACAAGTACCATCTTGGTTTTGAGTTGGGTAATGCCAGCCAACACATCGACCTGCCCACTCTGTAGGATAGAACTCTCGCAGTCCATCGGTGGCGGAGTCTTTCCCGCGGTGGGCGCCACCAATGAAGACCTTGTATATATTTTATATATATGTATATTTATCAATTACTTTATATATTTATATCTATTTATTCATGTATTTATCATTATATAATCTTATTAATTCGTATTTATTTTTATTCTGTATTTAACTTTATATATATAATCTTATATGGACGTTATAATAAATCAGTTTCAATCTCAATCTCTCTCTTTCAATGAAAGAAATGTTGCCGTCCATCGGTGGCGGATTCTTTCCCGTGGTAGACGCCACCAATAACGACATTGTAAATATTTAATATATATGTTATATAAAAATATTATTTTATTTTAAATTATAATTTCATAGATTAAAATATTCTGTTAAATTGTCCGCCAAAGAAAAATTAGGATTTATATATCCTAATTTTCTTAACTTATATCTATGCCCGTGAAAGGATTATAAAGATCCGAAATCTTGCACTTTGCACGAATAAAGAATCGTATTGCTACGTTTTATATTCTTATTCCAAAGAGCAAGCTTTCTGATCTTTACAATCCTTCTACATAGAGACATAGCTATACGTTGAGAGAATGAGGATTTATATTACTAATTTTCTTAATTTATAGATATGCTTGTAGAAGGATTGTGAATATCTGAAATTTTGCCTTTTGCACAAATAAAGAAACGTATTCTAATGGTATATTTTCTAATTTTATATATTAAAATATTCAACCAGCTGTTCTAATGCCCAGTACGTTAAGCCAATGCCTTAAACAGCCCGGCGTGGATGCTCAGCTCGTGGATCACCCGGGGATATATGTCACGAATAGAAAGATTCACGATCTGAATAGGGAAAAATCCCTAAGGAATCAACGTCCACAATTATGCAAATGAAAGAGCGGCAATGCAGCGCCCGTGTTAAAAAATTCAAAGCCTCACAAAAATTTTAAAAGAAAACTCTAATTAAATTTGAATCTTTCCTTCACAGACCTGATCCATTTTATTTTTGTAAGATTTTGTTGTTTTGTTGAGTTGAATAGAATGGCTTGGATGTGATTGAGTTTGGGTAATTTGAAGCCAATTTATTGAAGCCAGTTCCCACACAGATATTGATGGTAAATATGGAATATCTCAAAATTGAGTTTTTGATATTTTCTTGTACTTTTCATATTTCAGAATACACCTTTCCTATATTCAATATAATTTTATTGCTCTATATTGATATACAGATGAAGTCATTAATAAAGATTGTAAAAAGCAAATACAATTTGGTAGTTTATTCCAAAATTTTGTTTTTATATTGATTTTTGTAATTTAAAAATACCTTTTTGCAAACCCTACCAGTGATTACATCAAACTTTGGATATACTATCAATACCTTTTTCAGTTTTATTTACTATATAACCACTAATTATAATTTTTCATATTGAATGATTATTAGATATTGAAATATTAAGGTTATCGTATATTCATAAATATAATAAATATGTAGAAAAGAATTCTCATCGAGTGTAGATTCAAGATTAGATATCTAATTTCTCTCACTCGGCCGTGCATTCACGCGTCGCGCGAGATCCGCATTTTTTTGGGAAATGGGATGGTTTCCATGGTCAGGACCGGGTAGTTGGCGACTTCTGTACGCTCCAGGAACCTGGGTTACTCAAATAAATAAAAAAAAATAATGGTCAGTGACCTTTTTGGGATATTGGCGGAGATCTGGCAGAGCAAAACCTGGATGATAGTGTTATTTCCACCAATATTCTAAGAAAAGGGCATCGAGTTATCGACGAAAAAAAGATTCAGCGATTAATCGTCTGAATTTTGAAACAATGAACCGTGATTCAAATTCGCCCATAAAAAGCGGCGGTATGAAAATCAGGGTGGGGAAAAGTCTAAATTGTTCAAATTAGACGGATTAGGTTGAGGGGGGGGGATGCGGAAGAATTAAATATCACGGCATCTTTCCTTATTCGGTCTAAAGATTTCGGTCTAGGTAGCCCATTTCGGCACTTTTTCTTTCAGTACAACCGCACACGAGAAAAGGCTCAGACCAAAACCCAGCGTGCCAAGGTTGCAAGCCAGGTAAAACGACGAAAGAATACGTGACCTTCATCAATAAAACCAGAGAGAAGCAGACGCTGAACAAGGTTAGATCAGCAGCAACGTTCGACCAATGCTGCTATGTCGAATGGTGCGCGGACTTCCATCCTGTGTACAACATGAAGGCTTTGTAGGAGATGCTAGGGAAGGTATTCATATACCAGATAATGAGATGTCCAGTCATGTTATGGTCGTACTGGCCAGCATTGAGAAGACGGAGCTCTTGGTGGAGAATGGACTCACCATCAACAGCATCTTCCTCAGGGCATTTCCGCACAGAAGGTAAGCGGAGAAGATCATCCTCGGGAACCTGCTCATCGCAGTGAGGGAGAAGGACATCATCGAGGCCCTGCGACCTTACTGCCGGGTTGTTTCACTAGACTATGAAGTGGTGTTATGTGACATCTAAACCTGGACAACCTTCAACAGGGAAGCCTTCATCCTTCTGAATAAAGGGCGGAAACTCCATCAGCTCTCTACCAAGCTGGTGATATTATCCAAAGGAGAGTTCACACCCGCCTACTTCACCTACGGCGTTAGATATAGTAGATGTGGCCACGAGGTACATCGGCGATCCACTTGCCCCTGGAAACTTATGGGGGTCATCCTGCCCATCTTCAAGGACAAACACAGTAGACCAGTATCGACGCCACCATCCTCCCAGCCCAAGTCTTACCAAAATTCTGCAGCGCTTACATCAGATGCGAGGAATTTTAATACCATCAAGCAGACCCACTTGAAACTTTCTAGCCCTGTCGCGTCATCGCTCGCGGTCAACCTTTCTGTCCCTCTTCAGGAGGCCATTCACCGAGCCTTCATTTCCAGAGTCGAACGCCAGCCCGTTGCCGTCACTACCAGCTCCCTCCTTGACCATCACTGTATCTACAGCGATCCCTGCTAAAGACCAGGTCAAGGCTGCACCAGTCTTCCAGTCTCCAAACCCCAAAAATAGCCAGCCTCCTCAGATCACTAAGAAACAGGTAGACGAGCTATTTGATAGCCTGGATAAGTGATTATAAATATAGGGAGGTTGTGGCAAGTGCGGTTTTGTACCGCCATGAAAGAGCGCATATACCCCGCTGTCTGGGCAGAATTCTGGGTGATTTGCTCAAACGTGAAATCTCGAATGTTGAGGACAACAACCCCTATCGTAACAAGAAACTATACGATTTCAGGGCAGCTTGTGACAGCTGAAGAATTCTAGATGTCCCCTCAATGAGGGGGATCAGTCTGTTGTAAATAATTTTAATTTATTTTAAATCAATTTTAAAATTTTTATTTTGCATTTGATTTTTTAAATATATTTTTGATTGTTGGCCGATTGTCAATAAAATATTGACAATTTCACAAAGAATATTTCACAAAAAGAGCAATTTTATTTTTAAAAAGTACTTTGTATTTCATATTTAGTTATGGTTATATTATACCAATCAAAAAACTAATGGATTCTTTTTGAAATAATATTTATAAAGACTTGTACGACATATCAGAAGAAAAGTGTAAAAATGTATGAAATAGAGGAACAAACAATTCTCATATTAGAGAAATCGTATCAATGATAGGATGCTTTTAAATTATGTACTTGTGAAAAAATAGTACAATTGTGATATTGTACTGGGATAAGGTGCATAATTATGAAAAAAAGGCATCTCCTTATCGTGCAACTGAAAGTTGCTGATGGCTTGCGCCATCTATCGGAATAAATATCAACTATTCTCGTTGATTTTTAATTATTCCAGAATTGGCCAAATACCCATTCTTGATTAATCAAGAAAAGCTAACCACGGACGCGTTTCGGGCTGTTGGCCCTCATCAGCGTGATGCAAGCTGTACCTCAACGACCAAAAAATTGGTCATTCAAGGCATCCTTCAAGATGTACTTGATAATGGAATAAAAAGTCATACGAATTGTCTAATAATTTAAGCTCTATACAAGGCAATATAACAAAAACCATCTATATATAATTTTAGAATATAATCCTTTGTTAGAAATTTTAGAAAAATGAGGTACACTTCTAAGGATAAGTATCTTTTTTAATAAACGTTTAGACAGGCATATTGATATTCCGAAATTTACAATAATATTGTAACGAAGATATTTTAGTAGCAGGGTATTATGTTTTAAACATAAAATGAAAGTATTAAAAATCCATAGTTTTCTTGAAAACCATTTCTGAGATTCCATCCTTCAGTGCTGCGTATATAAGTAGAATCGTCCAATACAGTATTAGAGCTCTGACAAGCGGTCTGGTAGATTAAATTGGCGAAACCGCTGGGAGGGTTCACCACTGATGAGCCAAGCCCTCCCTATATATTTTTTCATCGCAGTAAGGACAGTAGAAGTTTGTATTATGTAAAAAAGAAACATTCGTGCTTTTAAATCCTTTCATTTTATATATATATATATGGCGCGTTATTGCTTTGTATAATGTTTTATGTTTATATTCTAATACTCTGTACACTTACCTTTTTTTGTTTATCTTTTGTTTATAACTCATAGTTTGTTCATACCATGAATAAATTGCTGTCTTATCCTGAAGTTTGTCTTCCCTAATTTTCCACGTGTAAATATTGTACAAACAGCTTAGTTCATAGACACTATTTGCTTCTAATTTACCTATTTAAATACCAAATTTGCTCTAATTTGTAAATATATCAATTCTAAAATAGGTAAAAAACACAGCTGATATTATGTAAATTTTATATTGTACATATAACTTGCCATAGCATAGTTAAGGTTCATTTTGTATCAATTTTCCTGTAGAAGGGCGTTATCACGAAAGCTCGAAAAACGTTTAATTAAAAATATACTTATTCTTGGAGGTTTACTTCATTTTTCTAAACAAACATCTATATTAAAGAGAAGGAATCGCCAGACATCATCTTGAAGAAGGAATCAAAGTTTACGGCAACGAGTTTCTTTTATTAATGCTGTAAATTCGGCAAGCTTTCAGACTTTGACGTCCTTCGACAGACTATTACATGAATTAGTTGCCTGTTGAAGGACATCATAGTCCGAAAGCTTGCCGAATATACAGCATTAATATAATATAATTTATATATAATAGGGGGTCGGTGGAAGGCTGGTAAAACAGTTTTGTTTTCGACCACTACGACCCGGGTTCGATTCCCGAATCGGACACTTTTTTCTGATTAAAAAAAAAATGCTCCAATGGCCCCCGATTCTTGCAAAAGTCCAACTCCACCAGCGAGTGCAAGTAACAAAACGGGGCGATGGCACATTTGTAAGTGCAAAGACGAACTGCTTTTCACATGTGTAGAAATGTGGTGCGCTTACAGTAAAAGAAGTCGCTAACTAGCCACCATGATTATCATGGCCTGTACCACGTGTACTAGGGATAAGCAAAAAAAAAAGTTAATAAAAGAAAGTCGTCGCCGTTAACTTTTGTTCCTTTTTCAAAACATCTATATATAACAAATGTAAGCATCAAACCATGAATGTTTCTTTTACACCTAAGACAAACTTTTCTACTGGCTTTACTGCAATGAAAAAAAAAATATTGGGAGGACTGGGAAGGGGAGTGAAGGCTGATCTGATAAACAAGGGTTTTCTTTTTGACCCGGTCATTTTATCTTCCTTTTCCTCATAATCCCACACACAGTCCCTTTCAGTTATATATTTCTGAATATTATGAAATGTTAATACAAAACAATAACGCGCCATATAATATAACGAAGGAAAACATTAAAACGCGAATGTTTTTTTCACAAATAAATCAAACTTCTATTGTCCTTACTGCGATGTAAAATTGATGTAATTCTACTGTCCTAAAGGCAAATGTCCATAGTTTGATTAAATACCTTTTATAAGATTCCACCCTTAAGTGTAGCATATAAAAGCAGAATAATCCAATACAGTATTAGAGCTCCAAAGAAGCGGTCTGGTAGATTAAATTGGTTAAACCGCTGGGAGGGTTCACCACAGATGAGCCAAGCCCTCCTAATATTTTTTCATAGCAGTAAGGACAGAAAAAGTTTGGTTTATTTGTGAAAATAAACATTTGTGTTTTAATGTCTTCATTCGTCATTATGACATATAGATATACAATATTTTAAATGTCTTGTAACCTTTAAACTACTTCGTTGATACAGAGAGAGGTATCAAAGAAGAGCTACGATATCCCGAGAAACAGATTAGACAAAGGATCAATATTCAAAAGAGCTTATTTTCTGTACTAAATTAATGAAGTTTTTTCTTTGCTTATCCCTAGTAAACACGTGGTACAGGTCATGATAATCATGGTAGGTAAAGTAGGCGATTACCTTTACTGTAAGTGTACCACATGTCTACACATATGAAAAGCAGTTCGGCTTTGCACTTACAAATATGCCAGAGCCACGTTTGATTACTTGTACTCGCTAGTGGGGTTAGACTTTTGCAAGAATCGGGGGCCATTGGAGCATTTTTTTAATCAGAAAAAAAGTGCTCAATGCAGGAATCGAAACCGGGTCGTACCGGTCGAAAACCAACGGTTTAAAACATCCCTTCCACCTACCCCTAAATTTTTAATTAGAGTGAAACACTTTTACACTTTTTTATTTATCTACGAAATGTGAAAAATCGAGAAAAATACATCAAACTAATTTACTGAAATTCTCACAGCTAATATTGCCGACCAATTAACAATTTTACACATGTCCCAAAATAGAAACATTTTCCGGTCCCAGAATAACCCTGGGGGCATTCTATTTCCTTTAAAAACTGGGAGGTCCAATTATTGCCCAAACTACATGCGACTCTTCATTAAAATCAAATTAGCAATGTTTGCAATCTGTGTGTATTCCAAAAATAAAAATAATTTACAAGGAAAAGGGGGGGAAATGGTATTGAAAGATTTCATTAGAGAAACCTCGCGCAACAACTGTACCTATTTACCCGCTTGTTTGACTTTTGGTCAAATATTGGTGGCCGTTCACCCATTGACTTCTCCATTCTTCTTCTTCTTTAACAAAACCTTTCTTCAAACCGCCTCAACTTTCTTCAATTCTCATATAGAATCTTATGGTCAAATAACATTTTCTACTAGTTGAAAAAATCTTCGAAATGAGAGGTGTATGAAAAAGTGAAAGTTATATAAGCTTATAATTTTGCCTTCTTTTAAAAATGAATCAATGTTGGTTCCATATGCTTGAATTGAATATTACACCTTAGTTCTACATATATTTTATTAAATTACGAAACTATTTTTGACGCGTAATATTCTTTTTTAAAATTAAACAATTCCTACTGCCCTTACTGCAATGGAAAAATTATAGGGAGGGCCTGGCTCATCAGTGGTGAACCCTCCCAGCGGTTTCGCCAATTTAATTTTTCCATTGCAGTAAGGGCAGTAGAAATTGTTTTATTTTAAAAATAATATTACGCGTCTAAAATAGTTTCGTTATTTGATAACAGATGGCGCGCTAGTGCATCGTAATATATTTTATTGCTTATAAAGAAACACAACAAAACAAAAAGAAATTAAAATTACAAAATTATTTGATAACTAAGAAAAATAAACAATAATAATACAAAAATGATGATGATAAGAAATTGAATATGTCTGCCAGAAAAAATGCTTTTATGAATTAAACAATAAGAATAATTACAAACTTAACAAATAAACTTCAAACAAGAGGGTAAAGAATATTGGCTTACTAGTTTGATTTAAAAGGTTTTAATGAAGTTTGAAAATTATTATGTATGAAGAATGAATGTAATTTGAATACTACAAATAACAAGGTGAATATTTTCATATACAGGGTGATCCAAAAGTCCCGCACAGCTTTAAAAATTAATAACTCCGCAAATATTTGCGCTAAAGCAATGCGGTAAACACCATTGTGTTCAGGATGCAATGTGATTTTTTATGGCAAATAATGAAAAATTCGAAATTGATTTTAGTTAAAATTTTATTCGCTAGATGGCGCTCTACCAGAATCAGATATTCAGCGGCTAAATTGTTTGATAAATTGAAAAATATAACTGATCGGCACGTATTTTTTCTTTTTGAATACCAGGAAAGAACCCTAATAATATCAAATGATAAATTAATAAAACACTATTTCGCCAAAAGTTAGAAGAAAGGGTTAACGATTTTTAAATACAATCTGAGATATGTAAAATAGGTATATGCAAATTTAAACATGTAGCAAAAAAAAAAGATATTTTAGATGCGGTTTGCTGGAATCCTCTCAGCTTTTTAAATTTCGAAAATAATAATTTTCTATTTTTTTTAATTCAACTTTCTCTCAGTATCGTTATATTTATTTTAATTCATTTGAAAAATATTTATCTATCTCTGATGATTTATTTTACTCTGGAATGCCGTTGATGTTTTTGGCGTGTCCAATAAAGAGCCTCAGATGTCTCCATGCATCTCTCTATCACTGCAGCAGCAGCATTGTCCACTATCTTGGGTGTGTAAAGCAGCTGCTCTGAGTCTATGTCAATTTTCTGCAAGGCTGCGGGCATGAGAATATGTGGGTAGGTGTTAGTTCCACACCAGGACAGTTGTTGCATGTTCTATAGGTTCTTGTGCCATCTGGATGTATTGTCATCCTTTATAATGTTTTGTTCTAAATCTTGTTATAGTTTTGTCATTTTTCTCTCGGAGTTTATTTCACATTTTGATCTTTTCTTATTTTTTGTTTAATTATCTTGTATTTTGCAAAAGCATTAGCGTCAAATAATGACATTTGTTCTTTCCTTTGGCTCAACTTTCTGGCTTCTTTTGCAAATTCAACTGCCATTTCATTACCCCCGATCCAAACACTGGCAGAAATCCATTGTAGAATGCAGTTATTTTCCAATGATATCAGTTGAGTAAGTAACGAGTGTATTTTCTGTGTGATTATAGTGTTGCCCTTCTGAATTTCTTCTAGATCGGATATGAAGTCGTTGTACGGTATATTATAATTCCTTCTGCTTTATGCAGGGATGGTTGGTTCAGGCATACATCAAGAGCTTTCCAGATAGCTGTCAGTTCACAAGTGAATTTTGACGAAATCTTTCTTGCTCCTTCTTTGATTTTGATGTATGTTCCATCTTGCAGTATTATGTTAATTCCAGCCCCTCCATTACTTATGGTAAGGTCTGATGATCCACCTGTATATGCTGTTAAATAATTTATCTGATCGCATAAACCAATTGTGTCAAGTCCTTTCTGTTTAAGTATGTTTTTGTTCTCTTTTTTTATTGCAGGGTTCTTTCAGGTTAAGATTGAGGATTACATTTGATGGCAATGGGATAGGAAATATTGGTTATTCTCGAATTTGAAATTCATTATGTTTCATTTTTATGCTCTTTATAATATTGTTGTTGTACTGAAGTGTTGAAGATCTTTTGAGCTTTTCTTTTTGTGTCCAGTTTAAATAGGTTCTATGGGATATGTGTTCGGTGTCTTTAGTTTTTAAGCTATTGGTGAATTTTATTGTTTTTAATTGTCTTCTGCTTTCAAGTAGGTCTAGACCACATTCTCTCTGAATTTTCTAATTGTTGGTATTTGAAATAGAACCAGTGATTAATTTGGCCGCTTTTGCTTGAACACTGTCTAGTCTTCTTTTTAGTGATGAACTTGAGGGAGCCCAAACAGGTGTTGCATATTCCATTATTGGCCTTATTAAGGTGAGATATGTTTTTCTGAGAATTTTGGGTTTTGCTCCCCAATTTGTTCCACATAGCCTTCTCAGAAGGTTTAGGTTTCTGGTAGTTCTATTTGAGGTGCTAATTATGTGTTCTGTAAATCGCAATTCCTCATCAAGTATCACACCTAGGTAATTTGCAGATCAAATTTTATCAATTATATGGTTGTTTATGCATATTTTGGAGTTGAATTCATGCCTTTTTTCCTGTCAGTGAAGGAGACCTATAGGTTTGTGTTTATTGGGTTTATTGTCATTTTGAGTTTCATTGCCCACTTCTCCAGTCCTCTCATTGATGTGTTCAGTATTTTTCTGATATTTCTGTACTGCTACTTGTGTGCCATATGGCTATATAATCTGCATAACAGGCAACTTTTGTGTCTTCAGTGAGGATGGATGTTGTTAAGGTTGTGTCGTAATTAGATGTACAACAACTCAAACTTGACCATAACTCTTATTTTAGCTCTTATTCTTTTCGTTTGGCCAACAACAAATGTCCAATTTATATACACATATATTTTTTACATAATGAAGCTTCAAATAATACGAATAATATTCATATATTTACATAAACAACAGTTAATATATAGCGAGATGAGTAGAGGACTGAGCACAGATCCCTGAGGTACACCAGCCCATGTTCCTCGGTTCTTGGAAAATGTTCCATTGACCCAAACCTTCATCCTTATTCCCCTTAAGAAGTCTGTAATCCAGATTATGGTTTTTCCTCTTACTCCGATGTTGTGCACACAGCCTTTCAAATAATTTCTACACTCGATAAAAAGCTGAGGTCTTATCCAGGAATACGGCCGTTGTCTTCTTTGGCGGTTTTTCCTAGAAATCTATTATTGATTGACAGAAGTAGAACAGTTTATCAGTTGTACCACTTCATCAGCACAGAGTTACAGTTTTGTGTGGGTTCACTTCTTCTTTTATTATTGGGCCATTTTTCTTTGAAAAATCAATGGAAGAATTTTAAAAACCTTTTTTCTAACTGGTGAACGTTATGTTCAACTTTTGAGAGAAAAGGGTATTCCCATATTGCAGGACAGAAAAGCACTAAGCGAAATAACATTCATGCAAGATGGAGGACCTTCTCATATCTCCCGCGGTGCTAAACAATTGCTGAAGGATACGTTCGGTGAAAATCGTGGGATAAGTCGCCACTTTATATACCAGTGGCCTCCAATATCACCAGACTTGACGCCTTACAATTTCGGTTATGGGGGTACATTAAGTCTCGTTTTTATCGATGCCGGCATACCACATTGGCCATGTTGAAGGCTACTATCAGATGGCACGTTTTTTAAATTTCAACTATTTAATTGTGACCATTCTGTCATCTATCGTCTGCAGGCGGTGTTTGAGAATGAAGGGCGCCACATTGAGCAAAGATTGTGACCTAATACAAGAGAGAAGGCAGTTACCTCATGTGTTATATTTTGCAGCTCTTTGTTTTCGGTTATGGAATAATAAATTCTGTCCTCACATCTTGACTCATTTTTTTCTGTGAACAGTAATTTTTTGTTTGTCATTTGCCCACATCTTATATTATGTCGTGCAGGCCAAAGTGTTATAACTTCTCGAATAACACTGGTATACACAATTTTATCCCTTATGTTTAGTTAATCGCTTTTCGCTCATTAGAAGAAAGAGCATAAGGAATATTCTCTGTATCTCCCCCCCCCCCACCCCAACTTTAGAAATTTTGCGCAAAAAATAATACAAAATGATTTTACTACCACGTTTTTCAACGCAAAAGGTCGATTTAAAAATGATTTTTTTGAGGGGATACATTTTCAAAATTATGTACAGTATAATAAACAATGATAACATTTGACAAACCCATAGGATATTTGGAATAAAGTACGACAAACATATTTTGTCACTCCCCTCTATATTTCATCTTTGGATCATGACAAATATCCAGTTAAATAGTCAAGTGTTGCCAATTAGTCAAGAAACTATACATTCCTTATAGCACGAAATCCTATTAGTAGTGCCATCATAATTTTTGGTACTATATTAACATTTCAAAAATCGTGCATTGATATCAGTAGTTATTTTCAAACATTCAATCTATTTCAAAAAACTCCATCTAAAATATAAATATTTTTTGCTACATGTTTTAATTTGCATATACCTATTTTACATATCTCAGATTATATTTAAGAATCATCAACCAATTCTTCTAACTTTTGGCGAAATGGTGTTTTATTAATTTATCATTTAATATTTAAGGTTCTTTCCTGGTATTCAAAAAGGAAAAATACGTGTCGTTCAGTTATATTTTTCAATTTATCAAACAATTTGACCGCTGAATCTCTGATTCTGGTAGAGCGCCATCTAGCGAAAAAAGTTGTAACTAAAATCAATTTCGATTTTTTCATTATTTGCCATAAAAATTCCCATTGCATCCTGAGCACAATGGTGTTTACCGCATTGCTCTAGCGCAAATATTCGCGTAGTTATTAATTTTTAAAGTTGTGCGGGACTTTTGGATCACCCTGTATATTTATTGGAATAATGTGTTAAAAGGAAGCGATAAACAGAATATTTATTACAATCTTATAAAAGTGCTATATGTATACTTGAATATATACCAAATCTTCTTCTTCTTTCTTATCTCCACTCAATCATATTAGGATATCAAGTTGTGACCCTTGATGGTGTCTATTTGACAACCATCATGACTGGGTGAAGTAGAATACGTCTGCCTTTGTCATTAAGACTGGGAGCACTACTCAGTGGCAGGCCGACTTAGCTCCAATATGAAATGGATACCTTTCACATGAGGAACAGATGCCATGTGCAGCTGCTTTGTTTTTGACTTTGCCCCCCCCCCCACTCGCTTTTTGGTTTTTGTAACTATTGTGTTGGAGCGAGTCGCACCTTAAATAAATGCATATGTAGGATGGTTGTTGATGTGCTGTGTTGGTGTGGCTTGTGGAAAGGCTGCTGATAAAATTATAATTAAAATTAATTTATTTAAAGCAAGAAATTATAAAGAGAAAAGAAGCAACGGTTGAAATAACGGCCGCCGCACTAGCCTTGTTGTTTACCGCTAAGTCGCCAGCGTCTCTGATGACGTCCCACGCGCATGCGTAGTGAAGTGTTGACGCCCGCGGATGCCCAGGCCGTCTTAGCAAAGTGGCTCGCTGAAGCAAAGTGTAGTCGCCACACTACTTCCCCTCCAGTAGGATCTTTCCAGCGATCCTATGCAATCTTATTGGCTTGCCAAGTTCGGGTCTTGGGAAAACATCGGTCCTTCTGATGTGAAAGCAGGCTTGAGGCGGTCGATTGACACCCACGTGGATCTCTTTTTAATTTTCAGTTTGTAAATTTTGGGTTTCCTAAAAAGGACTTCATATGGACCGTCGTATGGGGGAGCTAGCGGTGGCAATATCAGGTCCCGACGTAGGTAGACATGGGAACATGTCTCGAGTGGTTTGGGCACGTAAACGTGGCGGTTCCCATGTGGTTTGCTTGGTGCAGGTTTCAGAGATGCCATGGCGCGCTTGAAGTCCTCCAGCCACGGTTCGGTAGGCGAGCTTGCAGAGGGGGGGTCCTCGAAAAATGTTCCTGGAAGGGGTAGGGGCTTCCCATAGACCAGCTCAGCGGTTGTGGTGTTGAGATCTTCCCTTAGCGACGAACGAATCCCTAGGAGCACCAGGGGAAGTTTCAAGGACCAGCTCGTGGAATCGTGACAGCGAAGGGAGTCTTTCAGCTGTCTGTGGAATCTTTCTACCAGGCCGTTTGCTGCTGGGTGGTAGGGTGATGTCCTTATTCTGTTGATTCCCAGAAGCCGTGTCATCTCACCGAAAAGTGCTGATTCAAACTGCCTGCCTTGGTCTGTAGTCACTTTTGCTGGCACGCCAAAACGAGATATCCAGACCGATAGGAAGGCATTTGCTACTGTTTTGGCGGTGATGTCCTGTATGGGTAGGGGCTTCAGGCCACCTAGTGAATAGGTCAACGCAGGTGAATATGTACCGATAGTTTTCACTCGGTGGTAATGGTCCGACCAGGTCAATGTGAACATGACTGAACCTTCCGTCTGGGGGACTAAACGACTGAAGGGGCGTTCTTGTGTGTCTAGCGATTTTAGAGACTTGGCAGCGGTGGCAGGCGCGAGTCCAAAGTGCGCAATCCTTCTTGACGGCCGGCCAGACGTAATGGGCGGTGACCATCCTTGTAGTAGCTCGTACTCCGGGGTGAGACAAGTTGTGGTATGCAGAAAAAATTATGCGTCATCAGCTGTTGGTGGGCTTCCGCGCTATGACCTGTTCTTGGTTGGTCCACTGCTGAGACCGTTGGCAGTATGGCTTCGTGTATGTTGTCTGCCATTTCCGCCAGCTTACTCAAACTTGTTTCAGAGGATGCTGCGAGAGCGGCCCTTATGTCCTGAGGTAGGCGTCGAGTCCACAGCATTTTCAGTGCTGTATCGGAGAAATTTCTTCCTGCCTGATGTTGCATCGCGGCTAGGACTGTTGATGGCTTCTGATCTCCCATGGGACGCCCATCCAGAACCTGTAAGATTTTAGTTTGTTTTGATTGACCGAGTCGTTGGAGAAGGCCTGCTTTCAGCGCATCGTATTTACCAGAGGGTGGGGGGGCCGTTACGATGTCCGCGACGTAAGTAAGGGTTGGCTGGTCTAGGCTCGTTACCGTTGCTTGGAATTTAGTTTCGTCGCGGGAGATCTCGGCTAGACCGAAAGCGGCTTCTAACTGGCTTATCAACAGTTCAACGTTGTTGGGCCAGAATGGTGGTGCACGGAAAGCCAATCTTGATATTTGGGAGGGTGCCGTGGATGTTGGCCCTTCCGGATGTTCCGTAGTTGCGTCTTGCATTCTGGGGCTGTTGAAAGTTTCGTGGATGAAATAAAAAAATATATAGAAGTGTGATTAAAATAACTTTTGCATCACGTCCGGCTCACCAATTTGTAGGATGGTTGTTGATGTGCTGTGTTGGTGTGGCTTGTGGAAAGGCGGCTGATAAAATTATAATTAAAATTAATTTATTTAAAGCAAGAAATTATAAAGAGAAAAGAAGCAACGGTTGAAATAACGGCCACCGCACTAGCCTTGTTGTTTACCGCTAAGTCGCCAGCGTCTCTGATGACGTCCCACGCGCATGCGTAGTGAAGTGTTGACGCCCGCGGATGCTCAGGCCGTCTTAGTTCGGCTCGCTGAAGCAAAGTGTAGTCGCCACACATATATTAGTTAATAACTAAATGGAATCCTCTCTTTCTTTTTCCCAGTAAGAGACGCCTACGGAAGCCAACAGTACATAGACAGATAAAGCACATAGGCTATAGTTATTAACTAATATATGCATTTATTAAAGGCGCCAATTTATAATTATAACAAATAGTATTTGAATCAAAACATTCAATCGGGTAAAACACGGGCGTTGCCCGGGTCATTCGGCTAGTGAAAACATAAAGACGAGAATGTTTCTTATCACAAATAAATCAAACTTCTACTGTCCTTACTGCGATGAAAAAATATTGGTAGGGTTTGGCTTATCAGTGGTGAAGCTTCCAGTGGTTTCGCCAATTCAATCTACCAGATTGCATCTTTAGAGCTCTAATATTGTATTGATCATTCTGCTTTTATATGCTACACTGAAAGATGGGATCTTATTAATCAATCCAACCTTCAGTGAAGCATATATAGGCAGAATGATCAAACGTCTTAATTTTTTCATTTATTATATAAAGATGACGTGTTATTGTTTTGTATTATATACTTGAATACATCACACGCAATGTGCATAAATAATATACTCAAAAAAGAAGGCGGATTTATATGGAATTAATTTGAGTTATGTGAGCTCAACTCTATCAGGAATTTAGAAAATCTGTAGAGGCAAAGATGTTGAAGATATTTATATATTTACATAAATATATAGAGTTGCAAATTTTTAATAAATTGTTAAGTTCAATAAACCCATATTTAATCTGCAATCTTCCTATAATAATATCACTTCAATAATTTATGTCAATCATTATATTAACAAATTTCTATGTATCTAAATGGTGTATGGCGAGTCCTTACAGGATGGAAATGTCCTAATAAAGCAGTTGTTGTTGTTGAATATATAATATATTTAGCACAATATTGCAATTCAATTAAACAATAAATAAATACCAGGATGCAGCGATATTTGACGAAATTTAAATTCGATCCTATAAGTCCATTATTATAAAGCAATGAGAGAACTCCGTGCTTCCCACATTACTTCGTAAATAATAACTAAGGCAATGGCGGAGAAATTGTTTCCTCGGCAAACAGGAGGAGCGAGACGTCCAATCTGTCACACAATTGAACGGAACAAAATTATTTGATCCAATATGAAAGAAGGGAAAAACTTCTTCCACCATTCTTTGTTGGACGTCACTACGATTGGATTACGGCGGTACAAAGTACGGTGGGATAAATCCTTCCTTTCTTACAGTGGTACTGTACTGAGGTACTGTATGTTTACTGATATACTGTATGTCTACTGATGTACTGTATGTACTTAGTTTACTGTATGTCTACTGATGTACTGTATGTCTACTGATGTACTGTATGTACTTAGTTTACTGTATGTCTACTGATATACTGTATGTTTACTGATGTACTGTATGTCTACTGATGTACTGTATGTACTTAGTTTACTGTATGTCTACTGATATACTGCATGTCTACTGATGTACTGTATGTACTTAGTTTACTGCATGTCTACTGATGTACTGTATGTCTACTGATATACTGTATGTTTACTGATGTACTGTATGTCTACTGATGTACTGTATGTACTTAGTTTACTGTATGTCTACTGATATACTGTATGTCTACTGATGTACTGTATGTACTTAGTTTACTGTATGTCTACTGATATACTGTATGTTTACTGATGTACTGTATGTCTACTGATGTACTGTATGTACTTAGTTTACTGTATGTCTACTGATATACTGCATGTCTACTGATGTACTGTATGTACTTAGTTTACTGTATGTCTACTGATGTACTGTATGTCTACTGATGTACTGTATGTCTACTGATGTACTGTATGTACTTAGTTTACTGTATGTCTACTGATATACTGCATGTCTACTGATGTACTGTATGTACTTAGTTTACTGTATGTCTACTGATGTACTGTATGTCTACTGATGTACTGTATGTCTACTGATGTACTGTATGTCTACTGATGTACTGTATGTACTTAGTTTACTGTATGTCTACTGATATACTGTATGTTTACTGATGTACTGACAATTGACAATTGAAAATAATTTATTGTCTTCTAGACAATGTTACATCTCAAAGAGAAAGAGAGAAGAGAGGGGTAAATACAATAGGTTAGCGCTTGCCGCGGTGACGTCTAGTCTTGGGAGTCAATGTAACAACTCAACCAGGAGGGTGAAAAAGAAATATTTACATTTGACAGTTGTCAGGAATCAAGGCATCGCCGCCTAAGACTGGCCAAATCGGAGCTAACATCGGGATGGTTGCCCCGAGCCGGTTCTATGGCCGCGCTGAGGAACTCAGCGAGGACTCCCCTCATCGCAGGTGTCAGTCTCGCCATGAGGGACTCTCTTTCATCGATGAAGAGAATGGCATCCTTGAGGTCATTCGGTTGGATCCCTGATTGATATAAGAGCCTTAGGCAGGTTAAGTGCTTCAGTTTCTTGAAGATTTCAATAACCATACACTCCTCCCTCATGATCGGCGTCATCTCCTCCTCGTCGGGAGCAGGTGGTATCGGCCCGGCAGGCTGAGGCGCGGGCAGTGGGGGTGTTGGAGGCACTGCGGCTGGCGAGGTCTTGAGCGCCGCCCTAACCTGCCCGAGGACTTTGTATATGTTGGAGTTTCCTCCGGGCTTCAGGCCCTAGAGCTGACGGATTAAGCCGGCGAGAGCGTCGCCCTGCGAAGGTGACAGGAGGGGTCCCCGCTTTCGAGCCTTGGTCTTCGAGGAGAGGAGGTCCAAGACCTCCTCCCGCCCGAGGCCAAGGGCGTCCGTCTGGGCAAAGGAGACGCCTGGGTTCCTCTCTATGAACGTCACGAGGCTTTCTCTCGTTGATGTTTTTGACGAGGATGTGGAGGATGTTGATGTCTCCTCGATGACAGTCATCTCAATGTCCAGTGTAGGGACTGCAGGCTCGTGACTCCCAGGTGCCCGCAGGGACGGAGCAGGGGTCACAGGTGGAGGGGCAGGAGGCGCCATCTCCGTAGGTACGGCTGGGGCCACTGGTGTAGATGGCCGAGGTGCTGCAAGTGGGGTCAGAGCTCGGGCCGCAGGAGAAGCGCTGGGGGTCTCCATGGTTGGACTGGGTTACTGATGTACTGTATGTTTACTGATGTACTGTATGTCTACTGATGTACTGTATGTCTACAGTTATACGTTTCAAAACTATTTATTCAGATATTAACTACATAGCATTGCTTACATAGTAGTATTCACATAAGATCAATAGCTATATACACATAGTAAAGTCAGTTTTACATGAGTCAAAGTTGCAGTTCAGCAAGTAAACATATATCTACAGATATACTGTATGTACTTAGTTTACTGTATGTCCGTGGTTTACTCTATGTTCATGGTTTACTCATGTGTGCTCACTATATAATCATGTTTGTGTTAAACCTAATTTTTCCCCTTCCATTTACTGCCTAATATTTCAATTTACCTATTTGAAAACGCTAACATTTTTAGAACAGCCAATATTATCTTTTTTTTTTAATATATGTATATCTAAAATGGAACCTAAATTGTTTTCCAGAAAAACTACAATTTTTTTTTAAACTTTATCAATTTACGGAATGTTGTTGAATGTGCTAAAATGGAATTTTTGTATATTCCCTTTTGCATCGTGTTGAAGTGAATCGTTTAATGCAATTACAATATATTTTTTATTGTGGCATTCGAACACAATGATCTGAAATGCCTTTGAACAATTAGAGATTTTCATAATTTCTTGAAATTGCTAAATTCGTTGCCTCTGTTCTCTCTCAGCTATTGATGCAGACATAGGTTGAATAGATGTGTAGGTAGGGTCTTTGTTAAAGTTGTATATGTGGGGTTTATGGAGTAAGTCTGTATCTAGAGTTTATCGTACAAGTGTATAGGGTAGGGTCTATGGCATAGGTGTGAAGGTAGGGTCTATGACATAGTTGTATATTTAGGGTTTGTGACATAGGTGGATATGTAGGGTTTATGGGGTAGGTCTAGAGTTTATGATATGGTAGGGTCTATGCATAGATGAATATGTAGGTTATATGGCATATATGTATAGTTTACATATCCACCTATGTCACAAACCCTAAATATACATGTAAGATCTATGGTATAGTGTGTATATGAAGTGAAGGTGAAGATGTGTATATAGGGTTAATGATATAGGTGTTTATGTAGTTTCTATGGTATAGATGTATAGGTATTGACTATAACATATATATGTAGTGCCGGGATTATTGTCGCATGCTAAATCATACCTTTTACTATCAGAGGTGTAAAATCTCATAGCACAGTTCCACAAATGTGAATCGGTTCCTGCTTGAGCGTTGAGCGCTTTTTATAATAGAGATATATTTTTATTTTTTTTCAGGTCATTTTTTCATACTTCAACGAAATTTTATTAAGGATCTTGGCAGTACAAGAATGAAAACTATTAAATTCACTTGAAGGTTTTTAGTATTGTTTCTTGCCACTCATCTTAAACGTACAACGGGAAGGTCAACTTCGCTACAATCTCAGAGAAGATGGGTTCCAAGAAAGATGAAACAACGTGAGATATCAGAACTAAATTCCTCTCTAAAAGACAATATTAGTAGAAACCTAAATTTGCATCTAAACAAGAAATCCGCCAAAAATTCCATACCTCGGGAGATGCAAGAGAGAAAGAAAGATCCAATTTAAATATTTTATTTAAACCAATAATTTTTTTTTTTTGAAAAAAAAAAAAAGATATTTATTAAAAAAGTATTTTTATATTTTACATGGAAATTTTTAGGAAAAATAAAAAAATCAATAATTCTCACGCATGCGCTTTTCAATCATAGAACATATATATTTGAACACAACGGCCTTGGTGAAGAAATTCACTACAATGCCATACATATACGATATAGTGTAATATACTGTTTTGTGTATTTATATTGTCACGGATTTCCCTTGTCAAATAGGCACTAGGATTAGCCCTACCAATAACAATCACGCAAAGTGCAGTTTTCTGTCTAAACTCTATTCATTATACAATATAATGCGGTCTATGATTGCAGAACGACATTTGAAAATATCCCGCATGTGTTTCTTTTAAACGAAAAATCGATATTTATATGGGTTCGGTTTCCATCCCTGGACAGTTTTATTTTTCTGTTTATCATTACTCTTCACAATTCATCCTTTCATACTTCATCCCTAAGGTTAGAAATAATCGTTATTTCTCCTTAAAATAAATTTCAATTTTTCGTTCATAAGAAACACATGCGGGATATTTTCAAGTGTCGTTCTATTTACTATGCATGCCAAAACAAGCTTCTTTTATAAAATCATTGTTGTTGTCGTGTCCAATGAAGAGCCTCAGATGTCTCCATGCATCTCTATCACAGCAGCCGCAATTTCCTCTATCTTGGGTGTGTAAAGCTGCTGCTCTGGGTCCATGTCAATTTTCTGTTGCTGTCGTGTCCAAAGAAGAGTCTCAGATGTAGATGTCCCCATACATCTCTATTACAGCAGCAGCAATGTCCACTGTCTTGGTTTGTAAAGCTGCTGCTCTGGATCTATATAAAGTCATTTTTTGGCTATATATTTACATAAACATTTTATAAGAAAATCTACATACAAAATTTGAAAATAGATATATTAAAACTATGAAAATATTGAACAGTGACAATATGTTGGTAGATATAAATGGGATCTGTTTAACCGTCGGTTTCCGACAGCTATACGGCTCTGGATCTAATCCCATATTGGTTACTTTTGTAGGATCTCACCATTGAAGTTACCAAACGGGACTGTGACAAAGTGAGCTTATTCTTCTAAATGAAAACATTCAACCAGTCTCCATCACATTAGGTATAGATGTATATATGAGAAAACAATAGAAAAAATAAAAAGGGTAGGTGTAGATATTAAAAATAAAGAAGGCATATCCTGAGTCGCTCTGTCATCTAAAAAGCACATGTGCTTTTGGTCAGGATTTACATTCATTACTTTTAATATGTATATTTATAAATATTAAACTGCATTTATATTGAATTTTAAAATATGCATTCTTCTAATATTTTGAGGGACAACTTGCTTCTCCTTATCGAGGATGTTTGACTTTGAAACACGTAAGCAACCCTCGCTTTGTATGACCAATATATATAATTCGACAGGCTAGTTTATTGCCATATTATTCTCAAATGCAATAACAAAAAATTCCAACTTATATATAGACTTGTATAAGATTATATTCGTTTTCTTTGTATGCAAATACCAGACGCACCTAAATTGTAGGTATTATGTAAATTTAGTGTCTTTTTGTTGTTTTTATATAATTTGTGAAATATATGTAAAATAGATATGTAAAATAGGTTAGGATAAAATGAAAAAAATCGATTAATAAAGGTCAGTGTGAAAGTGAGGCTGGTCTCGGGCGTCTTAATGAATCTCCAGCTTGAAATTGTCTCCACGTGATCCCTCGATATCTGAATTTAAGGGCACCTAGGGCAGACAGCCCTTATCGCGCCAACAATAAACTCATCTTATTCGCGATCGAACGTTGTGGCCCATTGTACGTATTACATCCCAAACACGATGTGACACCAGCCATCTCTGTCTTGAACTCGATGTACCATCTCGGTGACCGTTAAGCCAGTGTGTTCTTTCAATTGGTCCACGAAGCGTGTCGATGGGCATCCAGGTATTCAACGCCTAGACGTCTTTCCGGTCCAATTTATAGTGTTGCATATATAAACAGAATGGTCCAATACATTACTAGAACTCTGAAAAGATGCCTGGTGGATGGCATATGAAACCGTTGATAGGTTCACAACTAATTAGCGAAGGCTATCCGCATCTCCTCTAGCACCTAGTCCCGACCGCCCTAAAAGTCCCGAAGACCCCCGCTTATTGATTGGGTGCTAACTTCTGGGGTTCAAGAGGCCACCCCCAGGAATGTTAATGGTGGGACCCGACCTCCCTGTTTGTATGATGCCTGTGCCGTCGTTTGACTTCATTGCTCTAATTAACATTTTATAATATTATGAAAAAATCATATCTTTATCGTGCAACTGAAAGTTGCTGATGGCGCAAACCCTTTCAGTCGCAAGATAAGGAGATGCCTTTTTCATAATTTATGCATCTTATCCCAGTACAATATCACATTTGTACTATTTTTTCACATTGTGTCGCGGTCTCACTCACTTCTGGACTTAACTACCCGTTTAATGATTTTTAAAGATGCCGGAAGGACCAGTTTTTGGTCGTTGAGGTACAGCTTGCACCACGCTGATGAGGGCCAATAGCCCGAAACGCGTCCGTGGTTAGATTTTCTTGATTAATCAAGAATGGATATTTGGCCAATTCTAGAATAATTAGAAATCAACGAGAATAGTTTATATATATTCCGATAGATGGCGCAAGCCATCAGCAACTTTCAGTTTCACGATAAGGAGATGCCTTTTTCATAATACCACAATAGTTCACGAATTTATTACATTTAATTTGAAATCTTAAGATATCGTTCAACCAGCACGTATCATCCATCATGCACGTATATTTAAAAAAAAAATAAAATTGTTTTCACACATAAATAATGTCATATATTTATATAAATATCATAAGTATTTGAAATATGTAAATAATAATTTATATAGAAAAATAGTATTTATTATCAATTTGTTAATATGATATTCCTGTTGAAGGACTGACAAGTCCGAGAGCTTGAAAATAAAGGTTACACAAGAAACTCAGCCCTAGAAGCTATTTTATTTTTTATTATACACTACTTACACAAAAACAGAATAGCAGATACCGACCACTCACATGTACTTTTAGATAGCAAATCGCCCTCTAGTGGAACAAAAAACAACTAAACGTTGATTTAGAGTTTGTTCCATAATATTTGACTCAACCTATTTCTTGATTACTAAGAGAATCCAACAACGAACGCGTTTCGTGCTGTTAGCCAAAGGAGCTTATTTAACACATCTAAATCAATGTTTAGTTGATTTTTGTTCTACCTGATGGTGTTCTGATATCTGAAATGTTCATTCGAGCGGTCAGGTAATACCTATTTTGTTTTTAATATCAACACCTGACCTTTTTTTATTTTCCCCCTTCTTTTCAATATGTTCAGCAAATTTACGAAAATTTGGCCAAAAATACTAATTTCTTGATTTTTCAGGAAGCCTCTATTGGCTAATATTTGGGCGTTGAGGTACAACATGCAAATATTATGGAACAAGCCTAAATTAACGTTTAGTTGATTGTTGTTCTACTAGATAGTGCTCTGCCATCTAAAACCTAATGTGAGCTGTCGTGATGCTTATGAGGTTTCTGTCTTCATTAAAGTCATCACCAGTGAGAGGCGGTTTTGATTTCATAACATTTTATGAGAGGTGTTATCAAATCGGTCGAATTTACCAAACAGGTGTTTGAGCTGGTGCAATAGCAAGGTACGTTAATATCCATATACCAAACAAGGCACCTCTCCTTTTACTTATGCATCAGTACCATGCACTGTGCATCACTTTAGTAAAAAAACTGACTTTTGTTCTGAATTTGCTAAAAACTGGGGTTGTGGCTCATTCATTTCATCAATAGTGAAGGCTTTTAATAGGGTTATGTACTGTGCATCGTACTGATGCATAAATAAAGAGAAAGTTGTGTCCCTCTATGATACATATTTTGATGGCCGGTGATGATGTCTTTTTCTTTCTTATCTCCACTCAATCATATTAGGGTATCAAGTTGTGACCCTTGATGGTGTCTGTTTGACAACCATCATAATTGGGTGAAGTAGAATGCGTCTGCCTTTCTCATTAAGACTGGGAACACTATTCAGTGGCAGGCCGACTTAGCTCCAAAAGAAATGGCCGCCTCTGACATGAGGAACAGACGCCATGTACAGCCGCTCCTAGCATGGAGTAAAAATGCTGTTCATCCTGTATCCCTGGATTAGGAGCCCTTACAGAGTACTATCAGCCAGGCCAGCTGAGCCCAGGTTTTTTAGTGAGCTTGTTACTGCTCCCCCTCCTCTTTTTTCATCCGGGCTTTAGACCGGCAAAGGCGGAGTACAGTCATGTAGTAACACACCGAGGAGTATTAAAGGGAGCACATCGTGGAACAACAGAGAGACCACCCTACAGTCGGCTCCAAGTCATCTGTCTGTCAGCAACGGCCATTTTCCACACTTCTTCTCTCACCCTCCTTCTTATTGAGATAGAGGGAATTTTGTTCACACTTCGTTCGTGTCTTCAATAAAGTTTACTGTGTATTAAATATCTTTTAGAGTTATTGTCTGAATCCTGATATACATTGTAGTGGTGGTGCTTATCTCCATGGTTAAACCTCCTTTCTTGTTGAGCTCAATTTTTGACGCCCCTTTGACTCCACAGTAGTTTGGAAATATATTTGACATCAATCACATACATAATTGGATGACAAGTTTGCATACAATATATTATGCCATGTACACTCATAGACAAAAATTAAGGAAGAGGAATGTCATTTAGGTCACCGGTCGTCATTTTTTTTTTTTTTTAAGAGACAGAGGGAATTTTGTTCACACTTCGTTCGTGTGTCTTCAATAAAGTTTAATGTGTATCAAATATCTTTTAGAGTTATTTTCTGAATCCTGATATACATGGTGGTTGTGTTTATCTCCATGGTTAAACCAATTCCTGAAGTCCACTCCTCTCCAATTTTGCGATGGTAGTTATAGGCCTGGAAAATAGGTCCTCTATTGTCAGTTCTGAGCATGATATGTTCCGGAGAAGCTTCCGCACTATGGCATTTCAAGCAGTTATTGAAGGATTTTGTCCATTTTGAAATTTTAAGGTTTTTATATGGCCACTCCTTAGTCTTGCTAAAGCTGTAATATACATGGTAAATAGTAAAGTATCCTTAAAATTTGTCTATGAGTGTTTATAAAAGGATATATCATTAAGAACTGTTAATGTAGGTTAATGTGTGTAAAGAAAAAAACAAAGTTTTAAACTTATTTATAATTTATTTTACAATTGATTTTTTGACATTACAAGATTTCTTGTATCCTTCGATAATTTATTTTACACTTTGCTCGTTTATTTACAATATCTGTCAGCTCAGTTTAAATGTATAAAATGTGTTTTTTTTTCTGATAATTAATTATTTAGGTGGGGGATTGATACATTATTACATAATTTACAAATTTCTGTAAAATAATAGTTTTAAAAAACAAAGATCTATTGTATTCAATTACACAACTAAATAACATAGACTAGATTATTTTAAACATCTTTGGTATCTATTTTATAATTATATTTAAGGATGAGAAGAAATCAATATACAATTTTATATCATTATATAAAATAATAACAGGTTAATAATAATCAAAGATAGCACACTATATATTTTATATAAATAATCACGATATAATGCATTTAATCTTAATGTGTTAATGGTGAAAAACTTAAGGTAAATATGCATATATCTTTTTAACCTCTCTATAGCCAATAGATTTAGATTGGATGAAGATTTATCTAAATTTCCATCATTCTCTTTCTTTATTATAAAAATGCAAATATATAAATCTAAAAAAGGAGATTATTATCTCTGCTAATCAAAAATAAAATGATTTCTTATCTATGATAGAGGTAAAAAACGCCACACCACAATCGCTTCTAGCAATAAGCTACTTATCCGCTTGCAGGAGATATTTCATTCATCCATAATTTACATTGATAAATGCAGTTTTCGAATATGTTTGGTTATTATAAAATATTGAGAGACTAGATATTAATAAAACTTATAGTGGAATAGGCGTAAATATACCTGAATTATTCGATATTAATTAAAATTATATCATTTTTTAGAAACTATTGTAGAAGCGTATGATTCTTTTAAAAATTAAACAATTTCTACTATCCTTAATGGAAGGGCCTGGCTTCATCAGTGGTAAACCCTCCAAGAGCTTTTGCCAATTTAATTTACCATACCGCTGTTATATTGCATTTTTCGGTTTTCCTTTTATAGTGATACTGAAGCTAAACTCTTGGAATGGGTAATTCAAGATGAACTATGGACATAAGCTTTGAGGACAGTAGAATTACATTCGATTATAAATAAATAAAAATATAAATTATATAATGCCGAAATTCTATATAGGTTTTATATCTGAACTCATATTTCAAATGATAGTTCTGTTGATACCTTTGTCTTCTAGAAATCTCCCCTATATTCTTAGGTAATTGTCATCATCGGAGAGAGGCTGTCCGTAGTCATAACTCTAAGAGATTTTCACAGTTTTTCAAAAATTATCCCGAAGTAAAAACAAAAGAAAACTATTTGACTCTGGGGTGTATACATTCTTCATAAATAAAAATATTCAGCAATTCTAGATAGAAGTTTCAACTAGAGAAAAAATTACAAGGTTGTCCCAAAAGTTCGTTAACACTTGCAAAAAATTGATTTACCAATATTATTCGCCGTTATGTATAATGTCTTTGTATTATGTATTATTATGTATTTGCCGTAATAATATTATAGACAAAGTAATAAGAAAAACAACGTGTTTTAAGAAAAACACTAACTTTAGGGACAACCTTATTGAAAAACTTGAGGTTCTTTCAAACGTTCTTTTATATAAATAAAAAATTGAAAATTGGGAAGATTAAAAACAAAATTATATATTTTTATCAAATTTAGTAAAATATCGTGTTTAAATGAATAATTATAGACTAAAATATATATGAAACACTTTGAAAAGATTATAATGTCACACACAAAAGATTTCCAATGAGAAAACAAAAGATAAGAATTTTGCATAGATATTAATCACTTTTGGTACTGAAGTTCAAATAAAGATGTATATGTACACGGTGTTTTATCAGACGTTGTAGAAAACAGAGGTACTGGCATACACATTCTTTTGAGGTTTGCTATTCACTTATTTTTTAAAATATACAATCTATAAAATTCCGTTATCTCTCATTATTTTTTATGAAATACTTATTGCGAATTCCTATTGATCATTCTTAAAACTTGGCCACTGGGGTGGGTAGCAATAAAAATATACATCGATTTCAAATTTTGCTTTTAAATATGTTTTTGACTTTGATTAAATTTGAATATTTAAGTACTCAGATCATTCAAACAAACGGCTGATTTATTATATAACTAGTGAAATAGGTGAATTTAGAGAATCATTGATAATTGGGGTTATAAATGAATATACAGTTAAACATGTCTATAGCCCCCTCTTGGGACTTACCAAAATAGGGTGCTATAGAGAGGGTGTGCTATAGACAAGTCACTCTTATTGTAAAATGTTTACATTTTAATGTTTAAAATCGGGCGCTATAGAGAGGAAGGCGCTATTTAGAGGGGGCGCTATAGACAGGTTTAACTGTATATTTATATAGGATAAAACATTTTAAAGTAGAGAAAAAGTACATATTGTTTGAAATAGTGTTCCTATATATATCTATACACGGAATGACCGTAATATTTCTCTTAATTAATCCTTAAACTTGGAGAAAATAAAAGAAAAAATGGAATATTGTGAACAAATACATGGTCATCTACCTCTCTTATGAAGACATGTGAATTATAACAGAGAAAAAACACAGAAATTTCATTGAATACTTAATTTGTTCAAATAATAATAATACTTACGTTCAATTAAATCAAATTAATTTTAAATTTAATAATAATTAACAATAGTTTTTAATAAAAATCGGTAAAAATTGTTATTGAATACATATATTTGTGTGGTTTATAATAAATTCCATCAAATTATTATTTTCTTTTGTACTTTGAAAAATATCAATGAGATTAAATAAAATAAAATTTTCTGTTAATTAAAACTTGTATGATACTTTAGATTCATTATCATCATTAAGTGAGACATATAACGGAAATATAAACAATATTTTAAAACATTTGAAAATTTTCTATATATATATATATACTGTTTATATATATAGCGCTTCTAAAATATATATAAAACTATATTTATTTAAAAAATCTAAATATATTTATAACAAACATACCGATAAAATAACATAAATATACACGTAACAAATTAATGGCGACAAAGGATAACAATAATTCATGCATTCTATATAAATAGAGAGATATTTAACAAAGGGGTTAAGTACAAAATTAAACCTATGTATAAAGAGCTAAATAATATATCTAGGTTGAGAGATGGGGTAACTTAAATCAGGAGGTTGATACGTTGTGTGGTTGTTGTACCGCCCAGGTGGTATACTAGGGGTCCTGGTAGGAAGATCACAGAGATAGACTAGGCCGCTTGTCGCCACTATGACGGATGGTCTTTAGCGGAGTACAGAAAGTGCTTGGTAGGTGAGGATGTACCAGAGGAGCTTCCGTAGCCTGGTGAAGGGCTGTTGCGAGCTGCAGCTCTGTATTCACGTCCGGAACGTGGACGCAGCGCGCAGGTAGCACTCCTGGCATACTCACTGCCGCTGCTGCTACGTGAGCAGAGAGAGAGAGACTCAATGTAGTCGCTCATGTCAGACGAGGAACTGCTCGTTGTGCTCTTGTTGTCCTGCAGATGGAAGGCCTCGGGAGATGTCACAGCCTGGCAGGCCTTGCATTCTGACAAACACACACCACGTTAACCAACCTGGGCCTTTAGCAATACATGTACGAAACATAACATGTGAGACAGATCATTTTAAACATTTCTATATAAAAAGTTTCTGGAGGAGATGAGTTTATTTTTATTTAAACAGTATCAAGCTTTCGGGAATCTCTGTCCTACAGGAGAACATATGCCAAACGTTTGGCATCAAGCGGCGTTTTATTCATTATATATGTTCTTCTGTAGAAGGGTATAGTTGCCCGAAAGCTTGATACGGTTTAATAAATAAAAAAGAAACTCATCTCTAAAAACCTTTTAAATTGCTTAATTAATGTCCAGGAGATTTAAATCAATTGATTTCTATATTATACAAGGTGGGATCAATAAATAAGGTGAATTAAAATTTATTTAAAAAAATAAGAACGATATTAAAAATTAGGACTTGATTTATTCCAAATAATCACCTTGGCTTTCTATACATCGTCTCCATCGTTCTGGCAACTTGTAAATACCCTCTTTATAGGGACTCTTAGGAAGCGTGTGAAAAATATCTTGCACCACTTTCTGGACATCTTCATCCGAGTCAAATCGCTTTCCTTTTAACTCCTTCTTTAGTAGTCCAAAAAGGAAATAGTCAGAGGGGGCTAGGTCTGGACTATATGCAGGATGTTCTAAAACTTCAAAACCTAATTTAATGATTGCAGATACAGTTTTACATGATGTATGCGGCCTTGCATTATCATGAAGGAAGAGAACACCTTTACTAAGCTTCCCTCTTCTTTTGTTTCTTATACCGGGCTTTAGCTTATTTACAAGAATGTCACAATAAAGGTCACTGTTCATACGTTGCCTTGAGGATAAAAAATCAAGACAGATTGGTCCATCAACATCCCAAAATATTGTTAACAAAACGTTACCGGCCGAACGTTGAGACCTGAGAAACATGTAATTCGTCCATTTTTGAACTCGTTAACCCATTTATAAATGTTTTTTGAGACAAACAAGACTCACCTACGATATATATTTTTCATTCTTTGGCATATTTGAGATGTTTGAATACCTACTGCATTCAAGAAACGAATAACTGCACGTTGTTCAAGCGTGGTACAATCCTTCAAGGGAGCTTCCATTTTAGTTTATTTATAAGTCTCGCGCCGCGCGTGGGAAAAAAAGAACAGAACACCTTAAATAGTCTCTCGATGTTATATTTTAATATTCTGTGGTTTGATTTATTTTTGTTTTTTTAATTTTTAAGAAATAAGATAATTCACCTTATTTATTGATCCCCCTTTGTAAAACCCGAACAATAGTGTTCATTATGTTACTCAATTCTTGCGCTACTACCTTCAATCTTCCTGCCATATATATTGTTGTGCATCTAGATCTTTTGACATTTTTACCAGTTCCTATCATTCAATTATAGTTTGAAACATTTCCACTTTGAAAGGAACGCTGATGGCATTGTCATGACAATACAAACCTTTTTTTACTCTCAAACTGCGAATTGTTTTTATTCTTCCTGCGACTTTTTGTGACCATAGCAGTCTTTCACAGAGCCTTGCTAGTCTATGGCTGCAATAACTTACTATAATAACTGGCATATATTAACTATATATTACCAACATTCATATCTACTATAGAAAATCCCTTTAGCGGACACCCCGCTAGCCGACATCTCTCCACAAAGGACAGTTTTCATTGGCAAAATTACCATTTTTACTATTTAGCAACTCTTCGGTAAGAGGACACCTCTCCCTAAAGGACACTTTGGCTATGCAATTAGGTTTCTTTACAGGGATGTTCTACTGTATATAGGAGCTCCATCTATGCTTCCTTCCTGTGTTAAATCTGTATAAAACCGATGGTCCTAATAAAGCTCTGTGTATATTACCAATATTTGTTGATTTTAATTTACAAAAATAGTATCTCAATAATATTACAATATATTATTAATTATAGGCATCAATTCCTTCTAAGGTGGTATTATTTAGTTTGATTTAGAAGTTCACAGATGCCCCTCCCCTCATGGTCAAATACTTAACCTCACTCGGTATTGATTAACTGGCCGCTTTGAAACATTCAAAGAATTTCTGATTGGTTGATTATCCAAACGGTGTGTGTACTTTAAATAGATATAATAAACCATTTAAAAATATCTCATGAAAAATGAACATTCTCAATCTTTTAAAATATTCACAAATAATTCTTCGAGAATAAATCATATGTGAATTGTTTGAAGATTGTAGTGCAAAAATATTGAGAAGTTAAAATATGAATAAATTTGCGAAAGAGTTATTTAGGAATTTTAAGAAAATAAAAATTTTCTATCTTCAAGTAAATATATTCTTTAAAATATTTTACTTTCCTTTATCTTCTTTAATTATTTTGATATTTATCAGTTTAAGTTATCACACAAACTATCTTCGTGATTTGTGGCTTGAAGGGGTTCGTGATCAAGTTCTCAAGACCTCTCTATATATATTGATCCAGACCTAGCAGAAGATCTGTGTCCATACTTAAAAATAATAACAAACAGAAGATAAGATCAACATGTTCTTGAACTAATCTTCTTCGTTTATATGCGCAGACATAAAACAAAACAAACTTATACAGAACCGCAGTCTGCAGTTGAAACTGACAAAGACGTGATGAGGGCAGACGACTGATAATCCAGACACTCCCAATATCTTTTTTTTTTAATTTAAGTGACACAAAAAACTTATTTTTGTTAAACATAAATATTTTTCTAATTTAAAGATGTCGCTTGCTGCCTTGTCACAGGTCTTTTGGACCTAAGGTTGTCCCCAAAATATCCTCCCATTCCAACAACTGGCTGACATTTCAAATTTTAGTAGCCGAGCGTTACAAGGTGAGACGAATTTCCCATTAAAGCATGTGGTTGGACATCAGAATAAAAATTAAATGGTATTGAACATATTGGTCACAATGCCTATATATAGGATCTGAGGTAAACGTATTGTGCTATTCATTTGGTTTCTTCTCGTCTTATTTATACTTTGAACAGAATATGAAAAAATAATATACACCTATCCCCCGATTTACACGGTAGATACGTTCCTGAGAAAAACGTGTAAATTGAAAATTAAATATTTTCGCGAAATTTTCATGCGAAGAAATACAACACAGTGTGCGTGTGCAGCAAGTCAGCACATAAGCTCGGGATTCCTCGTGAGATGTGTACACAGCGCATGTGTTCAATCACAGTAGAATTCAGTATAGTGCGATAAAAAAAACTTATTTGGAAAACCATGTAAAAGCGAAAACGTATAAAACAAGTACCGTGTAAATCGGGGGATAGGTGTATTCGTATTACCATTTTCTGTTTGTTCAGAAAGAATATTGCAAACACACAACGTATCATATGTATTAAATAAAGGTTCATCTAATCAGTTATTTACATACAGACCAATATCATGTCAATACTGGAAGAGGAACTTACCATAAGTATAAGGAACTCTGGGCGGGACCATGTGCTCCACAATTTTGGGGTTATAGGTCTGCACGGAATCCTCCCTCCTAGGGAAGGAGCCGTAGAATCCCATGTGGTTCTTGGATCTGGAGTTTCGAGGAAGACTGCGGGAATCACTGGACTTTGAGCAGAGTGTCGCTCGCGCATTCTCCTTGAGTGGTATGCTGGTGGAACGCTTAATATTGGAGAGCATCTCTTCCTCGAGGAACTGGCTGGAGTGCTCCTGGGATAGGTCGTCTTCCGATAACCTCATCTCCTCTTTGATTTGAAGGCAATCTGCGGACTTGTGGAAGGCATACCTGTGGAGGTCTTCGATGAAGACGGCGTTGGGACTTGTGGGGAGAGAGGAGGGCGGCGAGATCTCGTCTGTGCTGAAGGATTTCTCCTTGGAGCGGAGCGTTATCCTGGACAGGAAACTCTGCTTCCTGCTCGGTGTGTGCTTCGGACTCGATATCTTCTCAGTCCCGTTCTCCTCTCGGCATCCAACTGAACTCGATCGAGACTTGGTGAAGACTTTTTTCTTGATGTCGCCCAGCGAATTTGACCGTGCGTTTCTGGAGTTGAGCTCTTTGTGGATTTTATGTAGTGGGGTTGAGAGCTGCAGGGATGTGGGGGCTTGCCTCTCCTGGAATGGAAGAAGCAAAGGCATAAATGGTCTCAACGGTAAAATTGCTTCTTCTTTGGACGAGTCTTTATTAGAGATTCGATTGCAGTCGTCTTTGGAATTCTTTTCGTTTTCTTTTTTGACGTTCTTTTGAGCTTCCTCACTTGTCTTATTACTGTGCACGGGGTACATGACAAGATAGTTCTCCCCTCCTTCTTCGCATTTACCTTTTTTGAGTTCGTAGGACATGAGCTCGTAGGTGTTGATATCATCGCCGTCGTTAGAAGACTTGCTGTGGCGGTCTTCCTCCCCACAGTTCATGTACAGACACACGGGGCACTTGAAGCAGTTGCTGGAGGACTTGAGGAGCAGACCTCTGCTATATACCTCTTCTGGGAGATTGGACGACTGTGGAGTCATGTCGACGTTCTTGTCTGCGTTCTCCTTCGCCTGCAGGTTCTGTAATAGAGCCTCACTGTTCTCGTAGATAGGCAAAGTGTCGATGAAGTGCAGGTTCTCATAGTTTGGCTGGATAGTTTTGCCGTCACCGTTGGCTGGTGGCCGCTCGGCGAAGTTGAGGTTGATGTAGTTGGGGGCTGGCTTGACGGTCCGGGGAGGTAGTGGAGGCGGTCCGACGGACTTAGTGAACTTGTTGAGGTCGTTCAGGGGGTCGGGGTCCACCTGATCTCTGCACTGGCCCGCCCACACCATCACACGCTGACAGGTGCACATGGCCTCGTCGTCCCCCGCACACGGACACTGCAGGTTCTCCTGTACACATATCCACTTGTAGTAAAGACTTTATATAAGGTCCCTCACATCGTGTTTCAATTTGATATCACACCCAAACCTTATTCATCGGGTATAGGTATAACAGTTTTTTTTAAATTCTGAATTGAACCGTTTTTGGTACGTGACACTAAAACTGATAGTGAAATAATCCGTCAATTAGTGATTTCACTTCACTTGTAGTCTGATGGATATACTTGCTGGCTATACAAGTTACTTTAGGATCTTCAAATTCATCTAGAAATGGATAAGGATAATATATATAAAAAACTGAAATGCCTTATAATGAATGCAACAAAATATCATTCAACAACTGGATAAAGGTGCGGCGAGTATTTCACAATACATGGGTAATATAAAATAAAACTGTTGGTGATAGTGAAGCCTTAGAACATTTTATTCTTCACGGCAGAATTATTTAAATTATTTTATGTCTAATTATCCGTTGAATTAATACTTATATTCAGATACAGTAACTCTGGAAGATATTTGATACACAGTGACCTTTATTAAATAAACAAGAGATAACCAAGTGTGAATAAAATTGTCTCTGTCTCCAAAAAAAAAAAAAAACATTCGATATGCGGCATTAGGAATTTTCACTTGATTAAGTTTTGTCGATGAGTGTATATAAAAATATACTTATAGCAAAAAAAAACACTTCCACCATAAGTATAAGTGTTGTTTTTATGAACTACTAACATACACATTTAAACTACTCTCATTCCGAAGATATTCCCCCAGAAAGAAACCACTTAGTTGAGAAAGTTATATGAGATATAGCTAAGGAACAAATGGGGTTATCAACATCTCCATTTACCTGAGCATCAGTTCTGAGAGCTGCCACATCTTCATCTATCCAAGTTTGATTCAAAACTTGAGATTCTTTGATTCAGCAAAATTTCTAATTATAACTTTTAATCCATAAAAAGTTCGATTCATTCTTTCCAATTGTTCATATTAATGTAAAGAAGTGGATCAAATCCTATGAAAGAGCTAAAACATACGAATATTTCATAGAAATGGAAGCATATGAGATTCGGTAGAAATATCCAAGCTATTTCTGTAGGAATTCTTGAGTTGATTCCAGTTTTATACGTGATCCTGTGTGCAGGAAAACATAAATATGTGAATTCCGTTTTAAAGGTTTTTACGCGCTTTTTATTAGTAAATTTATTTTTTCTTTACGAGGGTAAGATAAAAAGTTCTCGGCCTGACCCAGAGATGGCATTCCAATCAGAAAAAGATAACGTTTCCTCCGTGCGCGCGCATGTCATTAGTTTGTAGGACAAGTTTCAACTTCAACAAAGGGGTTTGGTGGCCGTTGGTTTTCGATCACTACGATAAGGGTTCGATTCCCGCATTGGGCGCTTTTTTCTTTTTAAAAAAAAAAATGCTCAAATGGCCCCCGATTCTTGCAAAAGTCAACCCCACCAACGAGTGCAAGCAACCAAAACGGGGCTCTGGCACATTTGTAAGTGCAAAGTCGAACTGCTCTTCACATGTGTAGTCACGTGGTACACTTACAGTAAAAGCAGTCGCCAACTTCTGCCCATCATGAATATCATGGCCTGTACCACGTGTACTAGGGATAAGTAAAAAAAAAAAACAAGTTTCAACTTGTTCACTCAATTAATTTGTATAAACGTGTCTTTGCTGTACACGTCTTGAGCGTGTTTCGTTAAAATGGATAAACTTGAATATCGTATGCAGTTATTTATTCTTTGTTTTGGATGGATTAAATCCTAAAGAAATTCATCCTAAATTGACAAAATTTTACTGGAATTCTGTTCCTTCAATTTCAATCATTAAAATGTGGGCAGTTGAATTTAAACGTGGTCGCACGACGCTCGAAGATGCCCCACGTGAAGGACGCCCAAAAACTGCAACCACACCGGAAACTATAAAAGATGACAATATCGTGTTAGACGATAGGTGATATAGGGGTATGAGAGAGCTGAGGCCGTTGGAATATCAGAAGAAAAGATGCGGAATATCTTGCACAAAGAATTAGGAATGCGAATGATCTGCGCAAGATAGGTGCCACATTTTCTGAATGCAGATCAAAAGAAAATGCGAAAGGACATTCGAAGCAATGTTTGGACCTATTCAAGAGGGATATGACCTATTATTTTGAGGCGATTTGTCACCATGGATGAGACATGGGTCCACCCCTACACGCCAGAAGCCAAACAGCAGTCGAAGCAGTGGATGAAAGCCGGTGGTTCAGCGCCAAATAAACCGAAGTCGAGTGCATATGCCGTAAAGGTCATGGCCAGTGTTTTAGGATGCCAAAGAGTTCTGATAATTGATTGTCATGAAAAAGCCGGAATTATTACATTTAAATATTACTCTAACCTTCTAGACAAGCTGGATGTTAAAATTCGCGAGAAAAGGCCTGGCTTGAGGAAGAAAAATCATCTTTCACAAGGACAAGGCATTGCTCACAATAGTGTGTTGGCAATTAGAAACTGCAAGATTTGAGGTACGATTTGCTTAGCCATTCTTCCTATTCTCCTGATTTGGAACTCTCAGACTTACATCTCTTCTCATACCTATATGAATTTGTTTCTGGAAGGTGCTTCGTGTTCAATGAAGAAGTTGAGAGAGCTGTAGATGAATATTTTAACAGCCTTCGAGTATTCCGGTAAGGAATACTGATATTGGAGAAACGCTGGACAAAGTGTGTTGAAGTCACGAAAGATTGTGTAGAAAATAAAATGGTTTTATAACCGAAAATTAGAGTTCTTGATTGTCAGGTCGAGAACCTTTAACTTTACCCTCGTGCATTTGAGTAATCAACGTATATTTCGGCGAAATTTTAAAAATATTTACCCTAACTATAAAATTTAGAATATAATCCTTTACTAGTAGTTTTAGATAATAAAGTCTAAGGATGAGTATCTTTCAATTAATTAAACGTTTTTCGAGCTTTCGAAATAACTCTCTTCTACAGGAAAATTGATACAAATTTACATAATGCAAATAAAAGAGTCATACAATTTCAGACGAACAACCGATATGGTATTTCCCCGTTCTAAAAACAGTTAATTAAAAGATACTCATCCTTAGACTTTATTATCTAGAACTTACTATAAAAAAATATTATTTACACTTACTTTAATTATTTATCCTATTACAATATATACAGAAGTGGAACACAGTATTTAACATGTCAACTTTATTCAAATTGATTATTTCCAAATATTCTATCTCTATATAGCGATTATTTTCCACTGACTTCGTTAAATGGAGGTCTTTCGTAAAGAACTCAATATGTAGATTCAGCGCACATAGATTATAAGTGAATCTACAAAATCATCAATTATATTTCATAGAAAAGGTTTATAGACAATTTTAGTGTTGCAAAAGGCTAACGGATCTCCCAGTTGGTTAGAAGAAAAAAAAAGAGAGAATAGAGCATGAAAAAATACCTATTTTAAAATAATTTTCCAAATAAAAGAGAATTTTAATGGAACCGGAGTTGTATTTGTTGTATAGTGTTTGTAACTCGATATCTAAAATTGAAATTTAGTGTTTATTGCACTATATTTGTCTTTATTGTGTTGAATCCAGTGTGGTCTAGCTATTAATGGTGTCAATAATTGTTGCACTACAGTTTTTGTGTAGTACACTTGCACTTATTCATTGTAGTGTTTTATTGCTCCGTGTGTGTGTGCATTAGGTTTATGGTATAGTTTATGTACAAGTTATTATATACCTATCTACAGGGTTTATTTCGTTATAATTATAATTAATTTATAGGTGTACACACATTCATAGACAAAACTTAAGGAAGTTGTACCTTTAAATAAGTATATCGGGATTCAGACAATAACTCTGAAAGATATTACAGTGACATTTATTGAAGACAAACGAGATAACCAAGTGTGAACAATATTGCCTCTGTCTCCTTAAAAATAATAAAACAGAAGACCAGTGACATCAAAAAATGAAACTTCCTCAAGTTTTGTCCATGAGTGTAAGTCAATTGTAATATAACTGTAGGGTTTGCTGTACAGTAGATATACAGTTGCGCTGTGTAGTGTCTGTTCTACAGTTTCTGTGATGGCATGGTGTGTGACTCACCTTCAAAGACTTTGGAATGTCGTACATCTCGCTGAAGGACTTAGGATCAGGCTGGGGCTCCTGCAACCACATCACTTGACTCTAGACTCAATTAACAGTATTAATATCTCCAGACGCCTTGTATAGCCGCTTATAGGAATTTCATCCTATTTCATACAACTCTCTATTTAATCTAAAATGCATTCACTTTTTCCCTTTACCTTATAATAAATATATTTTTATGAAAAAAATAATAAAAATTAAAATAATTGGATTCGTGGATGGCTTTTTAAAAATTATTCATCACGAAAATTGGTTGACCAAATATCAAGGAACATGTTGAATCAACGTTTAGTTGATTTCTGTTCCACTAAATGGCCCTCTGCCATCTAAAAAGCACATGTGCTCGTGGTTAGGATATGCCTTTTTTGAATTTAATATATTTTTATGTCATTTATATTCATTCTCTCTTATTAAAAATAAAAATGCCAAGATGAACATTTCTGGGGAAGATGTCGCGGAGAGTCATTTGACATTCTAAGCACTAAGGCCAGGGGATTTTCAACCTATGGAGTCATATTTGTCAGGTAACCGCTGGCATCAGTTGGTTCATAGGTCTGAATAGTGTTAAAACCCTATTTTTCAGACGAGCTGAAGGGTGATCTTCGCTGAGCCCCAATTCTATCCAATGACATGCTGTGTCTTACCACTCCAATTCACATATGTAAACTCTGCTTTCTCGACATTGAGCGCATATTCCTTATTCTTTCTCAGCAATTTTTATGATATATAATGATCTCAGCACCCTCACGTAATCAAATACATAATAATGTATTTATATAAAAACTTTGTGGAAGAATTAAGGGCAAAAACCTTTATAGTCTTCAAGAAGAAATAGCAAAAAAGTGAAAATTATAAATGAAAATTTTAGATATTTTTATTGTGTCATGGATAATACGACCAGTATTTATCGTATTTAGCGTATATATAACGACCAGGTGGTTATATACCTCTCATCCCTATACGACAATAAATAAAGGAAGAAATCTCTAATGCTGCCATGCGAAGTCGTTATGTCGGAATGGCTGCCAATATCGTGCTTGTAGAAAAGTAGGCACATGCTCCCGCACCAGTTCATAGAGAGTCTATAGAACATCCTCTCAACGACGAGCGACCTGAACTTCAGCAAAGTAGGAACATGTTGCCGCATCGGTCTATGAACAGTCCAAAGAGGTACATGCTCTCAACGACGAGCGACCTGAACTTCAGAAAAGTAGGAACATGTTGCCGCATCGGTCTATGGACAGTCCAAAGAGGTACATGCTCTCAACGACGAGCGACCTGAACTTCAGCAAAGTAGGAACATGTTGCCGCATCGGTCTATGGACAGTCCAAAGAGGTACATGCTCTCAACGACGAGTGACCTGAACTTCAGCAAAGAAGGAACATGTTGCCGCATCGGTCTATGAACAGTCCATAGAGGTACATGCTCTCAACGACGAGTGACCTGAACTTCAGCAAAGTAGGAACATGTTGCCGCATCGGTCTATGAACAGTCCAAAGAGGTACATGCTCTCAACGACGAGCGACCTGAACTTCAGCAAAGAAGGAACATGTTGCCACATCGGTCTATGGACAGTCCAAAGAGGTACATGCTCTCAACGACGAGTGACCTGAACTTCAGCAAAGTAGGAACTTGTTGCCGCATCGGTCTATGGACAGTCCATAGAGGTACATGCTCTCAACAACGAGTGACCTGAACTTCAGCAAAGAAGGAACATGTTGCCGCATCGGTCTATGAACAGTCCAAAGAGGTACATGCTCTCAACGACGAGCGACCTGAACTTCAGAAAAGTAGGAACATGTTGCCGCATCGGTCTATGGACAGTCCAAAGAGGTACATGCTCTCAACGACGAGTGACCTGAACTTCAGCAAAGTAGGAACTTGTTGCCGCATCGGTCTATGGACAGTCCATAGAGGTACATGCTCTCAACGACGAGTGACCTGAACTTCAGCAAAGAAGGAACATGTTGCCGCATCGGTCTATGAACAGTCCAAAGAGGTACATGCTCTCAACGACGAGCGACCTGAACTTCAGAAAAGTAGGAACATGTTGCCGCATCGGTCTATGGACAGTCCAAAGAGGTACATGCTCTCAACGACAAGTGACCTGAACTTCAGCAAAGAAGGAACATGTTGCCGCATCGGTCTATGGACAGTCCATAGAGGTACATGCTCTCAACGACAAGTGACCTGAACTTCAGCAAAGTAGGAACATGTTGCCGCATCGGTCTATGAACAGTCCAAAGAGGTACATGCTCTCAACGACAAGTGACCTGAACTTCAGCAAAGTAGGAACATGTTGCCGCATCGGTCTATGGACAGTCCAAAGAGGTACCTGCTCTCAACGACGAGCGACCTGAACTTCAACAAGGTAGGAATATGTTGCCGCATCGGTCTATGGACAGTCCATAGAGGAACATGCTCTCAACGACAAGTGACCTGAACTTCAGCAAAGTAGGTACATGTTGCCGCATCGGTCTATGAACAGTCCAAAGAGGTACCTGCTCTCAACGACGAGCGACCTGAACTTCAACAAGGTAGGAATATGTTGCCGCATCGGTCTATGGACAGTCCATAGAGGAACATGCTCTCAACATAAAGCGACCTGAACTTCATCAAAGTTGTCCAGGTCTCTAATTCATCCTTAAGCCAAATTCCATAGTGGCGATTTAGAGATTAAATTAGCGATATTACACTAGAAGTTTCTATACCAATGATAAAAGACAATACATTTAGACAAATTTTATTACCTCTCTTCAAAGAGGAGAGAAGACGATTTTGTGTAAAAAGTGTAAATATTTGAAATTTGAATAAGACAGGGGGAAAACCCTGGGGGAAATCCCCACAGTGTGAATGCTTCCTCCCCTACCTACCCATATCTCTTCAAAAATCATACTTAAATATATGTTGCAAATATATCTTTTATAAGAAATTTAAACTAGTTTTTAAAATTGAAGATACTTCGGCCAGTAAATCTTTTTATTATCTCGACGTTCAGATAAATATTTGTTGTCCTCGTCAGGAGGAAATACAAATTAAAATATTTGGCAAGGCGCTAGAAATTATCAGTATAAAATAATTTTAACGCCTTCTGTCAAATGTTTTAGTTTATATTTTGCTCCTGACGAGGACAAAAAATTTTTGTCGAAACGTCGAGGTAATAAAAAAGATTTACTGGCCGAAGTGTCTTTTATTTTAAGATCTATTTTTGACGTGTATGTTTCTTTTTAAAATAAAAAAATTCTACCACCCATATTTAATTATTGCAGTAAGGACAATGAATATATAGAAATTTCTTTTATTTTTTTAAAAGGAACATACACGTCAAAAATAATTCAAATTTCTTAAAGATATAAAGTCTACTCTCGATAATTTTAAACTAAAGGGACCAGAGAAAATTTTCAATTTATCAAGAGTTCAAAATAACGGGATTTTAAACAACTATGAGGGATGGAGGGAAAAATCAAGTATACAAGAGTTTGATCAAAATCGTTATTTACAACTTTTATATACAATTCGTTATATTAAAAATCGTTATAATATTAAACATTTGTACAATTATTAACAAATTTTCATTTGTGGCAAGATACTTCAACTTCAAATTACTGAGTGGACCAATTAATATTGATTTTATTCAATTTATCGAGTGTATTTCAAGGAACCGGGAAAATATTTCAAATTACCGAGAGATTCAAATTAACGAGTTTCAAATTATCGAGAGACAACCGAAAGTTCAAGGCGCACAATTTATTATAAGTGATATATTTTGTTTCCAATATAAATATCTCGCAAAGGAATATAATTACATAGCTAAATTAAATTTCACGTTTAATTATTTATAGCTAATTCTGTAAAGATAATTGCATTAAGTTTCTAAGTATAATTGCAAAAGTAGACGCGCAATAAGAGGTTCGACATTTGGCCTGAGCTAAGGCTTGCCATTTTAGATTAACGAAGAGACTCGTTCCAAATTTCTTATTTACATATTGTACAAAATTAGATTCGTACATATCTCGCGCAGGTTTGTATTGATCTCTGCGTCGTTCAGGTAAATGGAACGGCATACAAAAACTAGGCTTACAGAAAAATGTAAGGAACCTCACTAAAGGCACTCACTGATTACAAGAGTTTTTTTTTAATAGGAAAACTAATAAACGGATTTTTTTCACATTTCAAAGGCATTTTTAAAGAAAGGAAAAAGGAGAAAATATTTGGTATTGATTCAGCCGAGGAAAAATCGCCTTAATTAGACGGGGAAATACCAGATCGGTTGTTCTTCTGCTAATTGTATGACTCTCTTTCCTCACTGTAATCTTTAAACCTAACTTAACCATATTTCTATCTGATGTTTGTCTAATTTAAGGTTTTAAGAATTCTATTTCTGGAGACACATATCGAGTGACCATTATTCCTCTTCACTTCTCTCCGCCATCTTGTTGTCGAAGAGTTCTTTTGTATTATCCTTTATATTACGATGCACTAGCACGCCATCTGGGAGGGTTCACCACTGATGAGCCAGGCCCTCCCGTTGTTTTTTCCATTGCAGTAAGGGCAGTAAAAATTGTTTTATTTTAAAAAGAATATTACGCGTCTAGAATAGTTTCGTAATTTGATAATCCTAATATTTACTCTCAATGTTAAGTTAGCCCTCTTAATTAACTACTAGAAATTTTCATTATCACAGGTTTGCGAATATCGACAAATTATGTTCAAAATTCTATATAATATCTCTCCATTACCTTTTTCATGTTTCAGTTTGCTGAGAAAGGGATTGCTCGAAAGATACTTTAATACAATTAATAAAAAAGTGATACGACGTCTTATACTAGAAATGTGTCAATTATGATATTACATTCATATATAAGAAATATTTTACATTTTTTAATTTCTATCCCAAATTTTCAACCTAATGTAAACTCTATACACTACGCATAGCCAAAACCCTCTCAAAAATTAGATTAAAGATAGAATGGCGCCTCTATTTTTGATATATTCAGTGGTATTTCACTTTTATTCTCTGAAGCGAGAGTCTAACATGTCTGAAGACATCGAGCTAAAGTAGGCCTCCCCCCTTTGAATGCTCTAGAATTTTAACAATAAACTATTTATAGATGGAAATTTTGCCGGGAGGAAAGGTCGCATCTCCTGTCAAAATAAACGTCAATAGATGGCGTCTAGTTTTTACGTCTATTTTGACGGGAGAGGCGACCTTTGTCTCTTTAGAATGAACTATCTCTTGAATTGGGAGGAGTGGAGGGGCTTGTTGAATGATAGGAACTAAAGTCCAGAATGTATCCATGTTGTCCAAATATAAAAATATTTTTTCCCATATTTATATTCCCGATATATTTCTGTCAAGTCCCAATATGTATCCTCATAAGTATTTTCAATATATTCGTCCATAATGTCATAACTAGGTTATATCTGTCTAATGGCTATCTCGTGCAACTATAATTATCAGCACCATATCTCAAATATATGAAGGACACACTGCCTTACCCGAGGTAGTTAACTTGAAGTAGAGGTTACTTGGCCGGCATTCATTATTTTTCAAAAATAGACATTTCGCCCAGTTAAAGTTTTATTTTCTAAATGTTTCAACGAAAATCTTTTTTTTTTCTTCGTCAGGAGAAATAAAAATAAAGAATTTGGCACGGCGTTAAAAATTATTCTGAGGTTGCAAGGGCGTTTTCACGCGAAACATTTCGAATTTACTACAACTTCAAAAGCACGAGTCAAAAACAAATATTAAACTCATCAAAGACTCAATGATCTATCTCTCTCTCTGAACTCTCGCAGTCCATCGGTGGCGGAGTCTTTCCCGCGGTGGGTGCCACCAATGAATACTGTATATATCATATATATATGATAATTTAAACCAACAACCCTATATATTATAATCTTTATAACAAGATTGTCATGTTGTATATAGAACTAATTATAAACTATAACTAATTATACGCATAATTGACGTGTGTCCTTGTATCCCCATATGTAATGTACTGAGGATGAATAAATAAAAATATATAATAGATTAAAAACTGAGTTAAGAGCAAGATTGAGCGAATCACAAAGTAACTTCTAAAGATAGATGGAAGCCCAGACCGGTGCCAGAGTCGAGTTGCGGACACGTGTAGAAAGGCAATACTTCCTGGTCCCCTTCCTGGTCCAAAAAAGTTGTATAAATAGGACCCCACGTAGCAACAGCCAGTTCAGTTCTAGTCAGTTCCGGTCAGCGTCACCCCTTATCGCCGGTTGTCACCAACTCATCGACCATGTAAAACAGTAAGAAACCTTCTCGATCTCCATCTTTGCTTTTGGCTCGACTTTTTATCTATTCAAGGAACTTTCTTTCAACTGTGTCGCTTCGTTTTGTGTGTGTGGACATTCCCCAGTTTTCCACTCTGCCTCGACCACGACTGCCTGTACCCTGTGAGAACTGTTAAAGATCCTACAAGGTGCAGAGAGGAACTGGAAAACTCTCCACCCCTGACTGTCCCTCTCGGTGTCTACAGGTTTGACCCTCGGTTGCCACAACTTACAGAGAGTCGACAGGATCTCAACACATTATTATTACAGCTAGTCGACAGGATCTCAACACAATATTACAGATAGTCGACAGGATCTCAACACAATATTACAGATAGTCGACAGGATTACCACAACGAAGGAGACCACAACGAAGAAGGTAAAAAGACTGTCCAGATAGATAGAAAAGAGCCAAGAAGCAAGATGGAGGAACAAGCACGCCATTCCAACGAAACGACCAAGCAATCTTCCCCCCAACGACACAGCCGAAAATCCCGCAAAATAAGCCGGTGAGAAGTTACCCACCTTCGACCTTACAACGCAACCATCCAGACGACATGCCACCATCGCCAAACAGAAGTCACAAGCTTCTACAAGCTCTACATGGGACGCCTTCCACGTCATCAGGACAACAACCAAAGACCAAGTCTCCTGACTGAACAATCATAAAAACTGTGAGTTTTTAAAAAATCTACTTAACTCTCTCTTCATGCTAACAACTTGATTTTCCATAAATATAATGTTTATTTTTACTGTAATTATTTTTAAATCAAATTTTACCATTTTTATAGCATTTCAATACAAATTTTAAATATTGTACACCCTCATTTATCATTTTTTACTTTATTTTAAGCAACTTTAAATTTTAATTCATTACTTGTAATCTTACAGTTTTAAAAAATCATATTATATTTAAATTACTCGAATCATAATTCTAAACTTATTTGTGTGTTTCTCTTAATACCTTATTCTTATACCAGAAACACCAATGTCTTACTTAAATACACAAAACTTTTCAAAAATCATTGTTATGTTCACTATTTTATGTACACGCCCCATTCAAATTATAAGACACTATCATGCCATTGCCCTTTTACAAGTATAATTTTCGCACTAACATAAGCAACGATTTAAAAAATATATTCAAATTTTAATAAACATAGATGAAACGCATTTTTTAAAAAAAATACAAAAATCGAAAGATACACTTTCTTCAAAAGCACAACTAGAAATGTAACTGTCTTCCCCAAAACAAGTTAAAAATTCCAACATAGCTACACTCCCTCGTCCTTTTCTTTTTACATGCATAATTATTAATAATTCACACATCCCTCGGAACGAACTTCAACACAGCCAATTTCGAACCACACGAGCTCCATATCGTCGCGAACACAAAGATTTCACGATAAACATGCCACCTCTATAACAATCTGAAAATTCTCGATGTGTTTCGTACAACAACCACCCATGACTAATAAATTTGTTATTTTTCGGAAACAAGTTAGATGCTGTACCAAGAACAGACTTCACGTGACACCTTTCTATTCAATCCACTTACTAAGTGTCACACAGCGCACCACAACAATTTTCTCACTTAACAGGCCCAAGACGCCTTCATGCCTGTGACACCTCACCAAAACGTGTCCACGTCCGAAAGTCGCACTTTTACACACATCTAAACCTGACATCATTGAATAACATTTTTTAATTAGTCCGCAACATCGTCGAAACACAACACTTGCGAACACCGAGAAGACTATATTTTCAAACAGACAAGAGGAGATAACTCAACTCGGGACGTAGGCCAGACATGGGATCATGTGCCAGTCGGTAACAAAGGGTCGGCAACAAAGGACCGCCTACGAAAATAAACAACCAAGCTATGTCGGTCGGCATCAAAGGGCATGACACATGTTGATATCGACACCAATTACAACCGCCATGTTAAAATGACACCTCCAGTTGCAGTTCGCCTGTACTTGAAACTCGTGGTCCAGCTCGCAGAATGGATAGATTGCAGCACCTATAATTAATTGACTTACCAATCATTACCCAATTTAACATATTACCATGAACATGTCATATCACATATTCTCAGTTTCAGAGACATAGAAACACCCATGTTTACCAAAAGGGAAATGACCTAGTTACACACCACAGTTGTAACTTTTCTTCAAAAGAGACAATTTTTGTTCCATTTTTTAACATTTATCTAATCATTAATAACCTTTAATTATATTATATTTTTGTATAAAATCTTGAATAATTATTTTTATTTTTATTTTTTTTACTTTTCAATTATATAATCAAATTTTTATTCCAACATTATTTTAACAACTTTATTAACAATTTTATTTTTCATGATATTATTTTAGTATGACAAAACATTTAATTCTTTCAATAATCATTTTTAATTCTCATTATTATATCTTTTATATTTTACTAATTCATTATTATATATTTTTTATATTACATGTTTGATCTTATCCACTTATACTTTTTTTTTACCCGCACTCATATTTTTATCTTTTTATTCACTATATTTTTGTTTAAGTAACTTTATTATATGACAATGTTTATCATCAACTATCGGGCATACAACAATCGTTTACAACAATCTATTTCTCTAACCACTTCAGTGTACTTTACACTACTATCTTTCTCTCCGCCATTGCTTCACATCAACGTAGAGAAACGACAGTACTGCTTGACAATTTTTCTTTTGATTTCGTAATTCAACAAACTCTTTGAAAACACCGTTCCCCAGAAGTACAAGTCTCGACTTTTGGTCTGAACACGTTTCAAAAGTTTATTTCAATCATCCGCAGAGCACATCACCAACGCATGCACGAAGCGTTCACATTTTTCAATTTTCAATTTTTTTTCAGCTCTAGCGGACCACAATCAACCTTTGATTTCAAGTCAAGTCAGACCACCTACTGTCGCTACAACAATTCTACGTATCGCATGGCTCTACCATCCCTTTCAATCATATTAATTCTTTTCTTCAACAGCTTTTTAACCCAATAACCCTACAATTGTGACAAAGCACTGTAACCTTATACAGGATCACAGGTGAAACATTGCCAAGGAAGACGCACAAGTCTATATCCTCGCTTTGCACCTGGATCTCAGTATTTGATTGTCTGTGCAACACTTACAATTGCATATTCTTCAACCCCTAACCCTTTCCAACGCCCGCCAACAATCTCTTAGAACATCATCATTATTTTTTTTAGCAAACAAAGGTTTTACCTACAGTTCTCTTTTATAATGAATATCATAACTTTTAAATTAAACATAAGTTTTATTTTAATAATTTTCAGATATATCCAAATAAACATCTTGTTATAGCCCTTTACCCTCACAGTTTTAATTAATTAAAAGAAATTTTAATTACTTACCTGTGTTAGAGAGGCTTTACCCGCTTAAACCCGGATAAACCCTTTCACTCCCGGGACCCATCTATGATAATTTAAACCAACAACCCTATATATTATAATCTTTATAACAAGATTGTCATGTTGTATATAGAACTAATTATAAACTATAACTAATTATACGCATAATTGACGTGTGTCCTTGTATCCCCATATGTAATGTACTGAGGATGAATAAATAAAAATATATAATAGATTAAAAACTGAGTTAAGAGCAAGATTGAGCGAATCACAAAGTAACTTCTAAAGATAGATGGAAGCCCAGACCGGTGCCAGAGTCGGGTTGCGGACACGTGTAGAAAGGCAATACTTCCTGGTCCCCTTCCTGGTCCAAAAAAGTTGTATAAATAGGACCCCACGTAGCAACAGCCAGTTCAGTTCTAGTCAGTTCCGGTCAGCGTCACCCCTTATCGCCGGTTGTCACCAACTCATCGACCATGTAAAACAGTAAGAAACCTTCTCGATCTCCATCTTTGCTTTTGGCTCGACTTTTTATCTATTCAAGGAACTTTCTTTCAACTGTGTCGCTTCGTTTTGTGTGTGTGGACATTCCCCAGTTTTCCACTCTGCCTCGACCACGACTGCCTGTACCCTGTGAGAACTGTTAAAGATCCTACAAGGTGCAGAGAGGAACTGGAAAACTCTCCACCCCTGACTGTCCCTCTCGGTGTCTACAGGTTTGACCCTCGGTTGCCACAACTTACAGAGAGTCGACAGGATCTCAACACATTATTATTACAGCTAGTCGACAGGATCTCAACACAATATTACAGATAGTCGACAGGATCTCAACACAATATTACATATATATGTATATTTATCAATTATTTTATATTTTTATATCTATTTATTCATATATTTATCATTATATATTTATATTTATTCATATTTTATCTGTATTTAGCCCTATAAAATCTTATATGGACTTTGAAATAAAGTAGTTTCAATCTCTCTCTCTCTCTTTGAAATAAATATATAATAATAAAATTATAATCAAAAATAAAGGTAGTTCACTCTCAAAACAATGGGAGAGATTCAGAAATATTTCGTGCAAGGGTGTAGGAGAGAGAAGGAAGCTCATATAGGCCCGTAATTAATAGAATACCTTATTGATTTGATTTCCTTCCGGAATGGCTCGATGTATCACAATGTAAGATAAAAATCGAAATATGAAACAGATCAGAGAATTTTAGAAAGAAACCAGTTAGAAGAAAACCTCTACTCTAGAAAAAAAAATTGTTTGTGCGAATTAGCTTCATTTCTCGTTTTTTTTTTCCAACACTTATATGTACCATATATAGGCCTACATGTGATTATTATAAACTATGCCTTATACCAACATGTAACTATGACCTGTAACTGTATGACTTGGGATGGGCCAAAAATCTTTATTCATCATTACTAATCAAGAAAATATAATTTCAGGTGAAGAATATTACAGAATAGTATTTATAATTAAGGCTTTACATATTACGATGCACTAGCGCGCCATCTGTTATGAAAATTCGAAACTATTTTAGACGCATAAGATTCTTTTTGAAATTAAACAATTTCTACTGCCCTTACTGCAATGAAAAAATTTATTGGGAGGGCCTGGCTCATCAGTGGTGAACCCTTCCAGCGGTTTCGCCAATTTAATCTACCATACCGCTGTTATATTGCATTTTTCGATCTTCCTTTTATAGTAATACTGATGCTAGACTCTTGAAATGGGTATTTTAGATTAATTATGGACATAAGCTTTGAGGACAGCAGAATTACATACAATTATAAATATATTTTTTTTCTGTTAATTTTTCCATTGCAGTAAGGGCAGTAGAAATTGTTTAATATCAAAAAGAATCTTACGCGTCTAAAATAGTTTCGAGGTTTAAATATTATATATTGAAGAATCTTAGATGTAAAGAAGATAAATATATGCGTTCTCTATTCTTCACATATAAAGTACTGCAATTAAAATAAAAACAGAAAACCTCCAGGGAAAAGTTTCTTTTAAAAATATTTTTTATTTAAAAAATATCTCGAGTTTTCGGGCAAGTAAGCCCTTCTACGGGAGAAAATGCTTATATGATTTATACGCCAATAAAATATGATTTAAAATTAAATAAAGTCCTTTGGTTGTTTACATTTGTTTTGAGGCATAATCAACGCGGGTTTTTGTTGCGCGTGCTTCACTTGGGGGTTATGGGGTGGGCTCAGGGAATATAATGTTATAAATATCCGGAATATCTATTCTTCTGTTAATGCTATTGTGCTTTCTGGATATGATAGATTCTATTATAATATTTTCTCCCGTAGAAAGGCTTACTTGCCCGAAAGCTCGAGATAGTTTTTAAATAGAAAATATTTTTAAAAGAAACTTTTCCCTGGAGGCTTTCTGTTTTTATTTTAATATTAATTCAAGGGATTATTTTATCGAAAAGTACTGCAATGTAATATTGAATTGATTCAAATCTCTTGGATATTATTTAAACAAATGCTACAGATTTCTGGAGATGTTTTTCTTTTCTTATCTTAACGGCGTTTATATGTTCCCATGTACTCCTGTTGAAGGACAGAGATGTCCGAAAACTCGAGATTACATTTAATAAAGAAAAAGAGACTCCTCTTTCTTACTTTGCTTCTTGGATCCTGCAGTCGAGTCTTTTGTAAGACTTTGGGTCTTAATGGGGGCTTTTGTTGTTATGTTGTATATATGTATGTGTATGTATATATCATACTTACATAATTTTTCTTCTTCTGTATATTCCCCACTTTAACAGGCCTATCTCTCTTGTAATCTCGGGGAGAATCCTCTATAAGACCAGTGTGTCTTAATAAAGGCTTTTGTGTGTGTGTGTGATAAAGAAACACATATCCAGATACCTGTAGCATTTATAAAATGTCTAAATTAAACTCTTCGTATAAAAATAGCAAAATAAAACGGCAATTGAAGAGGAGTGTCTTATACGAAATATTCGTAAAGGTTCAACTAAGACTAACTAAAAGTTCGTATATTAGTAAATCAAATTCAATTGCCATCTATCGTTAATATTTTACACAAATAAATTTACTGGCAATGCGCTTTTTTAAAATTAATCAAATATTATCTCTAGAGACCTTACTGCAATAATATGAGTAATTGAATGAGAGGGCCTGGCTCATCAGTAGTGAACCCTCTCAGCGATTTCGCCAAATTAATCTCTAGGCCGCTCTACTATTGTATTGGATTGGTTTGGAATATACCCTGTATGGAAGGCAGCTTAGGGGTGTTTATTGAACTATGGACATAAGCATATAGTTCTGTAGAGGAACTTACATATAATTTCAAGGTATTGCATCGAGCAAAGCTCTTCCGCAAAATAGGTTCGTATAAGACACTTCTTTTCAATCGCCGTTTTATTTTGCTATTTAAAAAATGGAATACTCTTCAATGATAATATGTAAATAGGCCATGTGTGGAGATATGCTCGGCGGGAATGTGATATCTGGTATTGAGATCGGCCCGCCATTAGTAAAAAAAGAAGTAAAAGACGGATGGAAGAGTCCAATTATCAGCCTGGCTAATTAGTGGAGAAGAAGAGAAATCTAATTTCCGATACCCAGGCTTGAACTACATTCCTTCCTGCTAGCATGGGCAAAAACACAACCCTCTCCTTCTCAAACGTCTGATTCTACCTAAGTTGATCCACTTGTATATCGGAATTGGTTTCCATATGCTTTCAAATGAGTATCTTGTCGATATTGGGGATACACTACTCGTGTATACAAGCTAAGAGATCAATTTCGAACGACTTTACACCACTTCGAAGTTACACAAGTTCCTGGTTCAAGTTTTCAGTCCATTTGATAGGACGAAATGCCTTAAATATAAAAGTTAAATATTAAATATATAACCAATACTCTTCATATATTCAACCTTTTCATACGTCATCCAAAAGTTAGAAATATTAGATATTTCTCTTTGAAATTAAAATTGATTTTTCACAAATAAAAGAAACTTATGCGGTTAAACTTTAAGTATTGCTTTATAATCATACGCCGCAGTCATTTATAATATATAACCAATATATATATATTTTTGCTTATCCCTAGTACATGTGGTACAGGCCATGATAATCATGGTGGCTAGAAGTAGGTGACTGCTTTTACTGTAAGTCTACACATGTGAAAAACTTTCGACTTTGCACTTACAAATGTGCCAGAGCCCCGTTTGGTTACTTGCAATCGCTGGTGAGGTTGGACTTTTGCAAGAATCGGAAGCCACTGGAGAATTTTTTTTTTAGATCAGAAAAAAGTGCCCAATGCGGGAATCGAACCATGGTCTAAGCGGTAGAAAACCAACGGTTTAGACCATCCTTCCAAACAATAATAATAATTATGAATATTCGAAACTATTATAGATGCGTATGATTCTTTTGAAGATTCGAATATTCATAACAGATGGCGGGCTGTACATCATAATCATAATTATTGTTAACATTTCAGAGGATATTCTATCTTTTAAATATTAAATAACCAAAAATGTATTTTTCTGGAGAAAGTAAAACTTTTAAAAATAAATGAAAGTCTCAAAAATATTATCAATAAACTCTGACAGGGTTGCGTGTTCCTGTACTAGATATTTTAACTTTAAACTGAAACGTCGGCACACTAGAACATACTTTTCCTAAAACAACGACAGATTTTGTGCAGTTTTGTGCACCTTGATTATCATAGTGATAAATAATTTACAATATATGGATATAACGAAAGACAAATATATAAAATTTAACTCATTTTGCAGATTTATTTTGAATTTTATTTAAAAACTACTACTTATTTTAAACATTAACTCTGTTTAGCAGTGTATTGTAAATAATTCTCTAATATCTTGAATAATTTCATTCTAAAATACTCCTTAAAACTTTCTTTAATCTGAAAATTGTTTACCTGGAATACACTACATTACAAGAAAATTGATTTCATCTAACAAAATTTGCATACCAACTCTTTGTAAATATTTCAATTGTATTGGTATTTTCTTTATTTTCATCTCACTTAATTGCATACTAAATCTTTTACATATTTCAAATGATCTATCTTTTCTCTCTATGTTTAGTTTACCTCTAAACTGCAAGTGTCCCTAGTGGGACATAGTGTTTTGAGTCGAAATAAAATATATGAATATAAATCAAAGTTTTGGGTTTTTTAAGAAAGCTAGTATTGGGCTGAGAATAGAGTTAGGAGAAAGGTAGGTTACAACTTGCTACAAGCAGAAAGTTGGCATAAGATCCAGTTGGGCAACGCCCGCAATACATGTATACGTATTCCCAATCCACTAATGGTATTGCAGAGAACTAATAATAACGGGATGGTAAATAATTAAAGTGGTAGCCAGGGAGCGCTACACAAAAAACGCCATTAATGAATAGGCAATACATTGTTGGGGATTTTTTGGCTGGGAGGACCTTCAATCAATCACGCCTGTTGAACAAGTCACTGTGAAACCTTACGATAAAAACCATTGGTGTTGTTGTCGTGTACAATGAAGAGCCTCAGATGTCTCCATGCATCTCTACCACAGCAGCAGCAATATCCTCTATCTTGGATGTGTATACTGTATTGTTGTTGTTGTCGTGTCCAATGAAGAGCCTTAGATGTCTCCATACATCTCTATCACACCAGTTGCAATGTCCACTAACTATAAAAACCATTTGTGTTGTTATTGTCGTCTCCAATGAAGTGCCTCAGATATCCCCGTGCATCTCTATCACAGCAGTTGCAATGTCCACTAACTATAAAAACCATTGGTGTTGTTGTTGTCGTGTCGAATGAAGAGCCTCAGATATCCCCATGCATCTCTATCACACCAGTTGCAATGTCCACTAACTCTAAAAACCATTGGTGTTGTTATTGTCGTGTCCAATGAAGAGCCTCAGATATCCCCGTGCATCTCTATCACAGCAGTTGCAATTTTCACTAACTATAAAAACCATTGGTGTGTCAAATTATTCAACAAAATAAAAAACAACATAGACAGTTTTAAGATTTTCAGTTATGAGGGAAGAATATTGTTTATTTGTTAAAAAAGTGAAGTGATATCTCACGCCTTCTCACAGAACGAATGTGGCCATCTTGGTACTTAAAAAGGGTACGAAGGTAACGCGGGGATTCTTCCAAGAGAGTTGTGTAGAGACGCTTAAAGTGTTCTCTGTGCGCTTCTTCCATTTCTGGTATTTTCACATACCTGTGTAACCACGGTCCACTCTTAATTAACGATGCAATAAAATATAAGTACAGTTTTTGTTATAACTAATCGTAAGTCTTTTTATATGTCCTTCCTTTTTATTTTTGTTGTACTTTAAGTGTACACCCTTCTGTAAGTCAAGTTACTTCCCCTTAAGGCCCTAGTACCTTTTTCCTTTGTGTATAAGCCCGTAAAAGGAACGTTTGTGAGGTGTGATGATTCCTTCTTTTGAATAATGGGAATGCATTTGCACTAGCGTCATCATGTTTCTCACATGGAAGATTTCAAGTCACTTTGGTGAATCTAGATAAGATTCCGCTATTCTGAAAATAACATAATTAATGTGTCGAATGTTAAATGTTGATGGGAAATATTTGGACCTTTATATTGACGGGGCAAGTGGACAGAATATGTAACACCTAGTTCAGATCAGTAATACATGTTATGAATGCATGAATGCGTAGAGCTCTAATATGTAAAACATAAATCTGCTATCAACTTCTGTGCAGTTGTTAGGAAGTAGAGAGAGGAGAAAATATCTTATAGATTTGAGTCTTTACAAACGCCGAATTTAAGCTTTTTATCCTTCCTTCCTTTTCCTCAGAAGACGTCCCTTGTTGTGACCACGTGTTCCTCAGATGCCTGCAATCCTCTCCCACAATATTGTTGATGATGGACCTATCTATTGTGAAGTCCTGTGAATTGTATAAATCTCGGGAAAATTTCCAAAATTCAAATATTAACAAGACCTAGCAAATCCATTCAATTTTAACAACCTTTTATTTGTAAAATGCTAAACACATATAGCTTTATCACGTAGAATTTATGCAAAATTGAACCCATCTTTTATATCTTTTGCACAGTTTCAATAAAAATTTCACAATTAAATCGCAAACTTGTTATAGTGGAGTATTAGCCCTTGTAACGAAGAGTATGTTGGGGTTTTTTCTTACTAGTGTTTACCGACCTAAAATCTGAAAATATCCTAAATTCACTTATTGTCAGTTCTAGGGGATCAATATAAGCCTATATTCTCCCGCCGTTGAGACAGAGAGCCGTAGTGAACATATGTGGGCAGGTACTTACAGGAAGCCCGGAGCTAGCACAGGGCACCGCGGCCTTAGGCACGTCGTAGTTGGCGAAGGGGCCGATAGTGGAACAGGTACAGGGCGGCGCCGCGGGAGACGCCAGCTCGTGTACAGGCCAGTTGCGGGGGAGCGTGCGGCATGGGCACTCTTGAATGGGGGCTAAGGGCCGCGGACGATCGTAGCAGGCTGTATCGGGGGGTCTGGCGGGGGGCACGGAGTACTGGGACGTAGTCGAGCAGAGCGAGTGGCGCCAGTAGATACCGCCTTGGCGATCCGCCAACCGCCGGCAATAGTGCCGCCCGCACTTGGAGCAGTGGGACAGCGACCACGCTGTACGGCCATCACACACCAGCCCGGCACTGGACTCCAGCGACCGCAGAGTGGCCCGGCTAACGTCACCGTCCCGCGGCCAGCCACACGGCTCCCCGCCGCTTTCCTCACTCCGGGAGTCCGCGGCGCAAGCCTCGCACACGCTTTCTGCCTTTGTCCGCAACGGCGAACTGCACGAGGAGGACTCCAGCACTGCACAGTCCTCGCTTCAGTCACTGTCCACAGGAACATGTTTGATAAATAAATATATGTCATAATATATACTCTTCCAAGAATAATAAAGCAAACCCAGAGCCAGCCCAGAGAGAGACGGGATGTAAAGTCCGGTCACTTGAGGCTATGCCGGGCCCGTTTCTCTCTCTCTCTCTCTCTGGTTGCCTGGGTTCCTTCTCCAACTTGTGGTGTCCTTATTTCTCCTCCCATCTTATTATATTGCCACATATATTTATATGCAATTGGTGTAAAGTGTTGGAAAATCACATAAGAGATTACAACGCTGGCCTAGTTTAAGTAGTGATTCTGTTTACCCGGACTGTCTGAACAGAAAGACAATATGGGTGACGAGCTGCAACTCGAGAAATGAGGGAATCCATTCAGAAGCCAGCAGCAACAGCTGCAGGAAGCACCAACTGGAACTCCCTCCCCACGTTGTTTAAAACAACAAAAGACGCTGCCGCAATTAAAGTTAGTTCCTTTTGTAGCGAGCTCTCAGACAAACTCGGAGAAAATGTTCATTTCCTTTTATTCTCAGAATACCTTTTAATAGGAGCTCTTTTTTATCTGCTTATTTTTTTAAAAATAAAAAAACTTCCTTCTCACAATATACTTTCCCTTTCCATAGACGCTATCTTTAAATAGACAAAGGCAGCACACGGTCTATACTATATATTGTAGATAGTATATTATATATATATATTTATTGTGGGAATGAATTAAGAGCATTACATTAGAATATTGTCCCCAATCAGGTTTGAAATTCATTAAAATTCCGCTTATAGATTTATATTGGTAATATATTTTATATTTTCCAATCACCTTAATATATATATTGCATATAAACTTATTTGAGTCAAAAGGCGATCCATCAATTAAGATTATATAAAAGGACGTACCTGGATCTGTAAAGAAAAAAAAATTCCAAAATATTTCGAGAGATTGCTCCCTCTTCATCAATAAACTGTGCAATAAATTGATAAAGAGGGAACAATCTCTCGAAATATTTTGGAAAAAAAAAATGTTTTTTTTTCTTTACAGATCCAGGTAGGCCTTTTTATATAATATAAATTTATGCCAAGTCTTTCTTTCTTCTTTCCCCCTATTTGACCATTGTAAATATCATTACTGATTACTGTGTTATTCTTACTGTCATTCCTGTATATATCCTCTTATACTCAGAGAATCTGTATAATACCTAAATGTAATTAGACAAAAGGATTTTTGTTGTTGTTTTTTGACAATAGAAGGTAAAACTAAGTACACCCATACCTCGCTTTGCGTCGGGGTTACGTTCCAAAAAAACACGACGCAAAGTTAAAATAAAATTTTGATGGCATGGCGCAATCAAAAACAAAGATATTGCCATATTTTAGGGAAAATAATAAAAAAAAATAAAAGACTCGAATCCAAAACAATGCAACTTCGAAAATCTAACGACGCACAGTGAAAATCAGTAAAAATTAAGCAGCGACGCAACTTCGAAAAAAAACGCAAAACGAAACGACGCAAAGCGAGGTATTGGTGTATTCCAATAAAAGAAGAGGGCCTGTGTGGAATACCCGAACAAGAAATGATGTATACAGTATATCTCCCCGGGGACCTACCGGAGTTGTTGCGGGCCACCACCCGGCGGTTCCCGATAAGCTTTCCCTTGGAGGCCAGCTCGAAGGCCTGGGCGATCTCTTCGTGTTGGATGGAGAGTAGGACGTGGAGACCTTCTCCTGTCACATATCAATCTCTAGAAATATCTATAAATAAGAGACATAAAATTCTCCAAGTGTTATATTTTGAAACTCAGTTAATTGTCAACATTGTTTCAACGGTTCCTCATGTCACAGACCTTCATAACCTGAATTTCCAAATGAGTGTTCTGGAGATATCAACAACAACAATAGCCTTTATTGGGCACACGTTCCATACAGGATTCTCCCGGTAGGACAAAATAAATAAATAACAAATTAGCATCATAGTTATATACAAATACTGGGTATTGACCTCGACCAATTATCGAGTTGGATCCGGATTTTGATTGAGCTGATTTCCAATATTTATAAAAAGCGAATGCAAAGGGTCTGGATTTTACGACTTTTGCCATTAAAACATAAGGCGAATTGCTATTATAGCCGGTCTCTTGACGAAGAATTTCTCTCTCTTCTTCCATTGCCGTACAGTAGAACATGTAGTGTGGAAAATCGAGACTAAATTCACCGTTGCATAAGGTGCATTTTATGGTCTTAGTTTTCAAAAGTGAAACATGATTAATTCTCTGTACTGCAAAAAGGCTTCTTACTTGTGCAATGATTCTCTTTAAGGTTAGGGGGATATTGTCATTCAGATAGCATTCCATTGTAGGTGATGAATGAAAGTATTTATAGTGAGAGTAGAGTACTGATTTTCTTATTCTTACATAATCCAGCTTCAAGGACTGATCGATTGCCGTTCTAATAATTAGGGGGATGTATCTTTGTAGAATATTGAAGTCGGTTCTGGAGATATATATCAATGTGTAAACATTAATACTAAATACAACTTTGATTGTAAAATATGTATAATAATAAAAAAAGGGTTGAGGGGAATAAAATGGATGAATACAATTCTGAGACTGAAGAAGGGGCCTGGTATAGAGTTATTGATGATTCGAATATATTATAAATTCAGCATCTAGCACAAACCCAGTTTCAAATTATTTAACTCCTAGAAATACAGGGCGTATGTCAGGTCATGTATTGTATTTGTAAATCTCCATACATGTCGCCGATATAAGGTAGATGTCATCAACCTACCTTTTCCACATTTGGAGCCTCCCTCGAAACAGAACTTTCCGTCCACAGAACCGAACCTGCGGAGTTCCTTGAGAGGCCAGAGTCCCAGAAGTCGCGGGGGCACGCCAGAGGTGAGAGTAAACTGGTAGTCCTGCAGATGGAGGTTGGCAGGTCCACAGGCGATCTTAGACTTAGGGGGCACGTGGGAGACTTGGACCAGGAACTGGTGGTCTGCATCACTTACATACTGTAGTTCTCCACAGAGATGTGCATCTATTATTCTGGCAAAAAAATTATAAATATATTCAGCTCAAGTCTGTATGTGTATATGTCATAATAAATACTCTTCCAGGAATAATAAAGCAAGTCTACAGATAACTCAGAGATATACGGGAATGTATAGTTCGGTCACTTGAGATACCAGCGACATTCCAAAGGGGGACCACTGGGGTCCGTCAATTAATACCTGGGGACTTTTAAGACAGTTGGGGATTGTGTGCGACACGAACGGCCGCCCGGCTTTGGCAGTCCTGGCTCTCTCTCTCCTGGTTGTCTAGGTCCCTCTTCCAAATTGTGATGGGATTATTTCTCTTCCCATCTTATAATACCACATATTTATATATTGTCAGGTATATGGATTTTTTCCATGGTAAAACGTATAAAGTCCGTCCTAGACTGACAAGGACCATTAACCCGATACCATGATCTCTAGGTGGACGCTTCTCAGTTTGCCAAAGCTAGAGCCGGTCAATAGAGCGTTAATATATGGCATTATTTCTAGCGTATCTTCTATATATTATTTTCTATATATTATAAAATAACACAAAAAACATTGTCAATCTTTAAAGAGGCTTGTAAATTCTTCCTTAAAACTTATTTGAAAAAGTAGAATCAAACACACAACTCTAAAAGAATGTTATACAATAGGAATTATATAGATAGAAAGTTATGAATATGTTGGAGAAAAGGTATTAATTTGAAAAAATAGTACAAATATGATATAGTACTGGGATAAGGTGCATAAATTAAGAAAAAGGCATCTCCTTATCGTGCAACTGAAAGTTAGCTTTTCTTCATTAATCAAGAATGGGTATTTGGCCAATCCTGGAATAATTTAAAATCAACGAGAATAGTTGATATTTATTCCGATAGATGGCGTAAGCCATCAGCAACTTTAAGTTGCACGATAAGGAGATGCATTTTTCTTAAAGTATTAATTTATCGAAGATTTGCCATAAGTTTGAGAGAGGTGTAGAGGGTCTGGATTACTTCAAACCTCCAATTGAATGCTAGATGTTTGCTAGACAATGAGCAGAGCGTTAACTCGAGCAGAACTTCTAGATCCAAACGGCAAGAGAACACAGTAAGTAGTATCAGAGTAAACAGCTAAAATGGAGCGTATGTGATTGGCGACAGCTGTGATAGCGCCTGGCTAAATGGACTAGCTCCCCCTTGCATGCCAGGCACGTTCTATTGAGAGAAACGGCTCCGTCGCATCCATTTCGCTTCACAACGCCGATCACTGAACCTGCAGTGTTAAATTCAAATGACTGATATAATTTTAATCGGAGCCATTAAATAAATTATTGCCCTAGCAAATCAATCTTATTATAAATAGGTACCCCAATAAATGGACTCATATTTGCACAGAGGGATCTACAAAAATATATTTAATATTTTAATAAATATTTTTAATATCTAACATATATCTTCATGTAATTGACGAACAATTTAAATTTCTATATTCAAAAACTTTCTGGATTTAATTTTTCACTATTCTTTTCACAATAATTTACACAAATGACGCAATGAAAATAAACATTTTGGAAATAACCCCTTTAAGATATACAAAGACTTAGTTTCTCCGCTACAATATTTGAATATATCAGTTTAAGAATTGATATTAGAAAGTTGGAACCTATACCAAAATATATATTTTGTATTTACACACATATTAGTAGATCATAAATAAGTATTTAAAAACTACAACAATGTATTGACAAGTTTCATATTTGTTTTTGACTAGCGCTTTAGATGTTGTACTCAATTCGAAAAATCACGTGAGAACGCCCTTGCAACCTCAGTCGAAACGTTGAGAAAATAAAAACTCCAACTGGCCGAAGTGTCTATTTTTTATGTATAACAATAAGGTTATAATACATAATACAAAGACATTATACATAACGGCCAATAATATTGGTATTTCAATTTTTTGCAAATATTTACGAACTTTTAGGGAAACCTTGTAGTTTCCAAACTGAACTATATTTTTACGGAGTCAATAACATTTATTTCTATGAAAATTCGAAATATATATTATTTTAAACACGTAATATTCTTTTTGAAATTAAAAAAATTCTACTGTCCTTATTGCAATGGTAAAATAAATATAATATTTTAGTTATTTATTGTTACAAAAGCATGAAGTCCAAAGGACTATTGTGCTGTGCTAGTATTATTTACATATATATGATTAATTATTTACACGATGGATTAGTAGTGTTTTGTAAATTATTGTACAAATAGTTCTAAACTTAACAAAGTTCTTATAAAATTGAGTATATACACAAAGACAATTTGGTAATGTTTCAAAGTATTTGCATACAATTTGATTAGTCAGAGGGCAAGTTAAAAGAAGATGCTCTGGTGATTCAACATTTAATAGAAGGGCTTATCAACACAAGCTTTGAGGACAGCAGAATTATATACAATTATAAATATATAATATGTTTCGAGCAATCGCTCTTTCGCAAATTTCAAATCAAGTCTTTCATTAGAACATTCATATTATGATGCACTAGCCCTCCTATTAATTTTACCATTGCGGTGAGGGCAGTAGAAATTGTTTAATTTCAAAAAGAATCTTACGCGTCTAAAATAGTTTCGAATTTTCATAACAGATGGCGCGCTAGTGCATCATAATTTATTTCTATAATGTCTAAACTGGCGACTATGAAGTTGAAGGTCAAGTGTATTCAACTATATATGCAAGTAGAGAATTAAATAAATTTGCAGAATAAATCAGAGGACCATCAAGGAGTGGCAGCGTACAATCAGGCTGAGTGGCGAGGACCAATCAGAAGAAGACTCTGCCATTATAAACTCCACCAATTAAGTAAATTTCAATCAGCCGAAGTGGAGATATTTGTGTCCATTTATCTTAGCAGAAGAACGCATCACCCAGCATTAATTATCTTTTGGTGTCATAAATATTCCCAGTGGTGCCGAACCATTCCTACACATACATTATCGAAATTAAGAAGCTTTTCTAAGAAATGAATCGGTTTCTTTTTTTCGAACATTTTCAAAGTGTTATTAAGTTGAATGGAATGTTTGTAAATTATTTTAATTGTTAATGTACAAGATCAAATGTTTTAACTTTTTATGAATATTTTCACACAGTTATATAATTAATGTTATAATTGTGTTGTATGTTATTAATATAGGTAAGGATATATGGAATATCTGATACTAAATTATCAAGAAGGTCAATCACCCTTTATGCCTCAACTTCTCCATGCACCGCTACAATTACCCGATTGTTCTGGCGGTTTACATAATAGATTTAAGTAACAACATTCATTACTCCTGATAAATACACTACTTTGTTCTTCACAGACAAGGGACCCTTTTTAAGCTTTCTCTTTGATTTGAGAGTTATAAATGATCCAACATGTGAATGCTGTCTAGATGTTGAAACAGCATCTTTTGTTGGCTTGCCCTCTGACTAACCAAATTGGACTTGCTTACTTTGAGATAATGCCATCTTTCTGTATATACTCAATAGCTCACTAGTATGGACTAGTGTTGAGCGTTTTTTTACTCGCGTTCTGTTTTGATTATAAAGTTGAACCAGTTGACCATAAATTCCCATGCTGAGGTTGAGTCTGGGAGGCTGGCCATATATCTAAGATTGAGATGGGTCAGTCCAAGCAAGATAGCTGTTTACATCCTATGTCTTAGGAATGCTGGACAGCTGAAGAGAAGATGATCGACTGTTTGTGGCTCTTCTGAACAATACACTGTCAGACATCATTTAGTGAATCTTGCCCCCTCTTCGTGCTCACTATCAGTTGTAACATCACCTGCTGAAGAACGAGATCGGTTTTCTTGTAACAAAGAAACCCATTATGGGTTTTTAGATATTTTATAACAATGTATTTACTACCTTTATATCTTAAAGATAGAAGCTGCATTGCCGGCATTCATATTTCTTGAAAATAAAGATACTTCGGCCAGTAAATCCTTTTATTACCTCGAAGTTTCGACAAAAAGCTTTTGTCCTCGACAGGATCAAACAAAATTTAAAACATTTGGCAAGGCGTTAAAAATATATATAATAATATTTAACGCCTTGCCAAATGTTTTAATTTTTGTTTGCTCCTGACAAGGACAAAAGCTTTTTGTCGAAACCTCGACGTAATAAAAAGATTTACTGGCCGAAGTATCTGTCATCTGGAATACCTTAACCCGCAGAACATACTTCAAGAAAGTTCAAGAATATTTAAGCACAAAATCGCAACTTTCCGAATATGAAAATAAATAAATATTTTTTGCGCGATTCTTTTTAAAAATAAAACAATTTCTACTGCTCTTACTGCAATGGAAAAATTAATGGGAGGGCCTGGCTCATCAGTGGTGAAAAAAAGAATTATATCCCCGTTTATAATAGTTTCGAATTTTCATAAAAGGCGGCGCGCTAATGCACCAATATATATACATGTCTTAAACCCGGGTAAGACAACAAGTGAGTTGGAAGCAGTCGGGTTTGAGTGGCAAGGCGTGCAGAGTGGGAAGTCCGCACGGGATATTAAGGACAAAGTTTGGGATAAAAAGACTCTCTCCTAGTACGTCTCACGTGGCACCAGGACCAGGGGAAAGTTGAGGATTAACTGAGGAAAGCTCGGCGTCCTACATGAAGCCGCGGGGGCAGAGAGGAGCCAAAACGGCGGCCACGAGGGGCGCCGTGAGATGACAACCGAACCTCGTACTGAGCGGGTCCTGTCCGAAACTGTAACTGTAACCTAACTAACTGTCAACATCCGGACCAACCCTCCTTCTTTGTCCATCTCTGGATCCCCCGGATGTCCAGTGGCAAGCTGGTGTCACTTTGAAACGACTAGAAAAGACGTCATACTTTATTACTTACATATCACTTTGTTTAAATTACGATATATATATACTGAAAATAAAAAAACGAATATCCTTCAAGGAGATATGAGCTTTTCAGAAGGCAGAGTGCCATCTGGTGGAACAGAAATCAACTAATCATTGATTTTCATGGTAAACGGATTGCGGATTTCGACAATTTAGAAAGAGGGGATAATATATCGCCGCAACTCTGTATAGTTAGCTGAAGAAGGGCTTGCCCGAAAGCTTCCTTTAATCGCGTTAATAAAAAGAGTTGCGGCGATATATGATCCCCATCTTTCTAATCATTGATTTAGCTTATTCTCTGATATTTGGCCAACCCATTTTCTTGATAAATCAAGAAAAGCCATCCACAAACGCGTTTCGCGCTGTTGGCGCTTGTCAGCGTGGATTAGGCTGTACCACTGCGTTCAAAAATATTTTTGGTACTAGTGGCTTCTTGAGAAACCAAAAAAAAAAAATGGTTATATATTTGTACATGTTATATTGTAAAAAGAAAAAAGAATATTTTCAGTGTGTGTGTGATATATGAAATTGAGTTATTCTTATGCCGTTATTATCTATAACTATGGGGTGTGGAGATTAAAGAGCACAAACTTCTATATTTCAAAGTTTAAAACTGAACTAATATCTATAACTATCTCATAAATACAACCCAGATTAATCTACTTATATATTTGCCTTATTCTGTCTGTTTGTTTGTCTGTTTGTCTGAAGCTCACGGATAGAATGCGCGCCCATTGGCTGCCAGCGAACACGTGGCCTCCCTGCCCCCCTCTAGACAACCCTGTTATTCAAAAACCATACATCCAATCGCCATGAAATTCTGGGATATTATTAGGTATATCCCCGGAAAGGTTTTCGAAAAATAATTTCTTGAATATCTTGAATATCCTTAGAGTTATTTGCAGATTTGTAGATTTAACTCGCAAGCAGCGCCACCATTGCGACGAAGGAGATAGGCTTAAGTTTGCTGCTGACCTTGGGTCATCGTGTGAGTCACAGCATGATGCAACAAAAACACTCTCTCTGGGGATTGCGGCGTCAACAACCTGTAAGTTTGCCTATCTCATAAACCTGTCTATACAGACCACCCTGACTATAGCGACCACTCTAGACAACCCTGTTATCAGCTGCCTGTCTATACAGACCACCCTGTCTATAGCGGTCACCTTAGGCAACCCTGCTATCATCAGTGTGTTACATTCACCTGTCTATACAGACTACCCTGTCTATAGCGGTCACCTTAGGCAACCCTGTTATCAGCAGTGTGATACATCCACCTGTCTATACAGACCACCCTGTCTATAGCGACCACTCTAGACAACCCTGTTATCAGCTGTGTGATACATCCACCTGTCTATACAGACCACCCTGTCAATAGCGACCACCCAATACAACGTTTTTAAAATAAATTTGCACTCGGGTAAACCCCGGGCGTTGCCCGGGCCATTCGTCTAGTAATTAGATAAGTGATAATAATAAATATGTACACACACAGAATGAAAAAGTGAAAGTTGTATAAGCTTATGATTTTGCTTTGTTTTAAAAATGAATCGTTGTTGGTTCCATATATTTGAATTTAATATTACACCTTTTTTTAGTTCTATATATTTTATTGCTCAAAAAGGAACACAACAAAACAAAAAAAGAAACTACAATTGCAAATGATTTGATAACTAACATGGAAAAAAAACAGTAATACTAAAAATGATTAAAATTGCCCGGTAAGCGGAACACTGTGGGTTCGTTTCCCATCCATGAACACTTTTATTTTTCCGTTTGTCATTACTCTTCACAATTCATCTTATCATACTTCATCTTTAAAGTTAGAAATAATCGCTATTTCTCTTTAAAATAAATTTCGATTTTTGTTTAAAAGAAACATTCGCGGTATAATTGCAATTTTCGTTTTACAATCATCAGCCGTGTTATATTGTATTTTAAAATATACAAGTATCAGTGTCATCAATCAATTCTTAATTCTGTCACCGTTTGCTTTTTGTGAATGGAATAAATACCCAAATATGGCCATTTCTTATAAGCATCGGTAGTTCAATGGCGAGAATGCTCGCCTGCCACGCGGGCGGCCCGGATTCGTTCCCGGCCGATGCATTTTTTTTTACAATTTTTAAAACTAATTTATTTAAACTATATTAATTTTGAAACAACTAAATGGAGTGCAAAAAATAAGTAAATCAAATACCCTAATATAATACAACTAGCCGAGTGACCCGGGCAACGCCCCGGGTTTACCCGAAGGACCCGCAGGTGAGAAACTATAGAAGAAAAATTTTAACAAATCAGAAAATGAAATTGCAAACAACAGAACTACACTACTTTAAGGACATGAGAGCACATGCACTGTATCACCATACGTGTACCATTTTCAAAGACCCTGCTTAGGATTAAAACTTCTCAGAAGCATAACAATAGTACCAACCTAGAGGTTAACTGGTGTGGATGCATTCCTCTGGGAGTGAGACTATTGAGAAATTCAGTAGGGAGTTATTTTGCTTCTCCGCATTCTAACACTCCAACTGTTAACACCGCGGAAACACTGACTCATGTTTGGTAAGCAATTTCAGGGAAGAAACTATCGACATTGGATTAAATAAATTATTAATTAAATTGCATTAAATAAAAATTATTAGATTTAAATAAATATTATTAGAGTGAAAAAAAAAGAAAGAAATTAACAAATTAGAAAATAAAATTTCGAAAAATACAACTATATTGCAGATAAGATAAGAGGACCTTATTAAAAAATACATAAACAAACTGTAATTCGACACTCGATAATTCGACACTTTCGATAATTCGACACTTTCGATAATTCGACCATTTTAAAAATCAAATTTACAAGGTTGATTGTTGTTTAAATACAACTTTGCTTTTGCATGCATAAACACAGGCTCTTGTAGCAAGAACCCAAATATTATTTATAGTCATAGCAAAAGCCAACTTTAGTGAAAACTGATGCCTCTTCAGAATGAATGGAAGACTGAAATCTGAAGGAGCAGAAGATATGGGTCATTTATACTTTCACCAATGCCTTTAGGATCTTTGCGATGGAACGCGTATGGTGTTTCAGCGCATGTGCTCTCATGTCCTTGAAGCACATATACTGACAGTGCCCAAAGTTGAACACACTGTATAGTGTCTGAAATATCTTTGGCCCCTTCGGATACCAACCTTCGCTTCATTCTAGAGAGGCGTTAGTTTTCACTAAGGTTGGCTTTTACTATGACTATAAATAAGGCTCAAGGCCAAACCTTGGCTACAAGAGCCTGTGTTTACGCACGGACAACTTTATATGTGGCTTTTTCAAGTGTGCGAACATTGGATAGCATACATGTAAAGATGACCCATATCTTCTGCTCCTTCAGATTTCAGTCTTCCATTCATTCTGAAGAGGCATCAGTTTTCACTAAAGTTGGCTTTTGCTATGACTATAAATAATATTTGGGTTCTTGCTACAAGAGCCTGTGTTTATGCATGCAAAATCAAAGTTGTATTTAAACAACAATCAACCTTGTAAATTTGATTTTTAAAATGGTCGAATTATCGAAAGTGTCGAATTATCGATAGTGTCGAATTACAGTTTGTTTATTTATTTTTTAATAAGGTCTTCTTATCTTATCTGCAATATAGTTGTATTTTTCGAAATTTTATTTTCTAATTTGTTAATTTTTTCTTTTTTTTCACTCTAATAATATTTATTTAAATCTAATAATTTTTATTTAATGCAATTTAATTAATAATTTATTTAATCCAATGTCTATAGTTTCTTCCCTGAAATTGCTTACCAAACATGAGTCAGTGTTTCCACAGTGTTAACAGTTGGAGTGTTAGAATGCGGAGAAGCAAAATAACTCCCTACTGAATTTCTCAATAGTCTTACTCCCAGAGGAATGCATCCACACCAGTTAACCTCTAGGTTGGTACTATTGTTATGCTTCTGAGAAGTTTTAATCCTAAGCAGGGTCTTTGAAAATGGTACACGTATGGTGATACAGTGCATGTGCTCTCATGTCCTTAAAGAAGTGTAGTTCTGTTGTTTGCAATTTCATTTTCTGATTTGTTAAAATTTTTCTTCTATAGTTTCTCACCTGCGGGTCCTTCGGTTATGTATATAAAAAAGCAAAGCCCAATTCTAAACCCAAATATTTTTTTTTATGAGAAGAACATCAACATATTGCATGATTACGGCAGTCCATAGCTTCCCTGACAAAAATTCACCAAGAAAGTTAAATATTCCAAAACTTTTCTGTGTGTAAATTGCTATATATGTAAAAAACATGTATACAAAAAAGCAAAGCCCAATTCCAAACCCAAATATTTTTTTTATGAGAAGAACATCAACATAATGCATGATTACGGCAGTTCATAGCTTCCCTGACAAAAATTCACCAAAAAAGTTAAATATTCCAAAAATATTTCTGTGTATATATTGCTAAATGTGTAAATAACATGTATATAAAAAAGCAAAGCTTAATTTTAAATTTCATTATCCTTTCCACAGGAAAAGCATCAAAATACTGCATAAGTACGGCACTTTTGCAGCCGCATGATTACGGCAGTCCATAGCTTCCCTGACAAAAATTCACCAGGAAAGTTAAATATTCCAAAATTTTTCTGTGTGTAAATTGCTAAATATGTAAAAAACATGTATACAAAAAAGCAAAGCCCAATTCTAAACCCAAATATTTTTTTTATGAGAAGAACATCAACATAATGCATGATTACGGCAGTCCATAGCTTCCCTGACAAAAATTCACCAAAAAAGTTAAATATTCCAAAAATATTTCTGTGTATATATTGCTAAATGTGTAAATAACATGTATATAAAAAAGCAAAGCTTAATTTTAAATTTCATTATCCTTTCCACAGGAAAAGCATCAAAATACTGCATAAGTACGGCACTTTTGCAGCCGCATGATTACGGCAGTCCATAGCTTCCCTGACAAAAATTCACCAAGAAAGTTAAATATTCAAAAAATTTTCTGTGTGTAAATTGCTAAATATGTAAAAAACATGTATACAAAAAAGCAAAGCCCAATTCCAAACCCAAATATTTTTTTTATGAGAAGAACATCAACATAATGCATGATTACGGCAGTCCATAGCTTCCCTGACAAAAATTCACCAAAAAAGTTAAATATTCCAAAAATATTTCTGTGTATATATTGCTAAATGTGTAAATAACATGTATATAAAAAAGCAAAGCTTAATTTTAAATTTCATTATCCTTTCCACAGGAAAAGCATCAAAATACTGCATAAGTACGGCACTTTTGCAGCCGCATGATTACGGCAGTCCATAGCTTCCCTGACAAAAATTCACCAAGAAAGTTAAATATTCAAAAAATTTTCTGTGTGTAAATTGCTAAATATGTAAAAAACATGTATACAAAAAAGCAAAGCCCAATTCCAAACCCAAATATTTTTTTTATGAGAAGAACATCAACATAATGCATGATTACGGCAGTCCATAGCTTCCCTGACAAAAATTCACCAAAAAAGTTAAATATTCCAAAAATATTTCTGTGTATATATTGCTAAATGTGTAAATAACATGTATATAAAAAAGCAAAGCTTAATTTTAAATTTCATTATCCTTTCCACAGGAAAAGCATCAAAATACTGCATAAGTACGGCACTTTTGCAGCCGCATGATTACGGCAGTCCATAGCTTCCCTGACAAAAATTCACCAAGAAAGTTAAATATTCCAAAATTTTTCTGTGTGTAAATTGCTAAATATGTAAAAAACATGTATACAAAAAACCAAAGCCCAATTCCAAACCCAAATATTTTTTTTATGAGAAGAACATCAACATAATGCATGATTACGGCAGTCCATAGCTTCCCTGACAAAAATTCACCAAAAAAGTTAAATATTCCAAAAATATTTCTGTGTATATATTGCTAAATGTGTAATAAACATGTATATAAAAAAGCAAAGCTTAATTCTAAATTTCATTATCCTTTCCACAGGAAAAGCATCAAAATACTGCATAAGTACGGCACTTTTGCAGCCGCATGATTACGGCAGTCCATAGCTTCCCTGACAAAAATTCACCAAGAAAGTTAAATATTCCAAAATTTTTCTGTGTGTAAATTGCTAAATATGTAAAAAACATGTATACAAAAAAGCAAAGCCCAATTCCAAACCCAAATATTTTTTTTATGAGAAGAACATCAACATAATGCATGATTACGGCAGTCCATAGCTTCCCTGACAAAAATTCACCAAAAAAGTTAAATATTCCAAAAATATTTCTGTGTATATATTGCTAAATGTGTAAATAACATGTATATAAAAAAGCAAAGCTTAATTTTAAATTTCATTATCCTTTCCACAGGAAAAGCATCAAAATACTGCATAAGTACGGCACTTTTGCAGCCGCATGATTACGGCAGTCCATAGCTTCCCTGACAAAAATTCACCAAGAAAGTTAAATATTCCAAAATTTTTCTGTGTGTAAATTGCTAAATATGTAAAAAACATGTATACAAAAAAGCAAAGCCCAATTCCAAACCCAAATATTTTTTTTATGAGAAGAACATCAACATAATGCATGATTACGGCAGTCCATAGCTTCCCTGACAAAAATTCACCAAAAAAGTTAAATATTCCAAAAATATTTCTGTGTATATATTGCTAAATGTGTAAATAATATGTATATAAAAAAGCAAAGCTTAATTTTAAATTTCATTATCCTTTCCACAGGAAAAGCATCAAAATACTGCATAAGTACGGCACTTTTGCAGCCGCATGATTACGGCAGTCCATAGCTTCCCTGACAAAAATTCACCAAGAAAGTTAAATATTCAAAAAATTTTCTGTGTGTAAATTGCTAAATATGTAAAAAACATGTATACAAAAAAGCAAAGCCCAATTCCAAACCCAAATATTTTTTTTATGAGAAGAACATCAACATAATGCATGATTACGGCAGTCCATAGCTTCCCTGACAAAAATTCACCAAAAAAGTTAAATATTCCAAAAATATTTCTGTGTATATATTGCTAAATGTGTAAATAACATGTATATAAAAAAGCAAAGCTTAATTTTAAATTTCATTATCCTTTTCACAGGAAAAGCATCAAAATACTGCATAAGTACGGCACTTTTGTAGCCCCCCTGACAAAAATTCACTAAAAGAGGTAAGTATTCAAAAAAATATTTTGGTATATATATTGCTAAATGTGTAACAAACATGTATATAAAAAAGCAAAGCTTAATTCTAAGTTCTAATATTTTTTTATAAGAAAAGCTACAAAAGCAAATAGGGAGAAGTGAAGCCATTTAGCCATTTTCAAAATCTGATTGTGAAAGAGTAAAAAAATGAGTAAATAAGAGCAAATATAAAGAAAAAGTATTGCTAAATGTGTAATAAACATGTATATAAAAAAGCAAAGCTTAATTCTAAGTTTTAATATAAAGAAGAAATAAGACACAAAAATGGAGCTAAATTCAAATGAAAAACTATAACAAATTAATAAAAAAAAATAAGACCTAATTCAAATGCCACCATCATCAGACAAAAGAAAAAATGAGATTTTATTCTTTAGTTCATTTATTCTTCTGTCTGACGCTGTTGCTGAAACGTCACACACTATTGAAGACACTATAAAAGATAGATTAAAAGTAATAATTCAATCTACAATTCGAAAAATAATATAACCTGGTGAGTTCCCAGAAAAGGTTAACTTTGGTAGGCGGCGCTGTACGTTGACACCGCCGTACCTTCGAGCCGTTTTACACGAGTTAAAGCGAAGATTTTGGACATAGTGATTTTTACATTTCGATCTTTTATATTAATATATATACTTACTCTTTCGAATTATTTTTCTAAAAACGAACATTATTTTTTTTAATTATCTGAAACTAACCTAATTCAACTTATCTAATACTAACCTTATTTAGCGATTAAACTAACATAATTTAACCTATTTGAATCTAACCTCATATACACTTTTACACTACCTTTTCATTTAAAAATTAAATTAAAATAAGTTTATATTAAATAATAACATTTTAAAAAATCGACTTTCTGGTTCACACTTTTGTATCTAATCAATTATGTATTTCTTTATTTCTCTCTATAAAAGTACGCAATTGTAAACAAAAGAATTGATGATGATAAATGCAAAAAAACTACGATTGTAAAATAGATTAAATTAAAAAATAAAAATAACTGTTTACATTAGGAAAATAAAAACAGGCCTATCATACGAAGAAAAAAATAACGAAAATTTTGGTATATAGATCGTTATGTGTAGTTCAGAATCTTCGGAGGAGATAGCTCACGACTTTACAATGGAAAACTCTGTTACGGTATTATCTATATAGATTTTTGCCATTACACACTTTTTTTCCTGTAGTTTATGTGTTTCTTCTGTATTGCTATTCTATGGCACTTCTACTATTTATTATTGATGTACTTTCAGTATGAAGGATACTTCACTCGGGTTATTTCTCGGGCAAAGCCGGGTCATTCTTCTAGTGATGATATAAAATTGAATATGTCTGGCAGAGGAGAGAGAGAGAGAGAGAGAGAGAGAGAAATGCTTCTTTGAATTAAACAATATAAAAGAATAATTACAAACTTAACATATAAACTTCAAACACACACAGTATGCAACAAGATAAAAAAAAAGGAAATTCTTTTACTCGAATAGTCTCAATCACCTTCGTATAATTGAAATATGTTAGGTGATTATCTATTGAATCACTGAGCTGAGAAAACATTTGATATTGATTGACTGATAAAGGTCACGTGATAGTAAAGAACTAATCAGTGAACGAATAATTGCCCACTCTTCTTCACCGCTAGACAACAGACAATACACACACACACAAAGCCTTTATTAAGACATTAGTCTTATACAGATTCTCCGTACAAGGTGCAATATCAGGAAAAGAGCAGCACAGGAAACCAGTAGTTCCGCAACTATATACAATTATTAGTAATAAGGGAAAGTAAGATTTAATATGAAAGGTCGAGGTTCGTCATCATTCTGAGGTGTAAGAACAATAGCTTCCAAGTTCTCTTTTCTCCCTCTTTACACCTACTGCCTTGTAAAAATTATATAGGGCCCGAGCAACTAGTCTGCTTGACAACAGACAATACATAATGTTGTATATCTATATCAATTTGTAAATAGCAGAGAGAATTATCATAGGTTTAACTATTTTTGTAAATATATTTATGATTTTCTTTCAAACCTGAAAGGTTCAGGTTCCTAATTTATATTATTTTTTCTCTTTCCATTTCGATTACTTTTTTTTGGTATAATATGTTTATAACTGTTTCTGTTTAAAAAAATGTGAATCGACGCAATTATCCCTAACCGGGATATCGCGTTTGTGTGTTGAAATAATAATAATAAAAAATGAACGAATAATTCTGGGATACGATTAAAATATGTATTATACTGTGATAGGTATAAATACGATTTTAGAGGTAACTTTATGCTCGAGTATATACCACGACATGTGATGTTCTCTCTTCGTTCCAGACTAAGACTTGGGTGTTAAACATATCCCTCCAAAATTCTGTTTGTGTTGGCAGTAGTACATCAACTATTTAAGTCTTAGTGTTTTGACTAGATTAGGTTAGGTTAAGATAAGAGGTTAATGAAAGAGTGGTCCAAACCATTGGTTTTCGATCGCTACGACCCGGGATCGAATCCCGCATTGGGAACTTTTTAAAAGAATAGCATTTATATTTGTTTAATTTCTCATTATTTTATGTAACAATTAACTAAGAGAGGGAGAGAGATTGAGATTGAAACTGATTTATTATAATGTCCATATAAGATTATATAAGGTTAAATACATAAAATAAATAAATAAGATTAATAATGATAGATATATGAATAAATAGATAAAATAGATGATAAATATACATATATATAAATATATATACAAGGTCTTCATTGGTGGCGCCCACCGCGGGAAAGACTCCGCCACCGATGGACTGCGAGAGTTCTCTCCCACAGAGTGGGCAGGTCGAGGTGTTGGCTGGTGTTACCCACCTCAAGACCAAGATGGTACTTGTAGATGGTAGCCTAGAGAGAGAGAGAGATTGATTGAGATTAAAATTGATTTATTACAATGTCCATATAAGATTATATAAGGTTAAATACAGAATAAATATAAATATATCGAGAGAGATTGAGATTGAAACTGATTTATTATAACGTCCATATAAGAGAAAGAGAAAGAAAGTATTATTTGCTTCGTTTTTCAGAACATTCATTCTTGATTTGAGAAAGGTATCTATAATTCCTGGAATAAATGGGTCATACATTTGTTGATAATTAGAGCGAGAGTGTGTCTATAAAATATTTTGAATGGTCACTTGTCTATATTTATGTATTTTTATTCAGGCACCGCACATTTAGAAGAGTAACCTAAAGTTTCCTGTATTAAACAATTAAGAGCATATCGAACAATAAGAGGATAAATGTATTTAAAGTGATAAGTAAAATATTATAAACAGACCATTTACAAAATATTCTCGGCAAGTTATTTATTATCTTAAAGATAGAGGTTGCCTGGCCGGAATTCATAATTCTTGAAAAAATAAACTTCGGCCATATAAGTTTCATTCTCTCCTGACCGAAATGTCTATTTTTTGAGAAATTTATTTAATGTATATGTTTACAAAATAACATGAGGCTGTACATAGTATACAGCTATAATCCAACTTCACGTGTACTGAGGCCTAAGGTTGAAGCAATATGTCAACTAAGACCTTGTTGAACTTAACAAATCATTGTAAGTGTCCGCCAAGTCACAGTTCCCTGTTGCTCCCGACTCAATTATGCAGAGGCTGTAAGTGCACTATCCCCAAGCGACACTGGGGAATACATTTTGACAGAAGGTGTAATTGAATATTTTAGTATCAAATTAGGCAATTAATTTATATATTTTAAATACTTAATTAAGTCAGTGGAAGATGTGGCCTCCCAGAGGGATGTGGGATCGTTTCTGGAATAGTTCTGTCAACCTATTTGGACGCCTTCTGCCAGCATGTGTCTTCTTTCTGTCAGTTCTGAAGTATTTAAGGAAGTTATATAGAAATTTTACATTTCTTTACTTGTTTTATTCACAACGGTATTTACCTTTATAAATAATAAAAATTCCGATTATTGGAAACAATTCTATAAAATCGCTCTAAATTATCCATGTGTTCGCAATATTATTTACTAGATGGGTGACCCGGGCTTCGCCCCGGGATTGATCCGTGTGCATATCTACCCGAGTGATATATATTTAGATAAGATTTTTTAAATAATTGTTTGTTATTAGCATTATCTATTTGTTTGCATCAGCATAATTTAATCTAATCTTTGATAGAGGGCGCTGTTCGTGAGCTAAGTAGAATAATTTGAATATATAGTTTTAATAATTGATTTATATATTTTTAAAATAGCCTATCGTTTTCCCCGTATTTTCTTACCTATGTATGGACATTTTGGTTTGAATTAGTGAACTACTGCGAATTTGTATACCGGACATACAAACATTGATTTTTATATATATAGATATACTCCAAAATTCAAATAATCTTAATATATAACAGTTTCTATTCAGTGATTGTGTGTGAAGTCAATCATTGTCGTGTGTCCTCTCCAACTATAAAACCCTAAATGGTCAAATAATTTATCGAAAAATAATAATAATTCAGAGAGATTTTGTGACTTATTTGCGGACAGTACAATAATTAAATAATTGAAAAAGTTTCTGGAGATGTGAGTTTCATTTTATTTCATTGGAGCAGTCTCAAGCTTTCGTGTATCTCTTGCCATATACAGGAGATCCTAAATAAAACGCTGCCTGATGCCTTATGTTTTATTCGTTTATTTATGTTTTGCCCTGTAGAATGTAAAATGTTTGTATTCCTCAATGATAAAACTCTGTCAGTTTCATAGTGCCTGTATGTACTCTTCAGACAACCATAGATTTAGTGTTGGAATATTTAATTTTATAAAAATAAATAAATATATATATATATATTCTGTGAGATTGGATATGATTATAAACTAATATAAAAAATTGTTGTTGTTAAAAAAGTGACGAACAAAAAAATTGATTAAAAAAATATATAGCCATTATTATCTTTTGTATTTATTGTGTTTTCTTATTGTAATGTATGTATAATAAATAATACATTTAAACGAGAAGTCTGTCAATCATCAAAAAACAACATTTAGATCCAGATAACTGTGTAGAGATGATACAATTGTAGTTGATTATGGAAATAAATCGACTAGATTTGCATATCAGCAAGCGTCTGAATTTCAAATTAAATTTAAGACTCTATGATAGAACTATTGCTGGGTCAGTCACCAACATATACCATATTCGAAAGAATGTATATATATCCAAAACGTACAACTTAGAAAATGTTTATAATGGTACAATTGATGGAAACTGAACCTAGACAGAAAAATTAAGTGATTCAAATCCTTGCAAATTCCTATTAGAAATTCAATTGAATCGCTACCAACGGAATTAATTCTGGAAGCTACACTTAGAGAGAAAAGAGAAGATATATATTTCTTAACAGGGATAAAAAAACGGAAATAGGAATCTCAAGTCTGGAAGACAGACGTCGAAACGAAGTCATCAGAGCGTAATCAGCTTAAACCTGGCGTCATCTGATTACCTGGAGTGATTTGTCCTCCCTGTGATTTAACAAAGAAAGCTGCCGTCGATAAACTCGGTCGTTATCTTCCTCACTTCTCGTCTTCTCAAGTTGTGTCGAATCAGTCACTCGGGTGTTGGGAGATTTGAAATATTCTATTCCAAAATCACTTTATTAGGTACCGTTCAACAAGAGCAACCTAGTTTATGATAATTGAAACAATGAATAATATGAGAGTTATTCACATATTAAACAAAAGGTTAACGTAGGATTCAATCCCGGTTCATGACTGTCGGGAATCTAGGGTGTTACCTACTCGTCCACCGACTTTTATGCGTTAATATTCTATTTAAGACTTGTTTATTGTACAGTTACTCCATGTTCTCATTTCTTCTCTTATATTTCGTAAAGATAAAGGCTGCCTGGCCGGGATTCATAGTTTTTCAAATTAAAGATACTTCGGCCAGTAAATCTTTTTATTGTCTCGACGTTTCGACAAAAATCTTTTGTCCTGGTCAGGTGCGAACAAAATTTAAAACATTTGGTAAAGCGTTAAAAAGATTTTTTTCGAAACGTCGATACAATAAAATAAATTACTGGCCCAAGTATCTTTAATTCTCTTATTTTTATATATATTCACGTATATGGCCACTGAAGATTCGTCGGACCTGGAGGCTGTTGGGTTCTGCGCTGCCTGGAGTATAGGAGCTCCATTTATGCTTGCCTCCTATGGTGAATCTGTATAAGACCGATTGTCTTAATAAAGCTGTATTTGTGAATATATATGCCACCAATTTCGCTAAGAAAACATTTAACAAGGAAAAAAATATATCGTTTGATATAATATGTCCAAATATAGAAGATTTTATATAAAACTGTCCATGGAATACCATAGTTACATATATAATGAAGATAACAATTCTAATATAGAGATAGGATAATAAACATGATAAGAAATTTGCCTATACTCCGGCGTTCCTTCGGAACGATCGAAAAACTGCTCCAAGAAAAAGAAGAAGTCCCGGTGGATTTCCTTCAATAATTCTTTCTAGAGAAACTCAAAAGCAAAAATGGAATATTGGAGAGCCGTATTAGTTTGATAAATAAATATTTAAAAAGGCTGAATAGGTCGGATTGCATTTTCCCAGGAACTGAACTCTAGCAAATGTTTGTCTTAATCTTTTAAGAGGTTGCCCTATACCCCGGGGAAATTTGACTGTCCCCCTCCAAAAACTCCAATATCCAAATTTGTTCTGAAAAATAATAACTCGCGCCGTTCTCATTAGAACATCTGGGCGCATTGTTTAATCCTTCAATTTCTTTTACAAAATCTAGATTTGTGTCAGGATTAGAGTTATGTAAGGATCTAATAACCTATCTCCAGTGATTGATGTTGAATACCCCAGTGGGGCTCCAGAGATGGAGTTCTGCAGTGGCTTTACCCGCCAGAGTACACGCTCATAACTCGAGTTTTCTTTGATTTATACATGCACACATATACAGCTTTATTAAGACCAACGGTCTTATACAGATTCACCACAGGAAGGAAGCATAGATAGAGCTCCTATACTTAAGGTATTATACAGATTCACCACAGGAAGGAAGCATAGATAGAGCTCCTATACTTAAGGTCTAAAGAGACAAGGGTCGCCTCTCCCGTCAAAATAGACGTCTAAAACCAGACGCCATCTATTGACCGTCGCCGCAACTAGCGGCCTCGGGTCGGTGACAAAGCCACAACACCAGCTTTGGCAAACTGAAAAAGTCCACCTAGAGACCATGGTTTCAGGCTAATGGCCCTCGTCAGTCTAGGGCGGACTTTATTCCATGAGATCCACACGGGATCTAATGGAATCTTGACAATCTGCCAAAGAGGTGTTTAGCTGGCAAAGTGGCTGGGCCATATCTATGGCTGAAAATGCGGCGACGGTCAATAGATGGCGTCTGGTTTTAGACGTCTATTTTAACGGGAAATGCGACCCTTGTCTCTTTAGATCAATTTCCTCCCGGCAAAATTTCCATCTATATACTTAAGTTCTTATACAGATTCACCACAGGAAGGAAGCAATGATAGAGCTCCTATGCTTCAGGTCTTATACAGATTTACCACAGGAAGTAGGCATAATTAGAGCTCCTATACTCCAGGTCTTATACAGATTCACCACAGGAAGGAAGCATAGATGGAGCTCCTATACTCAAGGTCTCATACATATTCACCACAGGAAGGAAGCATAGATGGAGCCCCTATACTCAAGGTCTTATACAAATTCACCACAGGAACGAAGCAGAGATAGAGCTCCTATACCCCAAGTCTCATACAGTTTTACCAAAGGAAGGAGGCATGGATGGAGCTCCTATACTCAAGGTCTTATACAGATTCACCACAGGAACGAAGCATAGATTGAACTCCTATGCTCCAGGTCTTATACAGTTTTACCAAAGGAAGGAGGCATGGATGGAGCTCTTATCCTCCAGGTAGCGCAGAACCCAACAGCCTCCAGAACCGAGGCATGTTGATTTACATCCTAATTACTCTATACCAATTTGTACATTGATGCTTTCTTTCTATAAAATATTAAAATCTGCTCTCAACTCACTGCAACTTAGATAATTTGAGACGAGCAATTGATTAGAAAAAGTAGGTAATTCTAAAATATATAAATGCGGGATTAAAATAAATGTCTAATAAAATAGGAAAAACTGCAATTATTTATTTTATCAAACTGTCTGGAAATTATTTCACTTTTTTATCGGCTTACATTACGTTCATAAATGTGTTAAAGATGAAATCATAAAACTTTGTATTTTAATTTGATATATAATATGCTTGGATATTTCATTATTTTACATTCACACAAAAATAACACTAAATGCTTTCGTTTTGGGTATTCACTTTTGTATATGTGTTTCCCAAAAGATTTTATTAAAATACATCTTCTTTCAGAACATAAAAATTCTGAAAAGTGAATATTTTGCTGGAAGATCTTTGATCGATAAAAAAATAGGTAATCTTTCCCGTCAAAGTAAACGCTATAAGCGCATCAATTCGGAAGTTTTCATGAAATTGAAACCCGTACTGAAATAAGAAGGATAAAAAAGAGGTCATCTTTCCGGTCAAAGTAAATGCTATCAGGGCATCAATTCTGAAGTTTTCATGAAATTGAAGCCTGCACTGAACTACGAAGGATAAAAAGAGAGGCCATCTCTCCGGTCAGAGTGAACACTATAAGCGCATCAATTCTGAAGATTTCATGAAATTGAAACCTGCACTGAGCTGACGAAGGATAAAAAAGAGGTAATCTCTCCCGTCAAAGTAAACGCTATAAGCGCCATCTATTCTGAAGATTTCATGAAATTGAAACCTGCACTGAACTACGAAGGATAAAAAAGAGGTAATCTCTCCCGTCAAAGTAAACGCTATAAGCGCATCAATTCTGAGGTTTTCATGAAATTGAAACCTGAACTGAACTGACGAATGCCATTAATTCGAATCAATGGCATCTAAGTAGGTGTTCTGAAATCACCAGAGCAGGGTTTGTGGCTATGTCACCGACCAGAATCCGATGCACACACACACATGCATTACGGAGATGATTGATAGATGACGCTAAGTTTCGGCGCTTATTTTGACGTGGAAAGTGACTTTTCTCTCAATATAAATTATATTATCTCTCCTTTCTTATATATTCTTAATATTGGGTAAACCTTCTGTATGTGGAGAGAGGAATTATTATTAATTATTATTCAAAATAAATGGTGTTGAATAAATCTATTCTCAAGTCTAACCGTTCCATTTTAAAACTTTATAGGTTTTTTCAGCCATAGGATTGTTCCTTTCACATCCTACCCACCTGTTGTCTAAAATCTCACGAGTCAGGGGATATATTGTAGAACCGACATGGTCTAATGACGGTCGAGGCGGAGTCCTGCGCAGAACACCCCAACAATTTCTGGTTTCATTTAATATAAAATTGGCTTTCCTTCAGAAGACAGTTCACTTGCGGCAAATCATTCTGCAGCTCCAGCTTCCCAGAGTATGTTTGTCTAATATTACTTCAAATTATAAGAGAGGAGAAGGAGTTTAATTTCCTAAAACATCCGGACCCAGTTTGATAAAAATGCAAATTTCTTATCGGCCAGTCCACACAAATTGAATCTGGCATTTCTAGGAATTGGCCTTAACTGTGTCACGAATTGAGTCACGTGATCAGTTAGCGTGAGGACAGAGTTTGGCCTCAGTACACGGGGCGGTGTGAGTGGACACTTCATGGCATCGTAGTGATGGAATAGGCATGATATTGTCACATGTGCACAATTGTGAGGTGCACATACATAATTAGCTAAGCTCATGTTAATCGCATTCTCTATATAAATATATTATATAATCTAAAATGCAAATATTTTATTTTTTATAAAACATGTATTTTACCTTCATCATTGACTATTATTTTATTTTTGATCATGGATTTAGAACATAACACTTTGAATATTGTTGTAAATATGTATAGTTAACTTACTTATTTTTAAATTCACGAATATAGGGGGGGATTCATTTAATAAATTCTATATTACTGTGAAAAATGATTTTATGTGTAATTTGCTTCAGGTGGTTCGAAATAAAAACTGCTTGATGGGTAAATAATTTTATTTCCTTATTCACGACTGCACCTTCAATTCTCTTTTTCAACAACAAAACAAAATATTCATAACATATATACAGATTCATCACAGGAAGGAAGCATAGATAGAGCTCCTATATTCCAGGTCTTATACAGATTCACCACAGGAAGGAAGCATAGATGGAGCTCCTATACTCCATGTCTTATACAGATTCACCACAGGAAGGAAGCATAGATGGAGCTCCTATACTCCATGTCTTATACAGATTCACCACAGGAAGGAAGCATAGATAGAGCTCCTATACTCCATGTCTTATACAGATTCACCACAGGAAGGAAGCATAAATAGAGCTCCTATGCTCCAGGTCTTATACAGATTCACCACAGGAAGGAAGTATAGATAGAGATCCTATGCTCCAGGTCTTATACAGATTAACCAAAGAAGAAGGCATAGATAGAGCTCCAATGCTCCAGGTCTTATACAGATTCACCACAGGAAGGTAGCATAGATAGAGATCCTATGCTCCAGGTCTTATACAGATTAACCAAGGAAGGAAGCATAGATAGAGCTCCAATGCTCCCGGTCTTATACAGATTTACCAAGGAAGGAAGCATAGATAGAGCTCCAATGCTCCAGGTCTTATTCAGATTCACCACAGGAAGGAAGCATAGATAGAGCTCCTATGCTCCAGGTCTTATACAGATCAACCAAGGAAGGAAGCATAGATAGAGCTCCTATACACCAGGTCTTATACAGATTAACTAAGGAAGGAAGCATAGATAGAGCTCCTATACTCCAGGTCTTATACAGATTAACCAAGGAAGGAAGCATAGATAGAGCTCCTATACTCCAGGTCTTATACAGATTAACCAAGGAAGGAAGCATAGATAGAGCTCCTATGCTCCAGGTCTTATACAGATTAACCAAGGAAGGAAGCATAGATAGAGCTCCTATGCTCCAGGTCTTATACAGATTAACCAAGGAAGGAAGCATAGATAGAGCTCCTATATTCCAGGTCTTATACAGATTAACCAAGGAAGGAAGCATAGATAGAGCTCCTATGCTCCAGGTCTTATACAGATTCACCACAGGAAGGTAACATAGATAGAACTATTATGCTCCAGGTCTTATACAGATTCACCACAGGAAGGAAGCATAGATAGAGCTCCTATTCTCCAGGTCTTATACAGATTCAACACAGGAAGGAAGCATAGATAGAGCTCCTATGCTCCAGGTCTTATACAGATTCACCACAGGAAGGAAGCATAGATAGAGCTCCTATGATCCAGGTCTTATACAGATTCACCAAGGAAGGAAGCATAGATACAGCTCCGATGCTCCAGGTCTTATACAGATTCACCACGGGAAGGAAGCATTGATAGAGCTCCTATGCTCCAGGTCTTATACAGATTCACCACAGGAAGGAAGCATAGATAGAGCTCCTATACTCCAGGTCTTATACAGATTCACCACTGGAAGGAAGCATAGATAGAGCTCCTATACTCCAGGTCTTATACAGATTCACCACACAAGGAAGCATAGATAGAGCTCCTATGCTCCAGGTCTTATACAGATTCACCACAGGAAGGAAGCATAGATAGAGCTCCTATGCTCCAGGTCTTATACAGATTCACCACAGGAAGGAAGCATAGATAGAGCTCCTATACTCCAGGTCTTATACAGATTAACCAAGGAAGGAAGCATAGATAGAGCTCCTATACTTCAGGTCTTATACAGTTTAACCAAGGAAGGAAGCATTGATGGAGCTCCTATTATCCAGGTCTTATACAGATTCACCACAGAAAAGAAGCATAGATAGAGCTCCTATGCTCCAGGTCTTATGCAGATTCACCACAGGAAGGAAGCATAGATAGAGCTCCTATACTCCAGGTCTTATACAGATTAACCAAGGAAGGAAGCATAGATAGAGCTCCTATACTCCAGGTCTTATACAGATTAACCAAGGAAGGAAGCATAGATGGAGCTCCTATTATCCAGGTCTTATACAGATTCACCACAGAAAGGAAGCATAGATAGAGCTCCTATACTCCAGGTCTTATACAGATTAACCAAGGAAGGAAGCATAGATGGAGCTCCTATTATCCAGGTTCTATACAAATTCACCACAGAAAGGAAGAATAGATAGAGCTTCTATACTCCAGGTCTTATACAGATTAACCAAGGAAAGAAGCATAGATGGAGCTCCTATTATCCAGGTTCTATACAGATTCACCACAGAAAGGAAGCATAGATAGAGCTCCTATACTCCAGGTCTTATACAGATTAACCAAGGAAGGAAGCATAGATGGAGCTCCTATTATCCAGGTCTTATTCAGATTAACCACAGGAAGGAAGCATAGATAGAGCTCCTATGCTCCAGGTCTTATACAGATTCACCACAGAAAGGAAGCATAGATAGAGCTCCTATACTCCAGGTCTTATACAGATTAACCAAGGAAGGAAGCATAGATAGAGCTCCTATGCTCCAGGTCTTATACAGATTCACCACAGAAAGGAAGCATAGATAGAGCTCCTATACTCCAGGTCTTATACAGATTAACCAAGGAAGGAAGCATAGATGGAGCTCCTATACTCCAGGTCTTATACAGATTAACCAAGGAAGGAAGCATAGATAGAGCTCCTATGCTCCAGGTCTTATACAGATTCACCACAGAAAGGAAGCATAGATAGAGCTCCTATACTCCAGGTCTTATACAGATTAACCAAGGAAGGAAGCATAGATAGAGCTCCTATGCTCCAGGTCTTATACAGATTCACCACAGGAAGGAAGCATAGATAGAGCTCCTATACTCCAGGTCTTATACAGATTAACCAAGGAAGGAAGCATAGATAGAGCTCCTATACTCCAGGTCTTATACAGATTAACCAAGGAAGGAAGCATAGATGGAGCTCCTATTATCCAGGTCTTATACAGATTAACCAAGGAAGGAAGCATAGATGGAGCTCCTATCATCCAGGTCTTATACAGATTCACCACAGAAAGGAAGCATAGATAGAGCTCCTATACTCCAGGTCTTATACAGATTAACCAAGGAAGGAAGCATAGAAGGAGCTCCTATTATCCAGGTCTTATACAGATTAACCAAGGAAGGAAGCATAGATAGAGCTCTTATACTCCAGGGCTTATACAGATTAACCAAGGAAGGAAGCATAGATGGAGCTCCTATTATCCAGGTCTTATACGGATTAACCAAGGAAGGAAGCATAGATGGAGCTCCTATTATCCAGGTCTTATACAGATTCACCACAGGAATGAAGCATAGATAGAGCAATTATTGCGCACTAGCGTGAATTCCCGTCAGAGTACATTAGAGTCCATTCATTCTACCTAGTGCTATGTAAGACTGTATGGATGTATATTACTAAAAATGATGTATCACAACATCAGCTTCAAGTTCATCGGTAATTATACTTGCTATAAATCAAACTGCGACATACACATATTTTGGTACTAGAATACCATCTAATGGAAGATTGGAAATACATGTTTTAGTCCAACTTAACTTTAATATGAAGAATTCCTCTACAATTTATCAATGGCAATTGGAAAGTAGATATTATTTTAAAAGATACGAATCTACCCGCCATTTCTAGATGTTGTAAACATGAAGGTTTTTCTACTTTTATACAATCATATATCATTATTTTATTTCAATTTAAAACGCTATGTCTCCATAGGGACACTTGCGCTGTCATATATGTATGTCTTTACATTTGTCTATACATATATATGCAATAATAATAGGCCGTGAATAGAATAATCATATGATATTAACAATGAGAAAGAGAGAGGAAAAAACTAGAAAAAAAATTATATATCCTTAGTATTAAGAATGAATATTACATATAAGTATTTCTATGTTTTTATATGTATTCAATCTATTATTATACTTATAAATATTATGGATACACTGATATAGTTTATAAACTCATTGAATATTATAAATACACATGCAAACAACATCGCCCATATAGCATATGGTTATGTAAAATGTAGCAAGTGATGTTAAAACATTATAATTTATTGAGGGGGATGAAATAAGCGCATTATACTTTATCTAACGGTATACACAAAGTAGAAAATGTCTCCAGAATATGCTAAACATGTTCATGTACTAGAGGAATACATAAGACAATCGTCGTAGCAGAACCTAGCCAGAGAACCGTGCTTCGGATAGTCCATCAGAGAGTCCGTGGAAATAAACCATCCCATTTTAAATTTAAATTAATGGGCTCTGTAAGGGGGTTGTTTCTTCAACTATCATTATGGATATTAAAACACGGGATAAATTATGCATGGGGAGAGGGGCTTTTTAAAAAAGATATCTAACGCATTATGACAAAAGGTCTTAAATAAATGAAAGTAAATAAAGCCTTTTTTGGGTCAAAGAGGAAAAAGATCGATTTTTCTCTCCCTCCCTTCTACAAACTATCTTTACATTTTTTCTCCTTCGGATGAATATTTTTGGTGATTATTAGTCTGGATCATATACGTGGAATGTTGTATTTGTTAAATGTACATTTTATGGCTGTTTTAGGTTTTAAAATAAATATCTATAAATAGAAAGGCATACATTGGATCAAAAATATCATTTATTCTACCAATATTTCAGTTGGCTGAACGCCAAACTTTTTCAGGTTATTATAACATATTATATGTGTGTGTCCTGTTATAATACCTTGAAAAAGGTTGGCGTTCAGCCAACTGAAATATTGATGAAATAAATGATAGTTCTGATCCAATATATGCCTTATTATTTAAAGATTTATTTATGGATTACTCTATTTTCAAAATAAATATCTATAGTTTGGTGGAATTTTATAATTTGAAATAAATAAATATATTGAGGACTTTGACAATATAATATACATTACAATATACATTACAATACACATTATAATATACACATATAATATACACATATAATATACATTAAAATGCACATACAATATACATTACAATACAATATACATTTTCGAGCGCAATATATTCATTATGAAATAATATATTTTACTTTGTGTGAATACGGTTCAATCATATTTCATATCAAAATACATTCTGATTGAATGTTTTGAGTATTAAATGTTAATAATTAGATGTCATTGAAGTTAATTTAATTTGAAACTTTTGGATATTAATTAAACAAATGCCACAGTTTTTTGGAGATTAGTTTATCTTGATCTTTATTTAACGTAATCTTGAGCTTTCAGGCATATATTCCATACAAAATAGACTAAACATACCGATTCATAAGGTTCTGATAACCAATTCTTCCGAGTATGGTCTTTTTGTAATGTTTAAACATCAATATACCTAATTTATCCCTCGAGCCAACATTGAAGTTTTTAATGCTATTTACACTTAAATGATATCAAAGAATTCCACAGATTTCTGTGGAGATGAGTTTCTTTATCTTTATTAAACGTAATTTTAACCTTTCGGGCATCTCTGTTTTTCTACAGCAGTACCTTGAGACATACAAATGTTTATATACATCTATGTACTCTTGTAGAAGAGTTAGTTGCCCGAAAGCTCAAGATTACGTTAAATAAAGATAAAGAAACACATCTCCAGAAATCTGTGGAATTTGTTTGATGTCATTAAAGTGTAAATGAAGTTGAAAAACTTCAATGTTGGCTCGAGAGATAAATTAGAAATATTGATGAAATTAAACATTACAAAAAGACCATACTCGGAATAATTGGTTATCAAAACATTATGATTCGGTTGTGTTTAGTATGTTTTTAATGCAAGATATGCATGAAAGCTCAAGATTACATTTAATAAAGATAAAGAATCTCCAGAAATCTTTGTAATATTTTTGAAGTGATTAAGGTGTAAATAGCATTGACAAACTTTAAATGTTAGGCGTTGCAGCTCGAGGGATGAATAATACAACATAAATTGGGATTCTTGATGAAATTAAACATTACAGAAAGACCATACTAGGAAGAATTGCTTATCAAAACGCTATGGTTCTTTTATGTTTGGTCTGTTGGTAGGCATGATAAAATTTTATCTTGATATTAGTTGCGTAAAAATATATCAGATATTAATACACTAGCTGCATTTGAGTCTTCATAATTGTATATATATATAGCCACAAAAAGATGGTACTCGGAAGAATTGCTTATCAAACTGTTATGATTCGGTTGTGTTTAGTATGTTTGATAGGAAAAGGAAAGTTTTAGCTTGATATTAGGTGTGTGAAAATATCTCAGATGCCGATACACAAGTTATATTTGAGTCTATATACTTGTATATAGTCCTTAGATCTTGTTTGATCAACTGTAGAGAGTTGTAGACGTTTTTGATCATTCTTGTTCATGTTCACGTTGTATATCCAGCAATTCCGAAAATTTCAAATATTTTTACGTACACCAAACCAGGCCAAGTTTACAATCAAATATTTAAGCTTTACTAGCAGATGGGTGGAAAAGAGAAAGAGAATAACGAAGAATTATATAAAACAGCTATTGAAATTTCACTTAGGTTTCTTTAAATAACACTTTTAGATCTCTTCGTTAGTTATTTCGCAACATTGAACGGGAGATTCCAATCAATAGAACAGCCTATGTTAAAAATATTTCCCCTTAAATGTTTTAAATTAAGTGTGTATCTATTTAAAGCTATGGAGATTGAAAAAGAAATCCGAGGATGGCATTTCACAAAGCGAATAAAATGTAGGAAAGAAGAAAGAGTACTGCCCTTGACAAATCCGGCAGCCTGCAGCATCAATTATTCACTTCAGGGAAGAAAAGCTTTTGCTTCTTCTTAATTTAATCCAAATTGCTTTGGAGCGGCTTCTTTTGCCAGGGAATTCTCAGTGGCGTTTTCTAAATAATGGAACAGTCATTTAAATGGCGGCGATTATGTGACTATACCAATCTCGATGTACAATAGCGTGGTTGGCAGGACTGTGGAATCTGGGCTTTATTCTGTCATCGGGAAGACAGATATTTGTATTTAATTCTCTTTGTCTCTCTATATTGTACAAACTTTAGTTTAACACAAAGAAATAACGCGCCATCTATACATATAAAATGAAGGGATTTAAAAGCAAGAATGTTTCTTTTATACATAATACAAACTTCTACTGTCCTTATTGCGATGAAAAATTATATTGGGAGGGCTTGGCTCATCAGTGGTGAAACCTCCCAGCGGTTTCGCCAATTTAATCTACTCGACCGCTTCTCAGAGCTCTATTACTGTATTGGACGATTCTGCTTATATACGCAGCACTGAAGGGTGGAATCTCAGAAATGGGTTTCAAGAAACTTAAGTTTCTCTAAACTTTTCACCTAATATCTCAAATAGATGTTGACTATACGAATCTCGTTATACAATAGCGTGGTTGACAGGACCGTTGTATCTGGGCTTCACTACGTCATTGGGAAGTCGGATATTTGTCTCTAACACTCTTTGTCCTTATATTATATTAAAGCCATATTCTCTGAACTCTTCATCTGATATCTCAAATAGATATTGACTATACAGAGATGTCGTTATTAGTACATATCATATACATTACAAAGGATCACATCAATTGTATTTACTTTGTCTTAAGTCAATTATACAATAGAATCTGAAGATTATATGATTTCAATGTTTACAAAGAGAAACAAGTAGATACCACATCTCTCAGTGATGTTTTCGATAGAATAAAACTGTGATCTACACCGAATAGAACTATTACGTCGATGGATTTTGTGTTATCTAGTGAAAATATCGATAATATAATGAATAAAATATTTATCACAAATCAAGAGTCTCAAAGAAATATAAAATGTTAAAGCTGTGGCCTCTATATTGCTAATGTATTCTTTCTTAGCAGATATTAGGTAACGCTTTTAATGACACGAAAACAGTACCTTCAAGGTATGCCTTACTTCAGTTAAAAAGACGTTATTGAAATGAAGGTTATATATTTTGTGCAAACATATACAAAAAAAAAAACAAATCTCTACACCATGTCAATACGTTTTTCTATTCATGATAAAATTGTGAAAAAAGTTTTAAAATTACAAAATATTTTCTCACAATGAGTTTCTTTTTGTTAAAAAAAACGCTAGCTTTAAAGCGATAATCGCTCTTCAACGGGCTTAATAAAACAATTTCGACTATATCCTACCAGAAATATTTACAAAAACATACGCACGCAGCGTAGGATATAGTCAATATTTTATTAAGTCCGTTGAAGAGCGATTATTGCTTGAAATCTAGCGTTTTTTCAATAAAAAGAAACTCATTGTGAGAAAATATTTTGTGATTTTAAAACGTTCCTCTATGAGAAGAAAGGCATGCTTGAAAGTTATTATTGTTTCTTATAATAAAAATACTGTGGCGTCATCTCTTTTATTTTTGTAAGTGTCAAAACTCATCCACGATAATGAGCTACACATCTACTATACAACTTTATCTGTGTTAAATGTAGGTTCAGGAGGAGAATGCCGACCTTCAACCTGTAGGTTAGCCCGGATCTTCAGTTGCCACTGCAGCAGCAGCTCACGGCAGTCGAATGCCAGCACTACCGCCAGATGTCGACACAGCAGTGCCAGCGTGTGTGACTCCTTGTCCAGTGTGAAGCCTGCCTCTACCGCCAGCACGCCCTCCAGAGCCAGTGAGGCCTTGGTCGGCCCGTTCTTGCATCGCTCCTTGCTGTCGCGGTATAGCTGGACGTGGAGACAGTCTGCGCACACCAGCCACGTCACCATACATTCTTTCGTCATTTACCCAAGATAAATTACCCTTAGGTAACGACATCAGGCCATTTTGGGCAGGAATTTCTTAGATAATTCAGAAAAAGGCACTACACAATTTTTTCGCGTACATAACACTCTATCTATTCACCTGCTACAATGTCCATTTAAAAAAAAAAAGATAAGATAGTCAATGCTTCCATAAAACTCGAATCATTTTAAAGAATCTTTTCGAACCTTTGCCAGTATATTTCAATAGATGTTCTGGGCGATTGATCATAATCCCCCAAAATAAAAATAAAATACATGTTTCACTACTGTACAGTCAGTCTTTTTGATGTCTAAGCTAAAGCTATTGTCCACTGAAGGGCCGATAACGCCTCCTCAACGGGTCGATAAAAAAAAAAGAAAAACAAAGAAGCAGGTGCTTGAATCAGTTGGTTGGATGAATATGAAATTTGGGTAATAAAAAAAATGTTTTGTTCTGAAAGTTGGTCAAGAGGTGTCGCGAATAGGCTGTGGGACGTACCAGAATGTGAAGTTAGGAGGCGTGAGATAAATATCTACTCCTGAAAAGCAGCCGAATGGATAGTTGCTGACCAAGATGTCAGCTCAAAGTGTCCACCCGAGAGAGACTTCAAGCAAGAATGACCGGAGGAGTAGAAACAGAGAGAGGAAAGTGTTTGCCCAGGAGTGGATTCCAGTCAAATAGTGTACAGTGATCTGGAATCCTGGTGACAGATCGGTTGTTGATCTACACCCTCTGATTTTAAAAATCTTCATCGCAGTAAGGACAGTAGAATTTTATTTCATTTGCAAAAAGAAACATTCGCGTCTTAATGTCATCATTCGTTATATATCGATGGCGCGTTATTGCTTTGTATTATATCAAATATAGACAGGAATCCTCTGAGAGGCTAAGTACGTCATCTTCGTAGATCACAAAATACGTGGTGTCGATGGAGACATGCTGGCGATTCTCCACCAAACTCTGCAGCGCTGGCAAAGGCGCCATGTTCTTTGTACATAGTATGATGCATATATCTAATATACAAAACTTATTTTAGCTATATTATATATATTTAGCTATATTTTAATTCAACACTGAGTGTTATTTACTTTTTAAACAAGGATATTACGACGTAATTTCAAATTATTCGAGTGTTAATTCTTGTCTCCACGTTGATTCGAAAACTTCAATAAAGTTGAGAAATAGAGAAAGAATGTCTAATTACCTTCAGGTAATTTAGAAGTGTTACAAAAAAATGTAGAGTAGAAAAGTATACTCCAAAAATTATCATTTTATAAATGAAGGTATTTGATTTCAATTTTTTAAAATTAGAAACTATTTCTTTAAAACACAGAATTTCAAAGTATTTTAAAGAAAATTAATACTGGCAAAACCGCTGGGAGGTTTCACCACTGATAAGCCAGGCCCTCCCATTAATTTTTCCATTGCAGTAAGGGCAGTAGAAATTGTTTATTTTCAAAAAGAATCTTACGCCTTTAAAATAATTTCGAATTTTGATAAAAGAAAATTAAATTAATGGAAAAAAATTCTTAAACTAATTTATAGTTGAATATAATATTAAAAATTAAATTCAGTGATTACCAAAAATAATAATAACTAAATTCCTTTTTATTGAATCTATTGGTTTAACTTTACAAAAAATACAGTTATGTAAAAAATTGAATAGGTTTGTTTAAACTGTTTTTGTGCTCCCCCGCAAGATATCTCGAGTAGTGAAGTCCAATATACAGGCGGCCGTCACACACTTTGACATCAGCTCTTCCAAATGACAAAGGGAAAGTCTTTCGAAACTATAATAAAATGTTTATTTTCTTGCATTTATCTTTTACCATAGCCTTTATATGTCTATTGGTTAATATAAGAATAGAGAACAATTTTTAACGCCTTGCCAAATGCTTTATTTTATTTACTTCTCCTGACGAAGACAAAATATTTTTGTCGAAACGTTGAGAAAATAAAAAAACTACAACTGGCCGAAGTGTCTATATTTTATATAAACAAGAATAGGTATTCTAAGAAATCCTTTTGTTTCTACAGTGCACACTGCAATAGAAATATGAAAGTATGGCTATCAGAGGTGGTTTCGACAGCTTCAATTCCATCAGTTATCATCAGTAAGTTTATTCAATACTTACAAAATGTTCACTTAAAATTAATAAAAAAGGTTTGAAATTAAATCATTCCGAATATAAGGGAAACGAATATGTTATTTAGCTATAGGATATGATAGAATTGTTCATTAACGTCAGATCGTCGAGAAACTTATTAATCAACACCTCGCCTTGTTTTATGGAAAGAAATAAAGAAAACACGTATAGCTCATCACAGCGGTATGTTTTTTTATTCTAATACACCTATCCCCCGATTTACACGGTACTTGTTTTACACGTTTTCGCTTTTACACGGTTTTCCAAATAAGTTTTTTATTTTTGTTTTTATCGCACTATACTAAATGCTACTGTGATTGAACACATGCGCTGTGTACACATGTCACGAGGAATCCCGAGCTTATGTGCTGACTTGCTGCACACGCACACTGTGTCTATATTTCTTCACATAAAAATTTCGCGAAAAATCAATTTTCGATTTACACGTTTTTCTCAGGAACGTATCTACCGTGTAAGCATTTCCTGATCATGCAACTAAAGTTGCTGATGGACTGCACCATCTATCGGAATAAATATCAACTAATCGTTGATTCAGAAATAGGAGATCATTTCGAACATTTCGACATGTCGAAATCCGCAATCCGTTTACCATAATCGTTGATTTTTAAATTATTCCAGAATTGGCCAAATTTCGATTCTTGATCCCGAAACGTGTGCGTGGTTAGCTTTTCTTGATTAATCAAGAAACGGAATTAGGTCAATTCTGGAATAATTAAAATAAAACGATTAGTTGATATTTATTCCGGTAGATGGCGCAAGCCATCAGAAACTTTCAGTTGCGCGATCAGAAAATGCCTTTTTTCTTAATTTACTCACCTGATCCAAGTACAGATTCCCTTTTGTACTATTTTTCACATTTTATTTTATGTTTTTTTCTTAATAAAGGAATTATTTTAGAACATCTTTTTTTTTTTTGTATAGAGAGCACACCTATTTTAGCTATGAAACTTTTAATATAAATATTTATTTTCAAGTAATTTGAGATTTTTTAAAGAATTTATTTTGAAGATATGAAAACAAAATACACCCCCTTTTTTTGAAAACATCATCGTTCGGTATATCAAATACAGAGATTTATTATAAATATGAAACTCTATAAAACTTTCAGATGAAAACTTTAAAATATTATTTGTATATATACACCTATCCCCCGATTTACACGGTAGATACGTTCCTGAGACAAACGTGTAAATCGAAAAAAAAAGTCTTATTTTAAATCTTTCAAACCAGCCATGACTTGCCAGAAAATTTGGCTTCTTTTCAGTTGAAGAAGATGGCAATTGCTCTACAATTTTTTCGTATAGTATTTCGTTAGTATAGTGCGATAAAAACAAAAAAAAAACTTATTTGGAAAACCGTGCAAAAGCGAAAACGTGTAAAACAAGTACCGTGTATATCGGGAGATAGGTGTATCTTTATTGTGTATAGTGTAAATAGAAATATTATTGTTTAAAAAATTATATTGATTTTTAGTACTTATGCTTAATGTTAACTTTGACTTTAAATTTTATTTTGAAATGAACCAGGCGATAAGTAAGATAGGTGTCTTTTTTTATATACATCTAGATGATATTTGTGTATTACTTCGGTGAAGAACAAATCTCTTAAATCTTCTAATTGTCTTTAAAAATAGAATAAATAAATTAAACGTTTGGTATTAATTATTTTCTCTAAGCAAACAAATTTTGGTGAAGTCACTACATAACCATCCATCTAACAATAGCAATGGGTATGATGTGCCTATTTTCCTTTTAAAAGTATCATTTATTTTAAATTTAATCTTCAATTCAATTTTTCTTGTATAAATTAGTTCAAAATAATATATTCTTTTTGAAAATAGAGCAATCCATATTTAATTCATTAGATAATAAAAAGACATATATTTGATTTGAAAAAAAAACGATTTATTATTGCCAATATTTAGGCTTGCTGAACGCCAACCTTTATCGAGGCATTATATATAGGCATTTTTCATACATAGGGATACAAAAATGTAATGCCTCGATAAAGGTTGGCGTTCAGCCAGCCGAAATATCGGCAAAATAAATCTTTTATTGAATCCAATATATGCATTTTTATTATCTAAGGCATTATATACAGTTTGTGTATACCGAAATGTAATGCCTCGATAAAGGTTGGCGTTCAGCCAGCCGAAATATTGCCAAAATAAATATTTTATTAAATCCAATATATGCCTTTTAATTTCTAAGGCATTATATATATAGCTTGTGTATACAAAAATGTAATGCTTCGATAAAGGTTGGCGTTCAGCCAGCCGAAATATTGGCAAAATAAATATTTTATTAAATCCAATATATGCCTTTTATTATCTAAAGCATTATATATATAGTTTGTGTATACAAAAATGTAAGGACTCGATAAAGGTTGGCGTTCAGCCAGCCGAAATATTGGCAAAATAAATCTTTTTTAAAATCCAATATATGCTTTTTTATTATATAAAATGATATTATATATTCCAAATAATCTTTCAGCGTTTATTTTGAATCAATAAAATGTCTGGATACAAGACCCTACCTTATTGTATATAGCATGTTCTAACAAGAATATCTCTAGCAACAGCACACATAACCAGCTACCCAAGATAACAAAGAAGAATTCTCCGGACAACAAACAAACAATGGCGGCACGGAGAGATGTAAACAGAAAGAAATCTACGGTCCTGCTGGATAGTCAGGGTGACCAGTCTTATTTTCTGTTGGTCGCTTGGTATTCTATTTACATATATAACTCTCATTACCTATATATTTTTTTATATAGAATCAATTTATTTTCATTATTTATATCCATATCTATAAAGTACAAAATAATTTATCTTCTGCCAATGTATTCTATGGTATTTAGGCAGTTGTCATCTAGTGACCTTAATGCCTGAGACTATATTTGATGTAGCTCCTGGCCTGAACACAAGTCTGTTTATTTTTCCGTTTATCTTTACTCTTCACAATTCACCCTTTCATACCTCATCCAAAAGGTCGTTATTTCTCCTTGAAATACATTTTGAATTTTCGTTGAAAAGAAACACATGCGGGATAGTATTTCAAATGTCGTTTTACAATCACAAGCCGCATTGTATTATATTGTATTATAAATTACTTTATTTAATATTCACGAACGGAAAAATATGTCCAGGGTAGCCTAGTGGACATGGCATCTGCCCGGTAAGCGGAACACTGTGAGTTCGATTCTCATCCCTGGACACTTTCATTTTTCCTTCATCATTACTCTTCATAATTCACCCTTTCATACCTCATCCAAAAGGTTAGAAATAGTCGTTATTTATCCTTGAAATGATTTTTGAATTTTCGCTGAAAATAAACACATGCGGGATAGTATTTCAAATGTCGTTTTACAAGTCTGTCAATATTGAATATATGTAAATGATATCTGGAAACATTACCGTGCCATCTATAAGTACTACCCAAGCCCTCCCAATATATTTCTCCATCGCAGTAAGGACAGTAGAAGTTTGTATTATGTATAAAAGAAACATTCGTGTTTTTAAATCCTTTCATTTTATATATATAGATAGCGCGTTATTGCTTAGTATTAAGTACTTGTATCAAAATTCGAAACTATTTTAAAGGCGTAAGATTCTTCTTGAAATTAAACAATTTCTACTGCCCTTACTGCAATGGAAAATTTAATGGGAGGGCCTGGCCAGAATTACGTACAATTATAAATATATAATATGCTTCGAGCAATCGCTCTTCCGCAAATATCAAATTGAGTCTTTCATTAGAACATTTATATTATGATTTACTAGCCCTCCTATTAATTTTACCATTGCAGTAAGGGCAGTAGAAATTGTTTAATTTCAAAAAGAATCTTACGCCTTTAAAATAGTTTCGAATTTTGATAACAGATGGCGCGCTAGTGCATCATAATATAAGTACTTGTATGTTTAAAATATTAAACAATATATTATAAAGACGAGTTTCGAATAACTTCCTACTGTATATTCATCGCGGTAAGAGAGCAGGATGATGTTTGATTCATAAAAATATGAATCGCTAAATAGTTTTATTTCTTGCAAGTTTACATTGTTTGTCTACCCACTGATCATCTATAGTTAGTCTTTAGGTTTATTTCATTCTTTGTTGATGATCATGAGTGTTTCTTGAAATTAAAGATACTTCGGCCAGTAAATATTTTTAATAAAAAATTAATAAAGGTAATAAAGAGGTAATAAAAAGATTTACTGGCCGAAGTATCTTTATTTTCAAGAAATATGAATACCGGCAAGACAGCCTCTATCTTTACAATCATTAGTGTTGCTATGGATGGTTGATTGTTGAATATATTGGGTTTTATTTGACATATCGGACACGATATCTCAGCTTGGGATACTTGCGCCTAAATACATTTTAGCAACTTATATACAATTCATTTTATATACAATTCAATAAACAAGACTAAGAATAATATTAAAGCTGAAAGGTTGATTTCCCTCAAACAGAAAAATAATCAACAAAAATCTATTTAACTTTACATAGGTGTATTTGTGATCCAACTGTTGTTTTGGTCAAGTGGTTAAAATTATTAGGTAGAATTGGTGTTGAGTTGGTAGATAAATTAATGAAAGATTGTTGTGTTGTGTTGTATGTTTGTAGAAAGTTTATTGAGGTGTAGTAGGGTGCATTTATCAACATTGCTTTATTGGTTACATATGTGTATAAGTGCTGAAAAGCACATGTGCTCCTGGTCAGGATATGCCTTTTTTATCCATTTTTAATATCAACACCTGACCTTTTTATTTTTTATTTTTCATACTGTTATTTCAAGTGTTAAGCATATTTAAGCAAGTTTGGCCTTAAATACCCATTTCTTAGTTTCTCAAGAAGCCACTTGGACCAAAATTATTTTTGGTCGCAGTGGTACAGCCTACTTCACGCTGACGAGCGCCAACAGCGAGAAACGCGTTCGTGAATGACTTTTCTTTATTTATCAAGAAATTGGGTTGGCTAAATATCATGGAACAGGTTAAATCAATGTTTATTTGATTTCTGTTCCACCAGATGGCGCTCTGCCTTCTGAAAAACACATGTGCTCCTGGTCGGGATATGCCTTTTTTATTTTTATGTGTATAGGTGAGATGAATTTATAATTGTTACTTTGGTTGTATATCTGAACCTATTATAATTGATTTTTGAGATAGAACAAGTTGGTTGATAGAACTATTTTACAATCTGTAATCTTTTGTAAAGAGCTTCATTATTCGAGATATAGTTATGTAAGTTGGTTAGTATAACAAGTGGTTGATGAGATGTTGTTTAGTGATTTGTAAAGTTAATTACTTTAATAGATATCAATAATTATACAGAATCTAGAATTGAACCCAATCACAGGATAGCATTTTCTAATAGGCTTTAATGCATACAAGAGATTATGAAGCGAATTTGGTGATTCAGGGTCTCAAGTCGGGGTTAAGCAGTTATATTTAGAATTATGACTGAATGATACAACGCGGATCATGAACGGGGAAAGGTTCCGTGGCTTTGTAAAGTCAATATGAATTAGCTGAGGGAGTTATTTTCGTCTGTTATATTCAAAAAATAGTAATCGGTTCATCTCAAGATATCTGGTGATCAAATTACCTAAGCATTGAAACCTTGCATAATAAAGCAATGTATTCATTATCATATTTCCAATTTTTCACGTTTAATTTCATATATTTCGTTTGTTTTAATATAGAAGCACATTTCGACAAAATTGTATTTAGTTTTGATATCAAATTTAACCAGAATTGGCCAAATTAAGATTTATTCCGATAGATAGTACAAGAAATCAGCAACTTTTAGTTGAACGATCAAGAGAAGCCTTTTTCTTTTCTTAATTTATCTACCTGATCCGAGTAAAATTTCACTTTTGTACTATTTTCACCTATATATATGTAGATTTCGATAAAAATGTAAATAAATTAATTACCAACATATTGCCACGTGGAAATTTAGGGAAGACCAACTTCGGGATAGGACAACAATTTATTTCAGGCAAGAACTATGAATGGTAAACAAAAGATAAGCCACGAGGGAAATTTTCAGAGTAACAAAATATAAACATAAAAATGATACTCTGTTAATAAAAATAATAAAATTAATAAATACTTTGTTACAATATATAAGGTTAGGTGCACACTAGCATTCAGCAAGATACAAAGGTTATAATAAATTACATCTTTGGTTGTTGTAAATTTGAAAATTTCGGTGTGTGTGTACTGCTATCTTGAAAATATTTATCAATTAATTTTCGATCCAATTTTTGTTTTTATAGGTTTTCCAAGCCCTATATACCCATCAATCGGATTTAAACCCTATAACTATATATGTTATATTAAAATATCATTTTATTTAAAATTATATTTCATATATTCAAATATTCTGTTTATATCTACCACCAGATGTCGGGACTTTCCCTATATAAAACCGATTGTTGTTGTTTCTCGATGGCCGGCTCAAAATTTTGTAATTATGTAAATAATCTTGTTTTTTTTTTTATTCTTACGCCTTAAGCCAGGCAGTACTTTTATCAAATTATGTTTTTATATATTCCTTTAGTTCAATTAAAGCAATTACTGATATGAACTATTTTTTAGTATTATTATCACGATTGCAGTGTTACATGCTCATGATTTCCGGGAACAAGCAAACGATCATAAAATCTAAATAACTCTAATATTCAAAAATCAACAGATCTTTTTATTACAAGAAAATATATTTTTCATAACATATATATTATATACATTGTCATATATAGATGGGAAATTTGCCGGGAGGAAATTAATCCATAGAAGCAATTCCCGTCAAAATAAACGTCAGAATATGACGCCATCTATTGACCGTCGCCGCAACCCGTGTGGATCTCATGGAATAAAGTCCGCCCTAGACTGACGAGGGCCATTAGCCCGAAACCATGGTCTCTAGGTAGACGCTTATCAGTTTGCCAAAGTTTAGTTGTGGCTTTGTCACCGACCCGAGGCCGCTAGTTTTATTTCGACGGGAGAAGCGCCCATTGCTTCTATTGTCATATAGAATATATGTCATAATGAATATATTTTTGTGCTTCCTTCCTGTGGCGAATCTGTATAAAACCGGTGATCCTAATGAGGCTGTATGTGTGGGTGTATATATAATGTAATGTATTCGCGTTATATAGAAATACATATTTCTAATAAGATAATAAAAAAGGCATTATCTTATCGTGCAACTGAAAGTTTCCTTTTTTATTAATTTATGAACCTTATCTCAGTTCAATGTCACAATTGTACTTTTTTTCTCACATATTTCTAATAGTAAATATAAAATACATACATCTATGTTTTTAATCCAACACTACCTTCTTATCTGCATTTTTGTACTTGAAATATTGATGCAAATAATATTATAATTGAGTTAAATAAATTTAAAATATTTGCAGAGTGTCTTTATTAAGGTATCGGGAGCCAAACTTTCACGTGCTTCATCAAGCCACTGGCTCCGCAAAGGCGTGCAACAGATACAATAGAGATTCAGAGAAATACATTTAAAAAATATCAAAAATAAAAATAGTGGAAGTTGTAGAGGGTACGGTTTCATTGGGGGTTGGCATCATATGCGTTGAATATGCTGGAACTGTTAGGGGGTAGATCAATTCTGCATTTATTTGTTGAGTTCACGTGAAGGGCTTATAAAACCGTCTTCCTAGAATAAAATATCTCTGTAGGAACTAATAAACCTCAGAATGATTGAGAAGAATACAATGTGGAATATCTCAATTATCCAATGGTTAGAATTAATTAATCTCCATGAAATGGTGAACTCCAATCTCCCACACAAGAGATAAATATCCCGGCAGCTTTTATAGGCGCCAGTTGGACGCCTCCCAGGCGGGTAATTGGATTAAAATGTTGGTGGAAGATAAAAACTCATTAAACTTTTATTTAAAGTGAATTTATATCCCGCATACTGATTTATATGACTTGAGGGGAAACATTTCCTTGTTGTATAGAGCCTTGCCCCCACTTATATCTCCGAGATTAACTTTTTATAAAACGTTATTAAAAGGTTAATAAGATATAAGACAGCATAATAAAGATAATATTTCCCTCGAATATATTATACTAAGGAATAAGCCATTTATTCAATGATATTGTTTGATTTCGCATCTCTCTTAGCGAAATTGAAATATTGGGAATATTCGTTGATTCAATGTTCGATTGTTATTTAGTCGAGGAACATTGTTCAGGTTCTTACTCGATGGTAAAACAGTATCATCTCCGGGTTAAAGAACATTGTTCATTTTTAGACCCGATGGTACAACATTAGCCCCGGGTCAGAGAGCATTGTCCATGTTCTAACCCTATGGTACAACAGCATCAGGTCCGGGTCAGATAACATTGTCCGTGTTCTCACACGATAGTACGACAGCATCAGGCCTGGTTCAGGCATCATTGTCCATGTTATGACCCGATGGTACAACAGCATCAACCACCGGGTCAAGGAACATTGTCCATGTTCTGACAGATGGTACATTAGCATCAGGCCCAGGTCAGGGAACATTCTCCGTGTTCTGATCCGATGGTACAACAGCATCAGGCCCGGTTCAGAGAACATTGTCTATGTTCTCATACGATGGTACAACAGAATCAGGTCTGGTTCAGGCAACATTGTCCATGTTCTGAACTGATGGTACAACAGCATCAGGCCCGGGTCAGAGCATTGTCCATGTTCTGACCAGATGGTAAAACAACCTTAGGCCCGGATAAGGAAAATATTGTCCATTTTCTGATCCGATGGTACAACAGCATTGGGTCCGGGTCGGCGAACATTGAAAATGGTCTGACCCGATGTAACAACAGCATAAGGCACCCAGATCAGCGAACATTGTCTGCAAGCTGATCCGATGGTACAACAGCATCAGGTCCAGTTCAGAGAACATCTGTCTATGTTCTCACACGATGGTACAACAGTATCAGGCCTGGTTCAGCCAACATTGTCCATGTTCTGAACTGATGGTACGAAAGCATTAGGCGCTTGGATCATCGAACATTGCAAGCTGACCCGATGGTATATCATCATTAGTTACGGTTCAGAGAAAATTGTCTGCTAGCTGATCTGATAGTCCAACGTTGTTTGCGCCGGTCACCCAGGATGACACCAAGTTAGGCAAGGTTAGAAAAAGTGGCTGTTTACAGTTGGCCAGATATAAATTCAACTTATCTCAATGTGTTTAAAGGAAGGGGGTAAACAACTTGTGCAACTGTATGACAACACGATTTATCTTGGAATAGAATATCTAATGTGTGTTTTGAATTTATTCTGTAAAATGATCCAATACAGTATTAGAACTCTAAGGAAGCGGTCTGGTAGATTGAATTGGCGAAACCGCTAATGGGTTCACCACTGATGAGTCAAGCTCTCCCAATATTTTTTCCATCGCAGTAAGGTCAGTAGAAAAATTTGATTCATATGTGAAATAAACATTGGCGTCGTAATGTTTTTATTTGCTATATGTAGATGAAGCGTTATTTCCTTATATTATTATTAATGACCTTTCTTTGAAATAATTCATTGGTTTTTTTTTTCTATTCCGTTGTTCGTATATGTAGATATCATACGTAGGGGGAATAAACTACAAGTTGGGAAATAGGTTATTAAATTAATATTGTGGCGAAGAAATAATTTATTATTTAATTTAATATTGTTCAATGAAAATATTCAACAGATTATAAAAACATATAATACTCTGTATTTGTAAAATCATCTTACGAATGTTTCTTTGCTTGCTCGCTAAATATTCCCTAGCTGTAGATAGTTTTGCTGACTTTTTTTATTAATTGTCGACTAGTCGCCGTGACGTCATCAATAAATACTTTCACATCTCCAGATATACAAAGACTTGATTTCTACGCTACGATATTATGAATGTCGGTGAGGGAGAGACAGTACATATCGTAAATATATATATATCTAATGTGTGTTTTGAATTTATTCTGTAAAATGATCCAATACAGTATTAGAACTCTAAGGAAGCGGTCTGGTAGATTGAATTGGCGAAACCGCTAATGGGTTCACCACTGATGAGTCAAGCTCTCCCAATATTTTTTCCATCGCAGTAAGGTCAGTAGAAAAATTTGATTCATATGTGAAATAATCTTCCTAATTTAGGGAAAGGTTATTATCCAGGGAACTATCATGTTCGCTAAATCCACTTAAGATAAACTTCTCTTAAAAGAAAGACATCCCTGGGGAATGTGGTGTATATAATTATCATATCAATTAGATATATAAGGGATATTTAAATTTATTGAATTGTGTACTCAATTTAAACATTGAACTAATCATGATTGAAATCCTTTTCACACAAATCTGATCCATAATTAATTCAACTTACCAAGTAGATGTCAGCTAAGTTTCAACCTGTGAATAAGTTAACTTCATTTCGCCATAAAACCCGTTCAAAATATTATATTCAGATAAAGTAATCAAGGAAACTCCCATATAGGTTGTTTAGAACTAGAACACGGGGTTGCTATTCCAATTTCTACATGCTTTTAAAAACATTCAATTAACTTTTATGCATTACCTCATAAGTTTTTCCACAACAACAAATGTATGAACTAATAGTACCAAAATTTCTATTAAAAAAGGTAATATTTTAACGGGATAGGGAATATATAAAATGAAACAAGTCTATGCCATGGGTGGTCCACGGGTAAACAGCTTGTTTCGTGAAATACCTTTGTTCCCTTTTATCAAAAGTTTCTTTGCAAATGTCCTCCATTGCGAATGAAACACAGTTCTACGGCGCAGTGTCAAAGCCATATGCCAACTCGCAGGACAATTGCAATATCTTCACAATACTTACGATAATCAAACTTTATTTTCCAAATTTTGTGGAGACATAAATACCCAATTACTACAATTCAACTTTTACACTCCATCCATAGGTTAGAGAAACTTAAGAATAGTTTCATTAGGTGTGATGGTGTTCCATTGAGTGCCAACACAGAGCAACATCTATGAAAATATAGCAAATCCTTTGAATATTTTGGGGTTTTGTAATGTGAGCAAATGTTAAGAGACTATTTATTACACTCACAATTTTGTGTAGTGGAGAAAACTATTGACAAAACCATCCTCGTCCTAATGTTATACGAATACTACAAAACTACATCGTCTTAAACCCAACTTCTATAACATTCAATTTTTTACTGGACATGGTGACTTAAACACATATTTGTTTAGAATTGGCAAATTTGGTTCACCTGCATGCACTTGTGGAAACGAAAAACAAAACCCTGAACACCTTCTGATAAACTGTCCATTAACTTTTGATCTAAAGGAAGAAAACCAACTTTACCTGACTAATACAAAACAAGTTGCTTACACACAATAGAAACCAATACATCAAATTTAATAGATTCTGCATGATGTATATTTCAAGGAGAAAGTGTTGACTGTACATATTTCAAGCTACTATTTCTAATAACTATATGCAAAATTTGACATAGAACGTTTAACTTTCATGATTCCCAATGTTCAATTGTGTTAATTGTATATAATTTCAGATATACACGCAATTATCCTAATTGTGGATATATATAAAGTTGGAATCCTCTGATAAGTATAAGTAAAGGATATGAAGCGTACGAGGATACTTTTCTTTTAAATTTTAATGAAGATTCAAGCTTTCAGGCGAAAACAGCCCTTCTACAGGAAATTATAGAAAAACATCTTAAAAAAGTAACGTTTGTAAACAAAAATGGTATCTCTATTGATCTTGTAACGCGTGAATGAATCTCACATCCAGTCTGGGTCACGTGGATGTGAGATTTATTCACGCGTTACAAGATCAATAGAGATACCATTTTTGTTTACAAACTTTACTTTTTGAAAATGTTTTTCTATAATTTCCTGTAGAAGGGCTGTTTTCGCCCGAAAGCTTGAATCTTCATTAAAATTTAAAAGAAAAGTATCCTCGTACGCTTCATATCCTTTACTTATAATTGTGAATATGGCGTGTCTCTCCAACTGTTAAATAATAATAATAATATCGTCTTAAAACCTCGAAAGATGTCTAGTTTTAGTAACTTTAATATTGAAAAAAAGATATTTTTGAAACAATCGTTTTGATACCTCTCAGTTGAAACGAGGTTATTCTTGACAAAACCTTGATGTTATTCATATTTTATTATTGAAGTTATCTGAAACTCTCTCTCTCTCTGCGAGTCTATAGCTAACACGGATCTAAGTAGGTCTCGAGCAATGATTGGCTGATGCGAGGTGTGAGCGGGTTACCCGGCCGCGCGGCAAGGATCTAAGAAGATGTAAATAGATGAGAGCAGCTGGCGCGGATCAATGGGTCGATCCCTCCTCATTCTCTTTTCTGCCGCACCAGCTCGTGGGATGAGGTCGTCTTTCCGGCATCTCTATTCCGTCCCTCTCACCTACGTCAGGTACTACCTCGCTAGATGGGGTCGTCTCTCCCACATCTCCATTCCGGCCCTCTCACCTACGTCAGGTACTACCTCGCTAGATGGGGTCGTCTCTCCCACATCTCCATTCCCTCCCTCCCACCTACGTCAGGTACTACCCCGCTAGATGGGGTCGTTTCACCGACATCTACATTCCGTCCCTTTCACCTACGTCAGGTACTACCTCGCTAGATGGGGTCGTCTCTCCCACATCTCCATTCCGTCCCTCTCACCTACGTCAGGTACTACCTCGCTAGATGGGGTCGTCTCTCCCACATCTCCATTCCGTCCCGCTCACCTACGTCAGGTACTACCTCGCTAGATGGGGTCGTCTCTCCCACATCTCCATTCCGTCCCTCTCACCTACGTCAGGTACTACCTCGCTAGATGGGGTCGTCTCTCCCACATCTCCATTCCGTCCCGCTCACCTACGTCAGGTACTACCTCGCTAGATGGGGTCGTCTCTCCCACATCTCCATTCCGTCCTTCTCACCTACGTCAGGTACTACCTCGCTAGATGGGGTCGTCTCTCCCACATCTCCATTCCGTCCCGCTCACCTACGTCAGGTACTACCTCGCTAGATGGGGTCGTCTCTCCCACATCTCCATTCCGTCCCTCTCACCTACGTCAGGTACTACCTCGCTAGATGGGGTCGTCTCTCCCACATCTCCATTCCGTCCCGCTCACCTACGTCAGGTACTACCTCGCTAGATGGGGTCGTCTCTCCCACATCTCCATTCCGTCCCTCTCACCTACGTCAGGTACTACCTCGCTAGATGGGGTCGTCTCTCCCACATCTCCATTCCGTCCCGCTCACCTACGTCAGGTACTACCTCGCTAGATGGGGTCGTCTCTCCCACATCTCCATTCCGTCCTTCTCACCTACGTCAGGTACTACCTCGCTAGATGAGGTCGTACATTAGTCAGGTGCATGTAACTCTAACGTCATTTTGGAAATATTTTGTGTGCCCTGTGGGCCAGGAAAGTATTTACAATAAAAAAGATGTTTCATTCTAAGGTTTTATACTCTATATGTAAATTTTTAAGAAAAATACCTTTCATTCTTTCTATTTGCTTCTTCCTTGAAACTCTTTCAAAACATTTGATAGCTTCACAAAAGGGCATCACCTTATCGTTCATTATATTAATTTACCCATCAGATCATAATACAATGTTACCTTTGTACTATATATTCACGTTTAATTGCTTTTTGAGCACATTTGGACTCAAATACCCTCCAATTAATAAAAGATGTATACCACGCTAGTACCACGTTGATGTAAGCCAACAAACCGAAACCTGTACCTAGTTGGTTTCTCTTAATATTTCAAAGAAAGGATATAGACGATCAACTCTGAATAAATAAAAAGCTAGTTAATATTTCGTTGTCAGAGAGCTAATAGAAACATTCAGTTTTTTAAATATTTCAAAATTGATATTGTACTGGGATCAGTTGGATAAAATAACAAAAATACTCCCCTTGTTCTTGCAGCTAAATATTTCTGATGGATATCGCCATCTATCGGAAAAAATGTTAACTAATCGTTGATTTCTAATTATTCCATAATTGATCAAATACCCTTTAAGTATAACCCTGACGAGAGCCAAAAGCCTGGAACGTGTAAATGGTTACTTTTATTTAATTAATAAAGAAAGGATATTAGACAAATTCTGGAATAATTGAAAATCAACGGTTAGTTAATATATACAGGGTGTACCAGGTAAATTGGGAATTTCAACAATGGTATTTTAACTGAAATTTTTTGCAAGTAAAAATTAAAATAGCCGAATGAAATTTGACACAGTAGTAGATAAAAGGATATAGTTTTTATTTATTTAATGTAGTTTCCATTATTAGCTACAACAGTCTCGAGGCGAGTGCGGAATGAAGCACAGGCCTTGGCGACGATGACCTTGTCCATTTGGGTCATCACCGTGTGAACTGCTTTCTTGACAGACTGGATGGTGGTATGAGGAGCTTTGTTGACATCTCTCTCAACAACGCCCCATACATAGTAGTCGAGGGGATTGCAATCTGGAGAATTAGGGGGCCAAATATCAGGACCCCAGTGACTAGGGACGTTAAGTGTCAGCCACGATTGTGTCTTTTTTGCCTTATGGGCTGGAGCTGAGTCCTGTTGGAAGACATACTTCCTTCCTGCGGCCACCATGTCCATCCAAGGCTTCACAACGGTCTCCAGAACATTGATGTAGGTGTCAGCGTTCATCCTAAGGCCCTTCTCAAAGAAATGGGGAGGCATGACATCACCTTCACTGCTGATAACGCCAAGGACCATTACGGAGGCAGGAAATTTCGTGTGCATCACGACAGGTATCTCTGAGGGGTCTTTACAGATCCAGCGATCATTCCTGGGATTTACCTTTTGGTCCACGTCAAAGTTCTTTTCGTCAGAGAAGAACCTTAGCATGCCAAAAGAGTCGTGTTTCAGGTTGTTGAGGAGGGCAGCAGCCTTTCCTTTTCTGTTATTCTTCATATTCTCAGTCAGCAACTGACCTTTCCGAAGGGCATAAGACTTGAGACCAAGGTCCTCATGGATAGTTCTGACAATTGTCATAGAGCCAACGTCCATTTCCTTGGCTATGGCCCTCATGCTCTTCCCAGGGTTTCCATCAATCTTCTCCTTGACATTTTTGACAAATTCTTCGCCTCTTACCCTGTCCGATCGACGCGAGTGATTTTTCCTTGTAGCTATCCCCTCTTTGTTACTGTCGGCCTCATCAAACTGCTTCTTGACACGATAAATAGTGGTTTTGGGCAACTTAAGAAAATCCACTATCTCTTTGGGGCTCCTTCCGGCGCGCAGAGCAACGATGATGGCAGCTCGATTTTCAAATTCTCGGTTACTCTTCATCACTACACTGCGCACACATGTACTGTTGCATTTTACATGAATATGGCTACGTAATGAAAAAAAAAACAAGTTTTTAATCTCAAGTAGTTTTTGTTTTATGGACTGTCAAAGTTAGTCCCAATTTACCTGGTACACCTTGTATATTCAGACAGATGGCGCAAACCAACTTTTAGTTGCACGCGATCAAGACATTCCTTTCTCTATAATATTTCTGTATTTGTAATTTCAATTATTAAGTATATATTAACTATATATATTAGTAAATTAAATTTAATTGCCATCTATCGTTAAAATTTTACACAAATAAATTTACTGGCAATGCGTTTCTTTTAAATATCATCAAATATTATCTCTACAGACCTTACTGCAATAATATGAGTTATAGAATGAGAGGGCCCACTCATTCAATAACTCACATCATTGCAGTAAGGTCTGTAGAGATAATATTTGATGATATTTAAAAGAAACGCATTGCCAGTAAATTTATTTGTGTAAAATATATTAACTATACTATACAAATACTTTCTTAATTTATCAGAAATATTTATTCGATATGAACAATTGTATTATGATGCATTAGCGCGCCATCTGTTATGAAAATTCGAAACTGTTATAGACGTGTATGATTCCATTATAAATTTAAAAAATATATTTCTAATTGCAGTAAGGGCAATAGAAATTGTTTAATTTATGAAGAATCATACACGCCCATAATGTTTAAATTAAGAGAGATATATAGGATCAAAATCTCTCTCTCTCTCTCTTCATTTATTTTACCTATATTTTAAGTTGGCTGAACGCTAACCTTTTTCAAGGTATTATAACATATTATTGTGTGTTTTGACACATTATTCATATTGTGAACCCATTAACATGAGAGGATGAGTATCTTTAGCAAATAAATTTATTTCAAGCTTTCGGGCTCAACCGCCCTTCGACAGGAAAATTACGCTACTGACGTTTTCGGATCTAATCCATATATATACACACAAAAAAGCCGAAAATATACTACAGTTATGCAAAAAGCTGATTTACATAGTGAATAAAACAATAAAACGGAAATTTAAGTATACATATATAGAGAATTTGCATGTCTACAATATGAACTGATATGGAATAAGACAAAGAATATGGCATATTTTGGAAACACAGGACAGAATAACTTATAATACCTGAAAAAGGTTGGTGTTCAGCCAACTAATATATTGGTAAAATGATATATATTTTGATACCAAATATTCATTTTTAATTAAATATTTGTTTATTGATTGCTCTATTTTCAAAAGGTCTATACTAGTTTCGAATTTACATGAACAATTGTGTTTTAATCCTGTTTTTTCTTAGAAACAAATACCTAATATTTATATTTTTTAAAGGAGGCTGATTCAATTTGCGAGAGGACAGCTTTGAAACCAAATCCCGTCAATATTGTATTTAACCCGTGTTTGAACTGGTCTCTAAACCGCAATAGTTGTGGCATGAAATGAGATCAGAGATCCTATTCTCCCCAGGGCGTCCAGGGAATAAATAATCCCCAAGTTGGGGACACACTAAAAATGAATTTTAAAATAAAATATTCGAGATTTTATTCAAGAAAGAGGTTTTATTTTTATCTATACTTTTAAATGTTCCATATTTGAACAAATAGGACTTCAAATAAAGGATTTAATCTCTATCATGTTTCCTCTTTATCGTTAACGGTGGAAAAATTCTTGGAGAGTCCACACACTCGTCTGCAATTAATTCTAAACTTGTAAAACGACATATAAAATACTATCCCGCATGTGCTTCTTTTCAACGAAAATTCAAAATTTATTTCAAGGTGAAATAACGATTATTTTTAACCTTTTGGATGAGCTATGAAAGGTTGAATTGTGAAGAGTAATGATAAACGGAAAAATAAAAGTGTCCAGGGATGGGAAACGAACCCACAGTGTTACGCTTACCGGGCAGATGCCATGTCCACTAGGCTACCCTGGACATAAGAAGCACATGCGGGATAGTATTTCAAATGTCGTTTTACAATCAAAAGCCGCATTATATTTTATTTTATTATAAATTCTAAACTCATCTATTTAGATCGAATATATCATTTAATGACCAATTAACCTTTATATAATTCTACATATTGAGAAAAAAGGGCATTTCTTGCAACTAAAAGTTGCTGATGGCTTGCGTCATCTATCGGAATAAATAACTACTAATCGTTGATTTTTTTTTATTTTATTCCAGAATTGTCCAAATACCGTTTCTTGATTTATCAATAAAAAGATTTACTGACCGAAGTATATTCAATTTGAAGAATTATGAATGCCGGCCAGGCGGCTTCTATCTTTACGTTAATCAAGAAAAGCTAATCACTTCCGCGTATTCCGATAGATGGCGCAAGTATTCAGCAACTTTTAGTTGCCCGATCAGGAGATGTCCTTTTGCTCAATTTATCCACCGGATTCAAAGTTCAAACTCACTTTTGTACTATGTTTCACATTACTACATATATTCGACAAAAAATATCTCTTTCAATCTCTATATTATACAATTGGCTAAAGTTTACTTGTACCTAAAACGTTCATTGAGAAAAATAACTCTATTAAAACAAAAATTTTAAATACAAATTATCCAATTGTTACACTAAAATTAGAAGAAAAAAAATATTATAGGTTAGAACTTTTTGTGTGTTTGAGTGTGATAACACTAGATGAATCTTGTATTTTATCATTATTAACCTTCTTCGAAGCGCCAAATGCATAGGGCCTTTAAAAAATCGTCATTGAAGAAAAAGAACCAAGGTTTCTTTTTCCAAGGACAAAATCCTGATCTCTGTCTTTGGGACCAAGAAGGGCTGATATTCATGGTAGATTTTTGAATAAATTATACTATCAATAAGAAAGGTATTGTGGATCATTATAAAAAGTAATTAGAGCAATTGAAAAACACCCAAATCATATTTCATCAGGATAATTCGAGACCTCACACGGCGAGCCTGACTTTGATGAAGAATCCAGGGTAAGTGTGGACTTTCATACCTCACTCTGCCTTTACAGCTCTCACTTGACATCGTATACTTGAATAGAATATCAAAGAAATATACGTAGTAACCTTTTGAAAGTGTTGAATTTTAATCCAAGCTGTTAAAGAGTGTTCAGAAAGTTGAATAAGGCGTTTTATCAAAGTGATTTTGCAAGTTAGAAACAACACTAGATCAAATATGTATAGAAGGAATATATTGAATGATGTCAATATGAGAAAAAAATAAAAAAAGATAAAAAGGTCAGGTGTTGAAATCAGAAATAAAGAAGACATATCCTGACCAGGAGCACACGTGCTTTACAGAAAGCAGAGCGCCATCTGGTGGAACAGAAATCAACTAAACATTGATTTAGCCTGTTCCCTGATATTTGGCCAACCCAATTTCTTGATAAATCAAGAAAAGCCATCCACGAACGCATTTCGCGCTTTTGGTGCTCGTCAGCGTGGAGTAGGCTGTACTACTGCGACCAAAAATATTTCTTGTTCCCAGAGGATTCTTGAAAAACCAAGAAATGGGTATTCAAGGCCAAACTTGCGTAAATACGCTTAACACATGAAAAAATGAAAGAAAAAAAAAAGATAAGAATTGATTTCTGTTCCACCAGATGGCGCTCTGCCTTCTGTAAAGCACATGTGCTCCTGGTCAGGATATTCCTTTTTTATTTCTGATATCAATATATAGTAGAGTGTTAAGAATTCTTATATGCAGAGTTTTCTGGTTTGTCAATAAAAAGGATATCATCAATTGTTCCTTATTTTCTGACTGAACTTCATAATTATCAATAATTTCTACATTTCCATATAATACAACAAGAGGAATATTTATATGGTCATTATTGTCGAACCCTCCAACAATAGAATTCCAACAATCGCTGAAATATCTGCGGTGTTGAGAGTGATTGGCGATATTTGCCACCAGACAATGTATTGTATCAAACAACGTGGGAGTATATTGTAGGAAACCAGGAATGTTGGAGCCATCACTTCCCACACACACAACAAAAACAAAAGTTTGGAACCAAGATCTCGGCAAGTTTCCGTCATCTGGAAATGACATCGAAGTGATACCGACCGGAATGAGGTCTTAATTGATTTTGTAGGAATCTTTGGAGAACATATGTGGAAGGGTGAACATATATGGTGCCGTTCTAACACTTGAGATAACATTTGGCGTTTCTATCTGGGCATGTTTGACTTCACATGTATGGATATTTGACTCAATATTGGATCCGCCCTCAATTTACCCATGAATTATGAGATAAGAACTTGGTGTCAACTTCAGATGTTTGAAAATTACGCCACATTTCTACCTTTGAAATTTGTAAAAATCTAGTTTTCTATTAAAAATATGAATATTGTACCGCTATATTTTGATATCCTTTGAAGAAGGCTAAACATTCAATCTCGAATTAGTGTGGTAACCTGTGGAAAAATTATTCTAATAACTTTTTCAAAGTATTATTGGGTTATCAGTGAAAACTTTCCAATATTTATCGCGGTTTTTATTTTATTTGAGAGGCTCCTGATAGGGCTCAATCAATTTTATTACCTGACAACTTCAGGCAGTTTCATACTCCACCACATATGCCTTACTAAATGCAAAGTTAAATATAATCCTCTCTTGAGGCAATAGAAACCACGAAGAACCCTAAAACCATAAACAAGAGTATACAGCTATCATTACAATACGTTCCCTTTTTATCTTAAAAAGTTTTAATAGGCATATAAAAAAATCATAATTCTATTATTTCTATTCACTAAATGTATCAACCTGCTTATAGTCAATTCTTCAAATTTATTCAGTTATGTAAATTCTTAGGTCCTATATTTACATATATTTCTCTGCAAAATGCTATATAGTCTCTCACTCCATTGCCTTATTTATATGTTTTAGTTAGTTGAAAAAGAGCTTTCCCGAAAGCTTCCTTTAATCAATGTTATTGTTGCTTATTCCTCAAGTCGTTTAAACGATCTCCATTAGGTTCCATTGTCTCAGATTTTCTATTATAGTCCTGGGGTTTTCTCAGAGGTCTTTAAACAGGTAAATAAAAAGCGTTTTGCGGAGTTTTATAATATTCTCCTTGTAGTGAGTTCTCTCTGTCTTTGACCATTCGAAAAATGTTTTTAGTGCAACGTTTCGCGTATAAAAAACATTCATACACGTATATTGTATGTATATTATGTTGCAGCCCATGACTGTGTACCAGCAGGAAGTAGAGACGAAGCAGTAGCATACCCTGCCATCGATCGTGCCGTGCAACAAGGTGGGGATGGCTGTGGAACCATTAGGCCCTGGACGGGCGGAGCCCACCATTAAACTATGCATCAGGAAGATCATTTATTTCTATGGAGACCAGGGCCCATACAAAGCCAAGTTGTGTCGACGACTGCTGAGGTAATTTGGGTTGCGTGAGGCAGACCTAGCCGTCCGGTACAACCGCAGATATTAATGGGACGTTCTTGTTTAGAGCCTTAAATAATTCTACTTCTCATACGTACGCACTCGACCGACGCAGAGTTCCTACCGCACGAGATACCTCGCTCTATTATTGGAATAACTCTAACGGCCAGTTTAGTAAACGCTTTATCAAGTCATATGTCTGTTTCAACTCGGAGTAAATAAGATTTTTCAAAAATTTTACTAATTTATATTGTGAAGAATCATTATAAAATAAGAATAAAAACCGTAGCAAAACCTTTCGTTATTCGTACAAAGTGAAAGCTTTCGGATCTTTATAATCCTTCTACAGGCATAGCTTGTACTTTACACGAATAAAGAAACACATATTGCTACGGTTTATATTCTTATTTGATACTTCATAGAAATTTTCTCTTCTAAAATAAATCTTTTTAAAAATGAAGATGCGCCTTTTCGCTAATATACCCTCTATTACAAAAAAATAATATTAATAATAAATCGACGCACCAATAGGTGGTCCGATTGGAACAAAAATTGATTTATGTGAAGAATATTATAATGGTAAAAACGATTAATATATATATATATTTCAGAACAATTAATTGTTTTATTCCAGAGTTTGTGATCGTCACAAATTGAGAAAGTCAATATGTCGTCGGACCCCCACTGGCCTGAATTCAAGCTGCCATCCCACATGTGCTCTATGGGTGAGAAACCAGGCCAACGTCCAAGGTTCTGCAAAAGTAGATGTGGAGCTATGTTTCGTGTTTACATTGAATCAAGAATAGTGTGAGGCCAATGTACGAGGTTCTTCAAACGTATATGTGAAGCTATGTGCGTGTTTACATTAAATGGGAGTGTGAGGCCAATGTCCGAGGTTCTGCAAAGGTAGATGGGAGGCTATGTTTCGTGTTTACATTGAATCAAGAATAGTGTGAGGCCAACGTCCGAGGTTCTCCAAACGTATATGTGAAGCTATGTGCGTGTTTACATTAAATGGGAGTTTGAGGCCAATGTCCGAGGTTCTGCAAAGGTAGATGGGAGGCTATGTGCGTGTTTACATTGAATCAAGAATAGTTTGAGGCCAATGTCCGACGTTCTACGAAGGTATATGTGGAGCTATGTTTCGTGTTTACATTGAAATGAGAGTGTGTGCCCAACGTCCGAGGTTCTGCCAAGGTAGATGTGGAGCTATGTTTCGTGTTCACATTGAATCAAGAATAGTGTGAGGCCAATGTCCGAGGTTCTGGGTGTTTACATTGAAGCGGGGGTGTGAGAGAGGGAAGATAAATGGGGCAGGAAATGAATGTCAGCAATGAAGATGGTATCATCTGAGTGGAGAACAAAATGCCGGGAAGTAATCCTCGCTCTTCTCTGCCACCAGGTCACGTCCGCTCCCCATCGCTGATCCCGCCCCTCTCTATATACTCATATAGAAGCAACTAATGGCGAGGTCGACACGGGGTGAAGGAGCTGAATTTGCAGATAGAGGAAACAGCACCAGACCACAAACAAATCAACAAAGGGAAAGTTCGAAGAAAAATGAACCACATATCCCCTTCCTGTCTATATTTTTAAATTTTAATCTGGGCGACACATTTATTTGTTAGCATCCCCAATGGTCACGGAATATCCTACCTCAGTGTGGCGTGTGACCTTCTCCTTAAATTGATTATCTCAATCAGACAGAGAGTCGCTACAAGGCTCATACCGAGATGAGCTTTTGTATGGAATAGCGGATACTAGCTGAGGTGTACAAGAATGTTCTGCTCTACTGGTGAGATTGACGTATATTTGTGTAGTGACACAGGGAACTCCTGTAGGTCGCCAATTAGGGTGGGAGTAACATACAGAAGCTGGCCACCGCACTAACTATGGAACTGCGAAGCAGCAAACAGAAAGACCTCTATAATGAAGCTACTAGAATACATTCAAGACAACGATAATATAAATATTTGCTATAGAAGAAAGAACACAAGTCGGGAATTCTTTATTTAAGAGGCTGATTGTTCAGGCTTTCTTCAAGACGCCCTTCTATGGATGCTGAAGTAAACGAAAATATTTGCGCTACAAATTATAAAAATAAAAATTCAACCTTTCGCATTGAGTTTCTTTCATTATGATATGCGCGAGCTTTCGGGCTGGAGCCGCCCTTCTACAGGCAAAAATGAAACATTTGATCCTCGAGAGAGATTTTTAACTTTTCTTTCTCATAATTTATGTAAACTTTGCAACAAATTAAATGTATATAACTGTCTCTCGAGGATCAAATGTTTCATTTTTGCCTGTAGAAGGGCGGCTCCAGCCCGAAAGCTCGCGCATATCATAATGAAAGAAACTCAATGCGAAAGGTTGTGTTTTTATTTTTATAATGGATGTCTTTCCAGAAAAAAAAATTCTTGTACGATTGTCCTCTTATATAAAGAATCTCAGCTCGCCGGCTTGTGTTTCTTCTTCTATCGAATAAATTTCAGAATTTAAAATGACAGCTGACGCCATCTTTATCGGCGCCTAAAATACCCGAGGTCTTCCACGTGTCGCTATTGTGTTCGCACATGTTAAAGCAGTTGCGATATTATCACGGGAGGACTCGAGTGAGTACCATTCGAGCACTTTGCCGACAATATGTTGGCGCTGAATTAATTCAGAGCAAAGACAAAAGACCAAGTTTTTAGCATCTCTCCAGCCATTCATACGCCGGAAGTGGAGAAACAAAGGGGCGCCATCTTATTATTTTCTTGGATTCAAGCTCCAGTTATTGTCTCGGTCCCCGTGCAACAAACCATTGTTCCCGGCTTCAGGTTTCTGTCTGTGAAGATTCCATAATATCAACCCTCCCTCATTCCACTTCGGAGTATGCCGTTTAAAGTAGACATAAATAAGATTAGAAACGAAGTCGATATAAACGTGGTAATTCTATACCACGTTTATATCGACTTCGTTTCTAATATTATTGCGTGGCTACGTCATGTCTGATCCTAACTTCGAATAAATAAGATTATTATGACAAAAATATATATATCAGATTTCTTTATCATATTGAATGAACGATATTATCGTGTTCGAGCTATAAAACCCTGATAATTTCTTTGACCAGAAGAACTTGCAGATATTCCTTGTTTCAGCACTTTTCTGTGAAGTAAGAAGTCAATTCGCGCGCCCTGGTCCCAAACCGACGTGTGGGTGAGAAGGGATAAACAAGTAAGTGCCCGGGGGAGGCTGAGAAAGAAAGAGTACGAGAGAGTCTGGTGACAGAAGAGTGACACTAAATAGTCCCCAAGAAGGCGCGGTCGGAGTGCCCTGAAGTGTGCACAGCCGGGTTTAAACTGTGCGTAACAGAACATTTCAAGGGATTGATAGGAGAATCCACTGACTGGATCGTCCTTGAATGGAGAGTGACATTTGTGAGGTCAGGAGAGAAAAGACGGGGTTCTTCCGACTGATATCGATTGGACTAGCTTGGAGCAGACTTCACCAAGGATATGACGATTGCGATTTTAGGAAAGTCCCTTTACTGTATTCATTTCATTTCAGAGCACTATAATGCATCATATGCATCCTTCTACGAATTCATTATTTATTCATTGTACCATTCTGACTAGACAAAGACCACAAACGGCATCTGGGTATCACGCAACAATATTTCAAGTAGACTTAGTTTTGATATGGAAATTTATTTGGGATGGAACACGATATGTATATTTCATCTGCAGCAGTACTAGTGCCGGCTACCTATCAGTTTCTTGTATCACAGCCGCATATTATATATATATATATATATATATATATATATATATATATTGCCTATCCCTAGTACACGTGGTACAGGCCAGGATAACCATGGTGGGTAGAAGTAGGCGACAGCTTTTACTGTAAGTGCACCACATGTCTACACATGTGGAAAGCAGTTCGACTTTGCACTTATAAATGTGCCAGAGCCCCGTTTGGTTACTTGGACTCGCTGGTGGAGTTGGACATTTGCAAGAATCAGGGGCCATTGGAGCATTTATTTTTTAAATCAGAAAAAAGTTCCCAATACGGAAATCGAACGCGGGGTGTAGCGGTCGAAGACAAACGGTTGCTGTATATCTTATAGTCGGTGTGGAAACACATTCAGGTAGGAGAGCGAGGTTCTCTGCGGCCAAACAAGGAGCTGATCGATGGAACGGCCGGGCGGGCGGGCGGCCAGGCCCCAGGGTGTGTGTAAAGCCCCTGTGGGGTTATAATCCCACCCCTCTGTTTACCCTGCCGGTCGTTAGAGCCTCTCCCAGAAGGGACCTCATTAGGTGTTCTAATTGTATTGGTGTTCCTCTCTTCTTCTCCTAATTGTCCCGTGTTTGGTCCGATTTGTTTACTCGAGCAACAGTCATGATGCTGTCCTTTCACTGAAGTACATTGCTATTCCTTTATGTCCACCTCGATCGTAAAGTTGGGCAGCGGAATTCTCCACGTGGCTTCTAAGAGAACCCAGTACGACTCTGCTCCCATCTGCACTCTGTGCCATTTTTATATCTCAATTGCTAAATTCGAGCATTAAAAGCGTCCTCTAACAAGTGATTATTGTATATTTAAAAAAAACACTTTATAAATAAATAAATGAGTTTGCGAAGAACAGTGTCATTGTTGTGAGAGGTGTAAATAAACAATACTATATCTAAACCCACACATTTTGCGTAATGGTTTAGTATGAATACAATCAAATCTCTGAAGTCAACAATACTATGTATGTTATACTAAGGATGGAATTGTTGTATTCGGTGTGTTAACTCTTTGGATTTACTTGCTTATTAAAATATATTTGAATTTTAACAATGTATGAATTCATAGAAAATTGAAAAGTTGTGTCTAGTTATTATTAAGGATTAAAATCATTATACTTAGTATACTTAGTATTGAAGAAAAGGACAATTTAGTTTAACTCTCTTTATAGAATTGTGAATTTATTGTAAAAGACATGTATGAGAATTCGAAAACATTATAGACGCGTATGAATCTTTTGAAAATTAAACAATTTTCTACTGCCCTTACTGCAATGAAAAATTAATGGAAGGGCCTGGTTCATCAGTGGTCAACCCTCCCAGATGAGCCAGGCCCTCCCATTAATTTTCCATTGGAGTAAGAGCAGTTTAAAATTGTTTAATTTTCAAAAGAATAATACGCGTTTATGAAAGCTTCGATTTCTCATAGCAGATGGCGGGCTAAGGTATCATGTTAAAGACATGTATACCCATTGGTAATATGTGGACTCAACGAGAGGAGCCACCGTTAATATTTCAGTTCAATAAAACATCCCACATACCATGTGGGGCTACACTCGTCTTGTCGCAAGGAAACTGGTTAGTTCAAATTGTGAACGTTTTGGGGACAATTGAACTACATTGGGTTTCAGGCAGTACCTTCCAGTAGCCCCAGCCTAGCGTGGGGCTTCCCAACAGCTCAACACTACACCATCGGATCCACAATCCTTTGATAATAAACTCAAGCAATATTTAAGGCTGTAGTGTGATACACAATAGTAGCTGTTTACGCTGTTTTATATCATTCGAGAATTATAGTTTGTGAATTCCATGTTTTCCAATTTCTGATTGTGTGTGAAGATATTCTCATAGTATTAAGCATTTTGTATTATATTTTAAAGCGTATTTCTTAATTTAACAAGAAAATGGGTTGGCCAAATATAAGGGAACAGGATAAATCAATGTTTAGTTGATTTAGGTTCCATTAGATGGCTCTCTGCCATCTAGAAAGCACATGTGCTCGTAGTCAAGAGATCTATCTGTATGGTATTCCTAGGATCGAATAGAAACATTGATGGAACCATTCAAGAAATTCTCCAGGATTCAGATCCAAATGTCAAGAATCCAATACTACTTATATCTCCCACTCGGAGCTGTGTGTCCTAATTAAGTCTCTCACATTTCCCGGCAATCTCAGGCGGCACGTGACAACAATTAATTCTGCTCACGCGACATCCATCATCTTGACCCAGATCTTCCTCAGTAGCTGAATAATCCCGTCATCCTAGGATTTCTCCCACGTCTCCTCCAGAACAGCAGTTCTAAGTAATGGAATCATTCTATCCATGGACAGGTGTATAGCTACCCATTGTCTTCGGTTCAGACATGTTCATACGTTAATACAAAGTAATAACGCGCCATCTATATATAACGAATAAAAACATAAATACACGAATATTTCTTTTAACAAATAAATTAAACTTCTACTGCCCTTACTATGAAACTGCTGGAATGTTTCACCATTGATGAGCCAAGCCCTCCCAATATTTTTTCATCGCAGTAAGAACAGTAGACGTTTGATTTATTTGTGAAAAGTTACATTCGTGTCTTTATGTCTTCATTCTTTATATATTGATACGTCCAAACTCCGTATAACTGTATATACGAAACATTAGAAGTATACACATCGCCGAATGTCGTGGTCCATATGGATGAGGAAAGCGAAGACTTAAAACGCTTGTTGGGGTGTGCTCTGCCTGGAGTATTGTAGCTCCATCAATTCTTTCTTGTAGTGAATCTGTATAAGACCTGTGGTCTTAATAAGGCTGTATGTGTGTATAAGCATATTTTATAAAGAAAATAAAGTCTCCAGGGCTAAGGTTCTTGCTCAAAATTATTTTTATTCCCAAGCTTTCGAACCTGTCAGTCCTTCCACAGGAGTATCACGGTAACAATTTGATGGTATATATACTACATAATAATTTTTTGCATATTTATAAAGTTTCAATTTAATAAAGATAATAATAAAGAAATTAAAACTTTATAAAATTAAATATGCAAAAAATTATTATGCAGTATATATACCATCAAATTGTTATCGTGATACCCCTGTGGAAGGACTGACAGGTCCGAAAGCTAGATAATAAAATTTGAACAAGAAACTTAGCCCTGGAGACTTTATTTTCTTTATAATATTATAAATCAGGGAAGAACGTTCATATATAAGCATATATACACAATATGATGATTAGAGAAAATGTCTGTGTACGCCTGTTTAACGTGATATATATTATTAACACATATCTTCATATTCAATCCATAAACTATACACCTTTTTTTCTTTCCTAAATGGGATTACATTTTTATTACTTTTGATAGCAATTGACTGTCTAAATAGATTATTAGTACATAATATATATAGCATTTGTATGTGTTGATATTTTGAAATATCTGACTATACACATGACAAGCAATTGCTTATATAAACGAAACAAGTGTACTAACTATATGCAAATATGTATCAATTACTTGCCAATATGTAACAACAGTCCTTTATACCAATTACAAACTATTATTTTTTTATTATTTTATTTCAATTCAAAGCGCTATGTCCCCCTAGGAACACTTGCACTGTCAAACATGTATGTCTTTACACTCGTCTATACTTTAATTAAAAAGGCATATATTGGATCAAAATATCATTTATTTTACCAATATTTCAGTTGGCTGAACGCCAACCTTTATCAAGGTATTATAACATTTTAACACACTTTGACACACTGTGTTGTTGACACACTTTAAAATGTTATAACACCTTGATAAAGGTTGGCGTTCAGCCAACAGAAATATTGGTAAAATAAATGATATTTTGATCCAATATATGCCTTTTTAATTAAAGATTTATTTATGGATTGCTCTATTTTCAAAAATATTTGTCTATACATATATATACTAATTTTAGGCCGTTAATAGAATAGTCATATCAAAAAATATTGCTGAGATTGTACAATACCTTCATGGAATATAGGTAGGTCTCAGAAATGTTTGGAGAGGTTGCTATAAGGAATTACCCCAACTTACCTAATCTAAATTGATTTTTGCTTAACTTTTTCCCCTGTCGATGGGGGTAATTATGAAGCCAATTGATGAGGGGCGTAGAGATAATGGTCCAATACCTCGTTATGATAATTACTGCTAGTTCACACGGACTTTTTGTGTTCCGGTGTAGGCCGCAAGGAACCTCGGCAACATCAGGAAAATTCTCCCAGGTACATAACACGAGAATGATTACCTATTTTATAAAACGACACAAGTATATTCTAGGTATACTCTGACTTTCTATTTGAAAACATTTATAATGTATGAAAAAGGCATCTCCTTATCGAAAACTATTCTCGTTGATTTCCAATTATTCCAGAATCAGCCAAATACCCATTCTTGATTAAATAAAGAAAAGCTAACCACGAACGCGTTTCGGGCTGTTGGAGATGCCTTCTTCTTAATTTATGCACCTTATCCCGGTACAATATCACATTTTTACTATTTTTTCATCTCTATATATATATTGTAGGAATTTGAGAAACAATTGGCCTGATGATGAGCTAACGCTTGAAAGCTTGCCGTTTTTATTGAATAACGAATTTTTTTAAATTATTTCGATTGATATATATCGTTTGTGATTTCAACTTTTCACTTAATAAAACTTAGAAAGCGTCAGAGTAGCTGCAATTCTCAGAAGAAAGGACCGAGCAGGATAAAACATCCAGTTCAGTGCTAGCGACCTATAAACCAATATATCGCTTTTCGTTAAGGATTAATTTTAAAGTTATTCCTAAATAAATAACATACTTCTCTCGATAAAACCTAAACTCATTTAAAATTGTAGTTTTTCTTTCATTATATCAACACTATTGTGAATTGTGTTGTTTTTATATATTTAAACACGCTATATATTGCCTTAATTATATATAATATGACATTATATGGGTAATATATTTTAAAATAGAAAACACATCACCCTCTCATATCTCATATTATGACCCCGGTCACACATATTTCCATCTAAACGTAGAGATCAATGGATTATGGGAAACAAATATATATTCAGAACAAAGTGGAGCAAAAATAAACTAAACGTTTATTTAGCTTGCTCCGTGATATTTGGCCAACCCAATTTCTTGATAAATCAAGAAAAGCCATCCACGAACGCGTTTCGCGCTGTTGGCGCTCGTCAAATACCCATTTCTTGATTTTTCGGGAAGCCATTGGGACCAAAATATTTTTTGGTCGCAGTGGTTACACCTTCTCCACGCTGACGAGCGCAAACAGCGCGAAACGCGTTCGTGGATGGCTTTTCTTGATTTATAAAGAAATTGGGTTGGCCAAATATCACGGAGCAAGCTAAATAAATGTTTAGTTTATTTTTGCTCCACTAGATGGCGCTCTGCCATCTAAAAAGCACATGTGCTCGTGGTCAGGAGATGCCTTCTTTATTTTTAATATATATATATAAATTTAGCTGGTTTATAAGAATGTTCTGTATATAGAGGCATTCGAATATCTCAATTTTACCACTAGCTATATAAATGATTTATAGGTGGTAACTTACTTCCAGCTTTGAATAAGTGAAAATTGTGATAGCAACGCATTGAGTGTAACATTCCAATATTACTAATGGTAAATTCCATAGCAACCAATCTACAGCCGGGCGTTGGGAAAAGTAAAAGAGATCTGTATACAGGTAATGTAGGCAAGGTCGGGCAATCCCATCCATATGGATGATATACATCCATATTCAGGCCATTATAACTCTGGAATCTAATAAAATATCTCCCGCCAATTTCTTCTCCTCTTGCCACCATATTTCCTCATTCATTACTTCACACATTACATCATGGTGTATATGGGGTGGGAAATTTTAGCGCGCCAGATAGCAAAAAGGATATTCAAGCTAAAAGAGAGAGATTTCCAACTGTATTTATTATCATCTGAGAATAAATTTCTTTACACAGTCGATATTACAATTAATAACAATTGTCGATTTTCGAAAATATTTTAAAAGCCTAAGAATCTTTTTGAAATTAAATAATTTCTACTGCCCTTACTGGGTTCACCACTGATGAGCCAGGCCCTCCCTTTAATTTTTCCATTGCAGTAAGAGCATTAGAAATTGTTTAATTTCAAAAAGAATCTTACGCCTTTAAAATAGTTTCGAAAATCGATAACAGATGGCGCGCTAGTGCATCATATAAAAAATAATTGTATTAACTATATCAAAACTGCTAAACCTGAGTTTCGCTGGTTTAATTCTGACACCGCTACAACTGTTGACTGCTGTAACCTTTGTATAACTGTAAATTAAACGGTAGAATATTGATCTGTGGGAAAGACGTTCTCTCCCGTCAAAATGAACATAGAAACTATGTGGCTTCTAATATGCGTTTTTTTATCTAGTAGACTAGTCTTCTCAGTAACACCATCAGATTTATCAAATTTAGAACGACTATCTGAAGACAAAGATTTGAGACTCTTGGCCTCGATAGTTCAGAAAATACTTTCAACAAGCTTTACTTACTTTTATATCGAATGACAATATAACCCCATAAACGTACAAAACACGAATCCAAACATTACGCCAGACTTCAGACGTTTCTTTAATTTGATCGCGTCTTTGTTTTGTGACTCTCGCTTGTATATTTCACTTTCAATTGACTGAAGAAAATATTTCACACAAATCGGAGGTTTGAGTTTTATTAATTTAGTTTCTGAAGATAAAAAAAGGAAACTAAACACAGGCTAAAATATATTGATATTTATATACTTTTTGAAATTATATAACTGTTTGATATGTCATTTATGTGTATATTAATGTATAATGTATGAATGAAGTTTTATTCAGATAGTTAAATTTTCCATAGTCTGGTATGTCGAGTTTATATCAACCGCAGTACGGAATTTGGTGAAAACATAAAAATCAACCTTAGTAAAATTTGCCTTATGTAAAAACACTGGGAAAATGTAATTAATTCAATTTTTGCTCTGTATATGGATATAAAATGACGGGTTGCTTAAATTTGATGATGTGAAATCGACACTAAAGTTTGGGTCGAGTGTTTATGAAGAACACGCTATAGGTCTGGACGGCCTAGCGTGCCAGCGAACACCAATCCTCCCTCCTTCCCCACTTAGAGGAAGGATTTTCCCAAATTAAAACCCCGCCTTGGATTGTGGAGAAGCTGATTGTTTCGAGGTAGGGTCACGCGAGGTCCCTTCTTGCTGTTGTTGCTGGACAACCCTCGCTTCTTGTTGGGGGCGGTGGACAACCCTCGCTTCTTGTTGGTGGTGGTGGAATGGTGTTAAATGTGGGCGCTGGTCTCACGACCGCCGTTATCTGTTTTTGGGGAAGGTTACTGTGTTTGTGGAGTCAAATACTGATTCCATGACCGCTATCTGTTGTTGGGGAACGTTACTGTTTTTGTGGCGTCAAATACCGATGCCATGACCGCTATCTGTTGTTGGGGTACGTTACTGTTTTTGTGGCGTCAAATACTGATGTCATTACCGCTATCTGTTGTTAGGGAAGGTTACTGTGTTTGTGGCGTCAAATAATGATTCCATGGCCGCTATCTGTTGTTGAGGAACGTTACTGTGTTTGTTGAGTCAAATACTGATTTCACGACCGCTCTCTGTTGTTGGGATACGTTACTGTGTTTGTGGCGTCAAATACTGATTCCACGGCCGCTATCTGTTGTTGGGGAACGTTACTGTGTTTGTGGCGTCAAATACCGATTCCATGACCGCTCTCTGTTGTTGGGGAAGGTTACTGTGTTTGTGGAGTCAAATACCGATTCCATGGCCGCTATCTATTGTTAGGGAAAGTTGTTAAAAGTGTTGGAAGAACTATTTAAGTATATACTGCCTAACACTTATTTATCCACTATCTGCTATCTGTTATTTAAAGAACGTTACTGTGTTTTCTTTTTATTGTAAATATTGTAATTCTTTTTTAAATTATCTATGATCATGTACATTGTGTTTAAGTTGGCAAAACCATACCAAATATATTAACGGATCTTATCTGGCGTCCTATTTAAAAAAGGAAGAGAGAGATAGAAACTGTTGAAAGTCTATTTATAAATTTAACAGCATGTGTTATACTTCTAATATGGGGATTGATGTAGCCTCTGGTCGTTGAGATGTAGGAGTTCAACAAATGCGACAACTTTATACTCGGGGATTAAATAAACGCTCGGAGGTTAATGGAACCTGGAAAGTGCAATTTTCCTTCCGAAGGAATATAATTAGAACCGAGCTGTACCCAGTAATTATCCTGTAGACACGTGTCTCCTGCAGATTGGCTGTTCCGTCCCCACGTGACCGACTTACAGGACGCTACAGGACTCGAACACTCTTCAGTAGACATGACTACATGTACTACATGACTACACTTCGAAGAGCTCTTCCCTGATATTGAAACTGATTCCCTGAAATATTTATAAAATAATCACTGCCGTCTAGCACACCATCCATTCATGTGGAACAGTTTTGAATTCTCAATCGTTTTGGAAATGTGATGAGGATTTATTTTGCTAAATTACCTCGAAATTGAGCAATGCGACGTCTAGCCGATAAATACCTTATATTAAAATCAGTATAAGAGCTCTCTTTCTCTCTCTGCAAGGTTGATAGAATTGATCGGCTAGTACCTCGACATCACCCGAATCACCTATGTAATGTAGATGTCAGTTTATCTGTTCTGAGAACAAGTGAGGTAGCGATACATGCGTAACTCTGGACTGATTGTTTGGAAGGAAGAATGGCGAGTGTTTTCTGGGGGAAATTCTACAATCGATCATATAAACCTGCCTCTCCCTGCAATTTATATTTGTGGGTTCTTTCAATGTTATCTTGTAACTGTTTATAAAACCCGGTTCACTGTAAACTACTGATATTGTTTGTGGGTTTCCAATTTTATATATATATTGTAACTATTTATAAAATCCGGTTTCATTTTAAACTACTGATATTTTATTTGTAAGTTTTTTTATCTCAATATTAGCTTGTAACTAATGTATTCTGTCAAACCTATTTGACAAAAATTAACATTTTATAGATTTTGAGCTTTTTGGAAAAAAAGTCTTAGTTTCAGATTAAAGCGAACTGATATCCGACGCCTTCTCATTAAACAAAGGTAGCCATGTTGTACTTTGAAGTGGTTCAATACAGAAAGTTTTTCCCTAATATAAACAGCAAAGTGACGCATCAAACGGTGCTCTGATTATTGTCTGGATATCTCCTTGCATACCTGTGTAGCTCGGTTCAATCTCTTCAACGCTTGAATAAAAGATAAATGCAAGTTTAGCTATAACTTATCGTGTTTTCCACGTATTTTTAAACATTTTTGAGTGTATTTGTTCTTGTTTCTTAGGCTGCATTTCAACTTTAGCTTTTTCTTTTGTGTGTGAAGCCACAAAAATTATAAATTTATCAATTTAATGAGAACATAGGAATATTTTAGAAAGAAATATGATTGGGTTTTATAAATCAATGAAGCTCGACTATGGTAAATATAATTTTTTGAATTTCTCCTGTGTGTCGAAAGAGGGCGTGCGTTGAAAATGGAAGCACCGTTGTTTCTTAAGGCCTATAGTTCTGTGCAACAAAGTTCCCTAATATTCTGTAGCTTCTCTAATTCAAGCATCAACAATACGTCTGGAGAGATTTTGTGATATATATTAAACGTTATTATAATACGAAAAGAAAGCGACTATATGATCAAAGCAAGCTTGTTTAATTTAATTTTCACACATACAGATTTATTAAGACCACCGGTCTTATACAGATTCACCACAGGAAGGAAGCATATATGAAGCTCCTGTATTCCAGGCAGCGAAGACCACTGGTCTTATACAGATTCACCACAGGAAGGAAGCATATATGGAGCTCCTATATTTCACGCAGCGAAGAACCCAACAGCCTCCAAATCCAACGCATTTAATTTTTTAAATAGAAGCGTGGCTTTGTAAGAACTAATATTTCTGAAATTTGGCCTGCCTTCTAAATAGACTGGCTAACTTGGTATGTACATCCTAACAGCCTCTTAAGTCATGAACAAAAAAATTGCATATAGAGAGAAATTAAATTTCAAAAAATAGGCCCGGTATAATTCTCAATAGTCACAAATATTGTATATAAAATAAGATATATTTCATACTACACATAAATTAGTAAACTATAAATATTATACTTTAAAGAGAGGTCATATTCAGAATGAAATATAATTTTGAAAAACTACGTACGGAACTATTTCACTTGATATAAATATTATATAAAAAGGTTTCAAAATAACATTTGAAAGAACAATTCCTTTTATATTTACCTACAAAGAGAAAGGAATTCTGAGGAATTATTTTTAAAAGAGAGATAAAATGGCGACTGGAGAGTAAAATCAACAGATTAAAATCCACTTTCTCAGCACAGCCGATGGAAATTAAATCCGTCACAGAAGAAATGTCGGGAAACATTTCTTCTGCTCGAATTTTCTCCGAACTGAATCTAAGTAGATTGGCTGAGATCTAGAGTACTTGTTCCCTGATAGTTGATTGGCTGAAATCTAGAGTACTTGTTCCCTGATAGTTGATTGGCTGAGATATAGAGTACTTGTTCCCTGATAGTTGATTGGTTGATAGATCGAGGGCTAGGTACTTGTTCTCTGATAGTTGATTGGTTGGTATACCAAGGATATTAAGTACTCGGGCCCTGATAGTTGATTGGTTGGTAGACTGGGGTTAAAGTACTTGTAACCTAATAGTTGAATGGCTGGTAGACCAAACCTTAAGTACTTGTTCCCTGATATTCGATTGGTTGGTGGACCGAGGGTTGAGTACTTGTTTCCTGATAGTTGATTGGTTTGTACATCAAGGATGTTAGGTACTCGGGCCGGACAATATATATATATATATATATAGACATTTAAGAAATTTCATATTATCCTTAAATAAACTTTCGTTTTAAAATAGATAATAATAACTTTTTTTCATATTGAATTTAAAGAGCCATCAGTGAAATATATCAATTGAAGTGAAGGAAGAGCTAGTAGCAAACCATCTCCATAAATACCCAGATATAGAACAAACACAAGTACATGTACGAAAGCCAAGTTCAGGGCGACGTGCACTTTGGTCTCCTAGAGAAACGAGGTTTAATGTTAGTGAGAATATAATTTGAATAATAAATTATCCGCACGGGAATAAATAAATAAGTTTATCTCTGAATTAAATTATCTTCTATTCATTGTGTTTGTTAATAAAATTTATGGTTGATATGTTTCTGTTATAGGTTGAAGATTAATAGTGAAAGTTATTTTATAAGAAATTGCACTTTATATATATTTAGATATCTTTAAAGATAAATGAAAGATACACCATTTTTATGCTACTATAATTATTTTATTATTTTACATTTCTTGCACACATTATAAACCAAGCCTTTTTATATGAAAGATGATGATAAAAACGTTCGATTCGTTTCGAATCAAAACAGAGTAAAGTCATAATATATCACTGATATATTATCTTTAAATTAAACAGATCAAATCAATTGTGAATCAATCGGCTGTGTTATATACCTCATTGTCTAACGGTGTCTTCAGTATGACAAACGTAAGTTTAATGTGAAAGATTCTTGTAGGTTTTCATATTCTTACACACACACACGTTCCTTCAAACTTACCTTCAGAAGAATACAGAGATTGAATTAGTGTAGATCAAATTTCCTCCAAAAAATATTCTGTAAAAGTTTGTACTTTATTTGGCTTAACATGTGATGTATGTTTCATTATCTCAATATTTATCATGATTATCCTTTACCTTTTTATCTTTATTTGCAGAAACTCCGTGGTAAATCCATGTATAATAAATTTATTTTCCTCCAATTTACCCAGACTAATCTATTAGCTTGATTTTCTTTATATAATTTATCCAGTATATAAATATCATATTAACATTAAGGTACTTTTACTGTTTTTCCTGCATGTATCCTACATTTCTGCTTGGAGAATCTGTATACGACTAAAAGGTCTTAAAGCTTTTTGTTGTTGCTTATCACGTGATGTAACGTTTTCTAGAAAATACAGCCAGTTTTCAGAATGGGTATAGGATAATTATCCAACCTATTCCCTTCGTAGTTAAAAAAGAAATCAAATTTTCAAAACAAATTCCATTTCAAAATTGATGAATAGGTAAAAATATAGGTTTGAGGAAAGGAAACTTGGTGATGAACGATAATTCTATACCTGTGGTTGAACTCTGAAATGAATAATATAATGGAAATTCGGGGGGCTGAGGTTTTGTAGAATGAGAATATTATATGGAGAGATTCCCAATAAAGAATGAAGCTTTTCATCTATAAGATTGAGGTAGAGAACATTATTGTAATTTTCTTCAATTGCGGTTCACCAATTTTATATATAATTTAAAACTCCGCCTTTGCCGGTCCCAAGCCCGAAAGAAAAAGGAGATGGGGGAGCAGTAACAAGCTCACTAAAAAACCTGGCTTCATCTGGCCCGGCTGATAGTACCTTGTAAGGGCTCCTGATCCAGGTATACAGGATTATCAGCGTTTGTACTCCATGTTAGCAGCGGCTTCACATGGCGCCTGTTCCTCATGTCAGAGGCGGCCATTTCTTTTGGAGCTAAGTCAGTGGCCTGCCACTAAGTAGTGCTCCCAGTCTTAATGACTAAGGCAGACACATTCTACTTCCCCCAGTCATGATGGTTGTCAGAGTGATATGATAGAAGAATAAATATAATTGGGAAGGTATAGATTATTTTTTTCCTCATTTACTTCAGAAAACATTACTTACATTACTCTCTGGGTACCATTATTCTACTAGGTAGCTTTACATGTTGATTTTAAGTGTCAGAGAGACGAAAATTTTATTTGAGATATAGGATTATATTTTTTCTCTATATAATATTTGATAATGGCTACATTTATGGAGATACGTATGTCAGAGTTCAGATGACTTATATTGAGATGTGGTAGCTCACCAGTGGTGAATCCTTCTAGTGGTTTTATCAGTTCAACCTATCAGATTTCAGTCACAATTCATTAAGTATGATTAGAAAAAAAAATATTGGAGTTAAATATAGTTAAAGGTGAAGTCACGCAGTTAAAGATGATAAAGGTATGAAGTCACATAACTTTAGTTGATAAAAGAATAATTTGACACCGTTGAAGATGATAAAAATATGAAATCAAATTGCTGGAAAAGATTAAGAGAAGAAGTCACTCAAATAAAGATGATAAATAGATGGAGTCACGAGATTGAAGATAATAAAAAGATTAAGTCATATAGCTGTAGTTGAAAAAAGAATAATGTGACACGATTGAAGATGATAAAATTATGAAATCACACGGCAGGAAAGGATGAAGAGAGAAGTCACTCAAATAAAGATGATAATTAGATGGAGTCTCACGAGGTTGAAGATAATAAAAAGATGAAGTCACATAGCTGTAATTGATTGAAGAATGTGGAACGATTGAAGATGATAAAAATATGAAGTCAAATTGCTGGAAAAGATGAAGAGAAGAATTTACACAAATGAAGATGATAAATAGATGGAGACTCACGCTTGAAGATGATAAAAGGATGAAGTCATATAGCTGCAGTTGATAAAAGAATAATGTCACATGGATGAAGGTGATAAAAATAGGAAGTCACACGGGTGGAAGAGAGTCGCTCAAATAAAGATGATAAATAGATGGAGTCACACAGATGGAGAAGGAAAACAGATTACGAAGCTTCACGGCTTGAGATCAAAATGTCACATGAATGTTGGTGTGTCAACTTAAAAAGTTACACGCCTGTAAAAGAAGAAGAGAAGAAGTCACTCAAATGAAGATGATACACAGATGGAGTCACACAGATGAAGAAGGAAAACAGATTACGAAGCTTCACGGCTTGAGATGAAGATGTCACACGATAGTTGGTGCTTAACTTAAAAGTCACACGGCTGTTAAAGAAGTCACTCAGTTGTAGAGCTTACTAGATTGCTGTAAGCAAGGCTGCCCATTGTCCAGGATGGGAATCGATGGCGGCTGACAGACAAAGGCCGGCCATTAGAAGGCCACAAAAGGCCTGGCAGCCTTCCAAACCTGAGCAGCTCTTATTAATGATGCTTCTTTATTCGCCGCCCGCAATCTTCCCAGCACCTCTTGGGAAGCGGTGGAATTAGCTCTTTTTGTAGGGCGCTCGCTATCTGTCGATTGCAGCGAGCACAATGTCTGTGGATTTCCTGACTATTCCTTAACTACACGCCTGCTTCCAGCGACGGCGACCTATATATCGAGTTACGCCTATAAATCCAATGAGAAAGAATTGACTTACCAATTTATTACCTCGTGTTTCTATAGACCCATGTCCTCTATCTTTATCATCTCAACATTAAACTGAGAGATCCTGTCCTTGTCTGGAAGAGGACTCTCTCAAGGTGGAGGAACCTTCCTCTCTGAGAAAGGTTTTTATATTTCCATCACAAATTGTAAATAATTTCATGTATCTTTGTTTAATTTCTTTAGTTTTTGTAACAATTGACTAAGAATGTCATTAAAATATTTTAAATTATCTATCTCTATATGTCGTGTTGCCAACGTCATTAAATTTTCATTAACTAATAATGCAGAAGTGTCTTCTATATAGAACAAACCTACAGATTAATAAAATCTTATAAACCAAGAAAACAAAATTAATCAAATTTTTAAAAATGTTTCGGTGGGGTTTAAATAATTCAAAATTTTAAATTTGTAATTCATATAATGTTTATGGGAGAGAGTTACTGTCCTATTATTGAAAAGAACTTTGCATTGAAGACATTCGAAACAACCTATGAATAGAAATATAAGAGTTTTCACAATATAGGTCATTCAATAGAAATAAAACGAAAGGGCGAATGGCATTGAGGTTTATATCGATTGTCAACTCGGCTGGCTTTTGACTGTTAACTTCTCAGTTCTATTGTATCACACAGTGCTTTAAAATATATAAATACCAATCTACATATTTGAAAAGTGTGCCTCATGTAATAAATATGAAGACTTTAATGTATATAAATATAAAATTTTATATTAAAGTAGATTAAAATACGATTACCAAGAGGCTGAAAAAGTATTAAAAATAAACTTAGGAACAAATATGTTATATGGAGAAATTACATCTGGTAGATATGCAAATAATTAATGAGGAATTAACTGTGAGATCATACTTTTTTCTTCTGACAATTTTCGTTTGTTTCTCCTTGGTTTAAAAAAATATATATAATTTTTATTGTTAATATATATTTTATCATCTCCCATCAGAAGAGGATGTTTAAATCATTAGCTTTCTGTCGACACAGAGACATTGAACGGATTAAGTTCTGGTCTGTAACACTAGGTTTCTGTATGTAGACCCATTGAGTTGCGGAAATCAGACTCTCGAGTTTTGTTTTACTAAAGATAAAGTTTTGTTTAAACAAATTTTCCATCTAAAATCTTTCAAAAAAAATCGCTATGATGACTTATTTATCCTCAGAAAGCGATTATGGCCATTGATGTAAATTTGGGAGGTGTGTAGTGAGATGGGATATTTTGAAATATGTTTACAAACGGGACAAACCTTCGAGTCGGAAGAGACAAAAATACACTTTACAAAATTTCAAAGTTTTAAATAGCCACAACATATTATATTACGATGCACTTGCGCGCCATCTGTTATCAAAATTCTGAACTATTTTAAAAGCTTAAGATACTACATTATTAGTTAATGAAAATTTCATGACGTTGACAACACGACATATAGAGATAGATGATTCAAAATATTTTAATGACACTCAATTGTTACAGAAATCAGAGAGAAATTGAACAAAGAGAATGCAATTATTTACAATTTGGTGGTAAAATATAAAAAGCTGTTCTCAGCATGGAAGGCTCCTCCATCTTGAGAAAGACCTCTTCCAGACAAGGACAGAATCTCTCAGTTCAATTTTGAGATGATAAAGATAGAGGGCATGGGTCTATAGAAACACGAGGTAATAAATTGGTAAGTCAATTGCCCTCCTTTTAATTTTTCCATTGCAATAAGGGCAGTAGAAATTGTTTAATTTCAAAAAGAATCTTACGTGTTCAAAATAGTTTCGAATTTTTACAACATTTTATCTTGCCAACAATGAATAGTACTCGCATAAATAATATTTGAGTATGGAACTATATAAAGAGCCGCAGCTTCACATCCAAAGAGTCCAATGTAGCTCACGAGCCGCAGTTTACCGAATCCTAGACTAGAGGAATAATACTATATGGTATGAGTATTGAATATAGATCATCAATTTGAAGTAATCAAGGTGTGTAAGGTAGAGTGTGTCTCTAGCTATGTGAAGATTTGGAATAGAATAGGTGGAGAGGGTTAAGTTACCACCGTGCGGGCACCTGTAGCCAAGGAGGACGTTCTGATTTATGGTGGCCAGAATAATTTTTCCTCTTATGAACTCTTCTCTCTTCCTCGCTCGACTTTTTAATTTTTAAAATTAATGGCGAGATACTAATTTAATTTTTAATTTACCTCTCTGCGGAAACTCCGGTCATGGAGAAAACAATAAATAACCCTTCGGCTAATTGGAAAAATCTGCGCGGAGTTTTGTGAAAATAATAAATTGAAGTTCTTCTCCCTCTATCCAGGGTGTTCCAGTGGGAGCTTCCTTAAATCAACAACTTTTTATTTTATTGCGATTACATTTTTTATTTAAAACATTGGCGTTTTCTTTCCCTTTTTATTCTTTGTGGAATTCTACGTCAGCAATTTGCTCCGTCTTCGCAAACACTCGGACAACCATCTCCTCAAAATATCTTCAGAGGCTACCTGTGTCTCTTGCGCCCAGCTACATGACCCCTTCTGTCTCTTGCGCTCAGCTACATAAACCCTTCTGTATCTTGCGCCCAGCTACATGACCCCTTCTGTCTCTTGCGCTCAGCTAAATAAACCCTTCTGTCTCTTGCGCCCAGCTACATAAACACTTCTGTCTCTTGCGCCCAGCTACATGACCCCTTCTGTCTCTTGCGCCCAGCTACATAAACCCTTCTGTATCTTGCGCCCAGCTACATGACCCCTTCTGTATCTTGCGCCCAGCTAAATAAACCCTTCTGTCTCTTGCGCCCAGCTACATAAACACTTCTGTCTATTCCTCTTAATAACATACGCTCTTCTGTCTCTTGTTCTCAACTATGTGGTTTGGGGATTAAATTCCCGATACTGCTTAGGGTTCACTAATGAAGAACCAAGCACGCCCACTACACTTTTCATCGCAGTAAGGACAGATTAAAATATGTTTTATTTTTAAAGGAACTCGGTTTTTAGTATATTTGATATTGTAAAACTGATTTATCCTGATCTAACTCCAAAAACGACCAGTAGGAGTTTATTTTTTGGACGTCCCATTCACGAGAGGTTGTTTTCTAGGAGAACAAACAGTTTACTATTTTCCTTTTCAGTCTTCCCTCTGTTCCTAGACAGATGTTAGAAATACTTCCACTCTTTATTCCAGCCAGCATGGCCGATACAAGGGTTCAATACCCCTCTTTTTTACATTATAGCTTTGATTATGTCTTTTTATCCAAGAGTTCAGCTTCATTTCTCTAACGTTGAACATCTCCAACAATGCCTCTGTCCGTAAATAATCTTGAAGGTAAAATTTATATAGTTAAAATATAGGCTATTTGCAAACCCATCATTTTCTTTAGTCGCAGTGGTAATTCTATAGTAAATGATTATTTGCAATTCCGTGTCATTTATTTGAAAACAATTTTCAATAATTAAAAACAACTTCTTTGGCGTTTTTATTGTTACGTTTATGAACGCATAATGATTCAGGGACTCTTTTTACAAAGATCTTTCACCAATATGGATCCATGCCATGTTGGCCACCCGATCTCCACTATCCAAGGCGTACATTAGTAGCGAGGGGCGGTCATGTTATGGATCCAAGCTCAGGTGAAAAAGTGAGACCCCCACCAGATGGCAGGGTATAGAGGGGGGTAAACTATTTTGATGGTATCTCAGCGATCAATGGGCGGGGAAATTCACTTTCTTCGTCTGCCAATCTACAGTAGTTTGCTTCTTTGAAGAATTGTTTTCTTTTGGTGTTTGTGTGTGTACAGGTAGAGCCCTTTGTTACTTTTCTTTACCGTTAAATACATTTGTTCGTTGTACATCTACTGGAATAGAAATTACTATAAGATACGTTTGGTTTTAGTAAGTCTATTGAAATTGGAACTGCCGTCAGATATACCTTTATTCGTGGTACAGGTACTGAAATTGGAACTATCGTCAGATACATTTGTTCGTGGTACAGGTACTGAAATTGACACTACCGTCAGATATACCTTTATTCGTGGTACAGGTACTGAAATTGGAACTACGTCAGATGTATTTGTTCGTGGTGCAGGTAGTTAAATTGGAACATTGTCAGAACATTTGTTCGTGTGGTACAGGTACTGAAATTGGAACTATCGTCAGATACATTTGTTCGTGGTACAGGTACTGAAATTGGAACTATCGTCAGATACATTTGTTCGTGGTACAGGTACTGAAATTGGAACAACCGCCATATATACCTTTGTTCGTGGTACAGGTACTGAAATTGGAACTATCGTCAGATATACCTTTATTCGTGGTACAGGTACTGAAATTGGAACAACCGCCATATATACCTTTGTTCGTGGTACAGGTACTGAAATTGGAACAACCGCCATATATACCTTTGTTCGTGGTACAGGTACTGAAATTGGAACTATCGTCAGATACATTTGTTCGTGGTACAGGTACTGAAATTGGAACTATCGTCAGATACATTTGTTCGTGGTACAGGTACTGAAATTGGAACAACCGCCATATATACCTTTGTTCGTGGTACAGGTACTGAAATTGGAACTATCGTCAGATATACCTTTATTCGTGGTACAGGTACTGAAATTGGAACTACGTCAGATGTATTTGTTCGTGGTACAGGTACTGAAATTGGAACTACGTCAGATGTATTTGTTCGTGGTGCAGGTAGTTAAATTGGAACATTGTCAGAACATTTGTTCGTGGTACAGGTATTGAAATTGGAACTACCGTCAGATGTATTTGTTCGTGGTACAGCTACTGAAATTGGAACTACCGTCAGATGTATTTGTTCGTGGTACAGGTACTGAAATTGGAACTATCGTCAGATATACCTTTATTCGTGGTACAGGTACTGAAATTGGAACTACGTCAGATGTATTTGTTCGTGGTACAGGTACTGAAATTGGAACTACGTCAGATGTATTTGTTCGTGGTGCAGGTAGTTAAATTGGAACATTGTCAGAACATTTGTTCGTGGTACAGGTATTGAAATTGGAACTACCGTCAGATGTATTTGTTCGTGGTACAGCTACTGAAATTGGAACTACCGTCAGATGTATTTGTTCGTGGTACAGGTACTGAAATTGGAACTATCGTCAGATATACCTTTATTCGTGGTACAGGTACTGAAATTGGAACTACGTCAGATGTATTTGTTCGTGGTACAGGTACTGAAATTGGAACTACGTCAGATGTATTTGTTCGTGGTACAGGTACTGAAATTGGAACTACGTCAGATGTATTTGTTCGTGGTGCAGGTAGTTAAATTGGAACATTGTCAGAACATTTGTTCGTGGTACAGGTACTGAAATTGGAACTATCGTCAGATATACCTTTATTCGTGGTACAGGTACTGAAATTGGAACTACGTCAGATGTATTTGTTCGTGGTACAGGTACTGAAATTGGAACTACGTCAGATGTATTTGTTCGTGGTGCAGGTAGTTAAATTGGAACATTGTCAGAACATTTGTTCGTGGTACAGGTATTGAAATTGGAACTACCGTCAGATGTATTTGTTCGTGGTACAGCTACTGAAATTGGAACTACCGTCAGATGTATTTGTTCGTGGTACAGGTACTGAAATTGGAACTATCGTCAGATATACCTTTATTCGTGGTACAGGTACTGAAATTGGAACTACCGTCAGATATATTTGTTCGTGGTACAGGTACTGAAATTGGAACTACCGTCAGATACCTTTTATCGTAATACAGGTACTGATATTGGTACTACCGTCAGATACCTTTTTTCGTGGTACAGGTACTGAAATTGTAACTACCGTCAGATACGGTTGTTCGTGGTACAGGTACTGAAATTGGAACTACCGTCAGATATATTTATTCGTGGTACAGGTACTGAAATTGGAACTACCGTCAGCAGATATATTTGTTCGTTGTACAGGTACTGAAATTGGAACTACCGTCAGATACATTTGTTCGTGGTAAAGGTACTGAAATTTGAACTACCGTCAGATATATTTGTTCATGGTACAGGTACTGAAATTGGAAATACCGTCAGATACGTTTTTTCGTGGTACAGGTACTGAAATTGGAACTACCGTCAGATGTATTTGTTCGTGGTACAGGTACTGAAATTGGAACTACCGTCAGATGTATTTGTTCGTGGTACAGGTACTGAAATTGGAACTACCGTCAGATGTATTTGTTCGTGGTACAGGTACTAAAATTAGAACTACCGTCAGATATACATTTGTTCGTGGTACAGGTACTGAAATTGACACTACCGTCAGATATATTTATTCGTGCTAGAGGTACTAAAATTAGAACTACCGTCAGATAAACATTTTTTCGTGGTACAGGTACTGAAATTGACACTACCGTCAGATATATTTATTCGTGGTACAGGTACTGAAATTGGAACTCCCGTCAGATATACATTTGTTCGTGGTACAGGTACTGAAATTGTAACTACCGTCAGATACCTTTGTTCGTGATACAGGTACTGAAATTAGAACTACCGTCAGATATACATTTGTTCGTGGTACAGGTACTGAAATTGACACTACCGTCAGATATATTTATTCGTGGTACAGGTACTGAAATTGGAACTACCGTCAGATGTATTTGTTCATGGTACAGGTACTGAAATTGTAACTACCGTCAGATACCTTTGTTCGTGATACAGGTACTAAAATTAGAACTACCGTCAGATACCTTTGTTCGTGATACAGGTACTAAAATTAGAACTACCGTCAGATATACATTTGTTCGTGGTACAGGTACTGAAATTGACACTACCGTCAGATACGTTTGTTCGTGGTACAGGTACTGAAATTGACACTACCGTCAGATACATTTGTTCGTGGTACAGGTACTGAAATTGACACTACCGTCAGATGCGTTTGTTCGTGGTACAGGTACTGAAATTGGAACTACCGTCAGATAACATTTGTTCGTGGTAAAGGTACTGAAATTGGAACTACCGTCAGATACATTTGTTCGTGGTACAGGTACTGAAATTGGAACTACCGTCAGATTCGAACTCATTTTGATTAATTTTAATATATATTTCGAAATTAAATAAGAATTTTAACTTATCTAGCATTTCTATAATTTCCAGTAATTGTTTTTTTTTATTTGTTAAAAAGTAAAAAAAAAAAACTATCCGCGAGAGAAATGGTATCCCCAATTTATTAGTTCGAGAGCGATAAACGATTGGGAAACGCTTATAAAACTCGATACGACATATGCTATGTGAATTGTTATAATCATTTAAAAATACAAATAAATAATAAAGACAAAGTGATAACAAAACGATACTATTCAGATAGGAAGAGACATAAATAAACTTCCCTCGGTGTGGTGTCTTATGATGGAGTGTTGTTTGTTTCTGTGTCATCAGTAGCTCCAGTTATTTTATATTTTTTAATCTGTGGAGTGAATGTGTGTGTGAGGGGCAGGGGGGGGGGGGGGGGTTAGGGAAGAGCCACGTTGTCGATAATGGCGCTTTTTATCAATAATGAAAATCCATATTGTGCACGACTTCTGCTGCTAATAAAATATAGAAGACTTTGCCTGCCTACAGCGCCATGTTTTGGAAAACCATTCTGAAAATATTTCAAACATTAACCTAATTATCCATAGGTAATATGCTCTCTGAAGTAAATTACATAGATAATATGTAACAGCACATTGATATTTAGTGTCAATAAAACTTATATTATGATGCATTAGCGCACCATTTTATATATTTACTAGCCGAATGACCCGGGCAACGCCCAGGTTTTACCCGATTAAATGTTTTTATTCAAATACTATTCGTTACAATTATAAAATGGCGCCGTGGATGTCACTCTTATGAAACGTCCCGCTCCAAACTTTGTGTCAGAGAAGCGATATTTTTATAAAGAGATGATCTGGCTTTGTGTCTTCTGCTCGAATGAATGTTTTTCTGTTAGAATTTTGTTCCTGCACACTAAAAATGAACTGGCTTCACCCGTGGTCTCAGCTTTTTGGAATTTTTCCCGGTATAATTTTGTATCTAATAAACAAACATGATACAGCAATATTGTCATCATCATTTTCTGACTAAAAAAAAACAACTTTTTTTGCCCAGAACCTGTCAATTTTATTTTTTATTGGCTAAAAATCCGATAAATATATTTTCCAGATTTTTCTCTATGTCTTGTCAAAACACGTTTTACATGTATATTAGGTTAGCTGATATTACCTCCCATCTTCACCGCTAGAGGCGCTGCTTGCGAGCAAAAAGGCAAATTTGCAACGCAATTTGCAAATAATTCGAAGAATATTCGGAATAGAGACCTGAAATTTTCACTATAGGTTTTTACAGATTCTACTCTATATACCGTTAAAATTTCAGTCAGATTAGTTACGTATTGTGGACGTATATAGCCGACATAGATACCCACATACACACATACATACAGTGACTATTATATTTATAGGGATAATTGTATGTATTTCTACTTTCCTCAAATCTTATGTCCATAGTTCATTTAAAATACCCATTCAAAGAGTCTAGCATTTTCATAAAATCCATCATGTCGATTTTTTTTTTTGCATTTATATATTAACTTTATGAACGGAAAAATATGTCCAGGGTAGCCTAGTGGTCATGGCATCTGCCCGGTAAGCGGAAGGTCGTGGGTTCGATTCCCATCCCTTGACACTTTTTTTATTTTATCCATTCTGACCAAAATCTATCCGTGAACTTCACACAGTGAACTTCACACAGACAGAATAAGGCAATTATATAAGTAGATATAATTATAATAAAATAAATAAATAATTATCATTAGATAATGATAATGATCTGATGATAATGATGATGCGCGCGTTGATGGCCAAAATCTATCCGTGAACTTCACACAGACAGAATAAGGCAATTATATAAGTAGTTATCCAAGAGATAGAGGCTGTCTGGCTGGCATTCATAGAACTTCAAATTAAAGATATTTCGACCAATAAATCTTTTTATCATATCATAAAAAGATTTATTGGCCGAAGAAATATCCATGAGATTCATATCGATTGTACTCATATTTTGTCGAAACGTTTCAAGCATTGGACTTCAAGCTTTGAGCTTCAAGATTTGGACTTAAAGCTTTAAACTTTAGGCTTTGGACTTCAATCTTTGGACTTCAAGCTTTGGATTTCAAGCTTTGGACTTCAAGCTTTGGACTTCAAGCTATGGACTTCAAGCTTTGAACTTCAAGCTTTGTACTTCAAGCTTTGAACTTCAAGCTTTGGACTTCAAGATTTGAACTTGAAGCTCTGGACTTCAAGCTTTGAACTTCAAGATTTGGGCTACCTTATATAATTGGAAGAACAGTTTAATCAACATGTGCAGGTCACAGTAGCTGGCTCCATTTATTCGAATATTTCCAGCAGCTTGCAGTGAATAGATGCCACCACCTCTACCCAGCTATCCCCATTGTTGTTGTTGTCCAACTCAGTTCTTTGTTTTCTTGTTCTTTGTTTTCTCTCCATGGATCCTTTCACCAATAGACTCATAAACACACGTTGGGGAAGAATAACCCGGACATATAACAATGTAACATAAATATCATGGATCATGGAAATTAAAGATATTTCGACCAATAAATATTTTTATGAGATAATAAATAGATTTATTGGTCGAAATACCTCTTTGATATCAATCAAATAATGCAACACAGATTTCTGGAGATGATTTTCTCTTCATTTTATTGCAATCTCAAGGTTTCAGGCATTAACGCCCTTCCCTTTATAGTAATACAAAATGAACAACAATGAACGCCGTTAGATACTAACTCCATGTCGCTGCTTGATGGCTTATCTATTTGTAAGTCTATTTTGGTTATATTATATTTATAAGTTTTTCCTATAGTGTGCTTCAGGGTCTATTGATATTTATATTACCCTGGAGGCTGTTGTTGGATTCTACGCTGCCTGGAGTACAGGAGTCCATCTATGCTTCCTTTCCTTCTATGGTGAATCTGTATAAGACCCTGGAGGCTGTTGTTAGGTGCTGCGCTGCCTGGAGTACAGGAGCCTATATATGCTTCCTTTCTTTCTGTGGTGAATATGTTTAAGACCGGTGGTCTTAATAAACCTTTGTGTGTGTGTGATTCGTATATATCCTAGGGTGGGTATCACACTTTAACTTATTCAAAGTTATCTGTGAACTCTGCAATCTGAGAAATATTTCACATCATTTATGGCAATGACATATGGTGCGGCAAGGTGACTGACGTCCTGAGAGTTCCCAAGAAGAAGAAGAGTTGCATAGACCAGCTGGCGACACAGCTGCAGTCTTAAAATAGACATTCTACAGTACTGTCAGAATAGGTGACATCGGAGTTGACAAAAGATCGTATAAGATTTTTTCTTCTTCTTATTATTTTTTTAAAACACGGCCTTATATGTCTGTCAACCCTAGGAAGTAGATGTGATCTACTTTGATCTCGTCATCGATGAATCGGCAATTGTAATCGCAATATTCATACAGGATAGAGATTTAAAGACAAAACAGGACAATACATGCCCACCGTCCCATTACAATAGATTGTACACGCTTGTTCGGCGGTACATATACTAAAATTGGAACGATACAGAGAAGATTAGCATGGCCCCTGCGCTAGGATGACACGCAAAATCGTTAAGCGTTCCCATACAATAGATTCAGAAACAAATCTGCCAAGCAGAATGGAAGTTGATATTTTTTTATAATTCTTTGGGGGATTTTTGATATGACGATTTTATAGCTGCGTGCCTTAGGGTTGTTGTTTTCTTTCAGAGTAATCGCTGTTAAAATCTGGAGTAATGAGATATTTTGAGTAAAAGAAACACCCTCTGTTTTCTTCATAATTTATTATCTGGAAATATATTAGAGGCTCACACATACAGAAAGAGAGAGAGGAAGGAATATAGAATTGACATTTCTTGTTGGTGGTTATATAAAGGAAATTTGATCCAATGAGCTCGTAGTAGAAAATAGAGTGAGTTGTGAGAAAGTATAATACATTTTAAACTATGGAAATATTGTAAAAAATGGTAACTTTTTTTTTGTTTGTTTAAAACTGAGTTAAAATATTGGACTAGAAGTCCTCACAAATTATTTACTATCTAAATTTTATCTTGCCAACATCTATTGACTTAGAGCTATAGATTTCATAATCAACGAATCCTTCTTATTTTTTGGAATACATCTTACTTTTTCTAGATTTATGCAATAACTCAATGACGGATTATTTCAAGTTTCTATCACCTTCGTCAAAAGCAGCTCCAATTACTCCAAACTCCCAGATGCCAAATGGAGGTGTAACCACGACCTACACTCCCCCGCCAGACAAGATAAAAGCCCACAGAGAGTAAACATTAATTCTTAGGTTAATGCAGTAACTCAATAACGGTTGTTACAGGTTTCTATCACCTTTATGAATACTTCGTCAAAATTAGCGCATTACTCCAAACTCCCAGGTGTCATATGGAGGTGTAGTCACAATGTCCATTCCCCCGCTAGACAAGATAAAAGCCCACAGAGAGTAAATCTTAATTCTTAGGTTAATGTAAAAACTCAATAACAGATTGTTGCAAGTTTCTATCACCTTTGTCAATACTTCGTCAGAATCAGTGTATACCCAAAACTCCCAGATGTCATATAGAGGTGTAGCCACGACCGCCAGGCAAGATAGAAGCCTACAGAGTGCAAACCCAAATTCTTTGGCAAATCAAGAAATCAATGACGAATTGTTGCAAGTTTCTATCATCTTTTTCAATACTTCATCAGAATTAGTGTATACTCAAAACTCCCAGGTGCCATATGGAGGTGTATCCACGACCGCCAAGCAAGATAAAAGCCTACAGAGTGTAAAAAAAGCTACCGTGTAGGCTAATTGCTGTGGGGGTTAATGAATTAGGTCCTCAGCAACAATGCAACCTCTCACGTCATTGTTCTAAACGAAATGGTGAGAAGAGGTGCAGTGCAGGGCGGTAATGAAAGCCATTTATCACAGGCGGGGATGATGGTTCTGCGGCAGGTTAATGAAGGATCAATGCTGGCTGGGTGTGACTCATGCTTTACCTGCATGCACAGACTGATTCAATGGACCGACCAGGTGGCAGCTCTCAATGTCGACACAACCATGCTGAAGTCTTCCTTGCTCAACTTTGCTATTATTATAATCCTTTCGGTAAATTTATAAATAAAATACAATTCGAAACTATTATAGATGCTTCGGCCATTTAGAGTTTTTTATTAATATATATATTTTTTTAATTAAAAAATATATACACCTATCCCCCGATTTACACGGTACTTGTTTTACACGTTTTCGCTTTTACACGGTTTTCCAAATAACTTTTTGTTTTTTTGTTTTCATCGCACTATACTAAATGCTACTGTGATTGAACACATGCGCTGTGTACACATCTCACGAGGATCCGAGCTTATGCGCTGACTACATATTTTAACCTGTCAATGCATTTTATTTTTATTTCTGTGTACACCTATCCCCCGATTTACACGTTTTTCTCAGGAACGTATCTACCGTGTAAATCGGGGGATAGGTGTATATGTCCAGGGTAGCCTAGTGGACATGGCATCTGCCCGGTAAGCGAAACACTGTGGGTTTGATTCCCATCCCTGGACACTTTTATTTTTCCGTTTATCATTACTCTTCACAATTCATCCTCTCATACTTCATATCTAAGATTAGAAATAATAGTTAATTCTTCTTAAAATAAATTTCGATTTTTCGTTCAAAAGAAACACATGCGGTATAATTTTCAAATGTCGTTCTACAAGCATAAGCCGCATTATATTGTATTAAGAACTCTAACTGTCCGAAATGTCTATTTTTTCACAGAAATATGAATGCGGGCCAGGGAACCTCTATTTACAGTATTTTATAGACGCGTATAATTATTTTAAAATTTAATCAATTTCTACTGCCCTTACTGAAATGTGGAAATAATAATACGCGTCTATAATAGTTTCGTATTTTCATAACAGATGGCGTACTAATAATGCATCATAAAAGACAATTCGCTAAGGAAAAAGTTTTATTTTAATAAGAAAAGAAAAGTTATTCTCTCATAGAATTGTATTTTATTTACAGAACTTTGATTTCTAAATGATTTAAAAGAAAATTCTATATACAGTTACGAGCGTCATTCCTCATCTCCTAATCAACTCTGTCACCGTTTGCTTTTTTTTTTTGGAATGGCGCCCTCCTATTGGTTGGCTACAAACACGCCACCTTTGCCCCCCCCCCCACCATGCCTCCCCCACTCGCTTTTACGTTTTTGTAACTATTGTGTTGGAGCGGGTCGCTCCTTAAATAAATGCATATATTAGTTAATAACTAAATGGAATCCTCTCTTTCTTTTTCCCAGTATGAAACGCCTACGGAAGCCAACAGTACATAGACAGATAAAGCACATAAGCTATAGTTATTAACTAATATATGCATTTATTTGAGGCGCCAATTTATAATTGTAACAAATAGTATTTGAATCAAAACATTCAATCGGGTAAAACACGGGCGTTGCCCGGGTCATTCGGCTAGTATATTATAAGTGGTATAGTTATTATTATTATTTTTTTTTTGCCCTTCCCCAGTACACGTGGTACAGGCCATGATAGTCATGGTGGGTAGAAGTTGATGACTGCTTTTACTGTAAGTGCACCACATGTGTACACATGTTTAAACCAGTTCGACTTTGCACTTACAAATGTGTCAGAGCCCCGTTTGGTTACTTGCACTCGCTGGTGGGGTTGGATTTTGCAAGAATCGGGGCCATTGGAGCATTTTTTTTAGCAGAAAAAAATTTCCAATGCGGGAATCGAACCCGGGTCGTAGCGGTAGAAAACCAACGGTTTAGACCATCCTTCCACCGACCCCCTTGGGTATAGTTGTGAATATATATAACGATGGATATTTACGTTGATGACGGCCATGTTGGTACCGACGCCGTAAGTTACCACAGAAAGGTTACAGAAATACCAGATTCCACGTTGCCATGAGGAGCTGCTCCTGAAGAGACTCAGTCTTGCCTTGCTTTAGCCTTGAAATCTTTTTCCGACATGAATTGTATTTGAACCGCCTGTACGATATCCAGGTCGTAACTAAAGTTGATTATAAAGTGAAATCTATGAAGGAGAGTTAATTGACAAACGTATCATTTCTTTCAGAAATCCTCTGTTTTTATATCAAAGATAACAAAATGTTTTCAGTCGATCAAAGAATTATTTATATCTTGACTCTTTTAGTCCTCCATCATATGTATTTTACAAAAATACCTATTAAATAAACTAATTTCTAATGAACAAAACATTAATAAACAAAATTTTAGGACATGCATTTTTTTATAATCCTAAAACAAACAATCAGCCAACTAACAACCATTTGAACCAAAGCCACACATATCCAAGACATAGAGATAGATATAGTAAATAAAGGCTATATATAATATATCCATGAAAGGTTCAAAAATCTGTTGACAAAAGACAATTGTCAGGGGTGGGGACTCCCCGGGGACCGACAGTCTACGACAGCTTGTCTGTAGGGTCCTCCATCAAGTCAGGTGTCCTCGAGCGGGATTTGCCTTCTGATTTGATTCCTGTTCGTCCGTCTACGTATATTTTTGTAGGTTTAGAAATATCATAAAATTGAAGTAACGCGCTCTATCGACATTCTGGCTAGTGTGTTAACCCGAGATGTGGATACGTTCACCGTAGTATCTCGCCCCAATATAGAGTTCTGTTAACAAGAGTTTCTTGATTTGAAATATAGAAGAAGAATATCATAAAGATAGAGGCTGCCTGGCCGACATTCATATTTATATAAAAAAATAGACACTTCGGCCAGTTGGAGTTTTTTTATTTTCTCAACGTTTCGACAAAAATCTTTTGTCTTCGTCAGGAGAAGTAAATAAAAATAAAGCATTTGGCAAGGCGTTAAAAATTGTTCTGAGGTTTGCAAGGGCGTTCTCATGTGATTTTTCGTATTTAGTACAACATCTAAAGCGCGAGTCAAACACGACGAGTGACGAGTTTAATATTTGTTTTTGACTCGCGCTTTAGATGTTGTACTAAATTCGAAAAATCACGTGAGAACGCCCTTGCAAACCTCAGAACAATTTTTAACGCCTTGCCAAATGCTTTATTTTTATTTACTTCTCCTGACGAAGACAAATATTTTTGTCGAAACGTTGAGAAAATAAAAAAACTCCAACTGGCCGAAGTGTCTATTTTTTATATAAATAGAGGAGGAATAGTTATAGCTCTTCACTCTAGATCTCAGAGGCCTTATAGAAAGAAACATTCGCTTTAATATCAAATCCAATATATGAAGCTTTAAGAAATTTGAAATATTTTTGACGCATATGTTTCTTTTAAAAATAAATCAATTTTATTCTGCTCTTACTGCAATGATAAAATAATTGGAGGGCCTGGCATCATTGTTGTAAGGACAGTAGAAAATTGATTTATTTTTAAAAGAATCATACGCGTCAAAAATAGTTAAAATTTCTCATAACAGATGGAGCATTAATACATCGTATAAATATGCAGTATTACAAAAATAATTCATAAGACGACGCAAAAGAGTCGCAGTGTCTTATGAATTTTTATTTTTGTAATTTGTCGAAATCCACAATAATGTAATAATAAATATTCAATATTGTTTAGCTAATTATAATGAAGTGGTAAAACGAAAATCATTTTGAATATGTCAATTTATATTTTTATACTTTATGTCTGTGACATGTGTTGAAACTGAAAATTATATAAAAGAGTGCAGTAACAGAGAAGTGCTTTCCGTTATGTTCATATCGAAAAATTAAGAACGGCCACAAAGTGAAAAAGGCAAATGGGGCCATTCAACAAATAGCGTTAAATGTTAATTTTTCTCAACTTATAGCTCTGTATGTAGAAGGATTGTAATGATACGAAAGCTTGCATTTTACACGAATAAAGAAACACATTGCCACTGTTTATATTCTTATTTTCTACTTTATATTAATTTTATCTTCTAATTCAAATGCTAATATTGTAGTGATGAAATAATTATCAAGTCGTATGGCAATTAAGAACAATTTAATAAGGGAGAGAAAGTTATATGAAGTTTATACAGGTTGTTTATATGAGAGCAAAGAAAAGAATCACTAGCGCGAGCGGGGGAAAAGAATCACTAGCGCGAGCGGGGGAGAAGAATCACTAGCGCGGCGCGTGCGTTCGCGTGAGGGCTCGCCTGGAACAACCCGGCGCTGGCACGAGCTTACTGTTCCACGAAGTCGGCCCATGCTACAATATAATAGAAGAAAGTTTTCATTTACCATTATTAAGCAATTTCATTATTACTTTCACGATATCACGATTTTTTTTTCTTATCCCAAGTACACATGGTACATGCCATGATAATCATGGTGGGTAGAAGTAGGCGACTGCTTTTACTGTAAGTGCACCACATGTCTATACTTGTGAAAAGCAGTTCGAATTTCCACTTAAAAATGTGCCAGAGACCCGTTTAGTTACTTGCATTCGTTGATGGGGTTGGACTTTTGCAAGAATCGGGGCCATTGGAGCATTTTATTTAATCAGAAAAAAAGTGCCCAATGCGGAAACGAAAATGGGTCGTAGCGGTCGAAAACCAACGGTTTAGACCATCCTTCCACCGATCCCTCCTGAAATTATCTAAAAGAAAAGAGTGCAGTAACAGGGAAGTGCTTTCCGATTTATGTATATATAAAAAAATAAGTACAGCCACAAAGTGAAAAGGACAAATGGAAGCATTCAATATATAGCGTTAAATGCTAATTTTTCCTAACTTATATCTATGCTTGTAGAAGGATTGTAAAGATCCGAAAGATTATACTTTTCACGAATAAAGAAACGCTTTGCAACTGTTTCTAATCTCATTTTCTCTTCTAATTCAAATGCTAATTTAATAGAAGAAATAAAAGAAAATAAGACCTAATCCAAATAAATTATTATTTGATATATGAATCAATAAATTATTTGGATTAGGTCTTATTTTCTTTTATTATAATCTATAATCCAAATTGTGCCTTATCATTAATAGAAGAAAGTTTTTATTTGCCGTTATTCAGCAATTCCAATAGTACTTTAACGATGAGAAAAAATTGTTGTACCTTGATGGAACATATGAAGAGATTCTCCAAACAACTCAAGGTAAAATTACCGCCGTTTGACCGCCCGAAATAATCCTTCTCTCCTCCGAGGCCATAAAGTCAGGACAACGGCGACCGACCGCGGAACAAGTGGGTTTACGACCTCCATTCAAACGTGACCTTCTCACTCTGTTATTGCTGTGGCTCAATTATTGGTGGCACTTGCTTTTATGGCAGGAGGTAAATGCTCTCACAGAGATAACGCCTCAATAACGACCAACATGGAGTAAGTAATTGTGTCTCCTACCTAGCAGGAAGAATAATTCTGCTATGGTGATGTTAACAGCAATTGGGTGAATTGAGGCTCCAACATGCAGATGTAATCTAAAAAACCAATATGGTAAAAGCCACAATAATTAGACCCATCAGCTAGAAATCGTACATAGGGTTGACTTTTATTGATTTATTTAAATGATATTTGACCGAAATATTAATATTTGAAAAAAGAAAGACGATTATCTAATATTTATTCTGACAGATATATATATTAGATAATAAGAAGGCGTATATTGGATTTAATAAAATATCTTATTAAATCCAATATACGCCTTTTTATTATATAATGAATTAAATATGGATTGCTCTATTTACAAAAATATATATATATTTCATAATTTGCCTAATACCTAAGAGGTATAATTTCTTTTCGCAAAAATAAGTATGTTAAATTGTAAATATGTTAAGGTTGTGTTAAAACGTTAATATAAATTCATTCATCCATAAATATACTGGACAAAATAAACTTGGGGACCAGCGCGGACGAATGCTACGGCATGCCACGTGCGGCGATCGCTTGGCTGGAACTGTTCTTTGAAGTTTACATGCATAACGGTAGCAACCTTCCATTCGATCACGACATATATATATATATATATGTTATGAATATTTTTTTGTTGTTAGATAAAGGGTTGATAAGACAAAGGATCGATAAGATAAAAGGTTGAGGTGCAGTCGTGATAAAGAAAAATATAATTATTTACCGTCAAATAGCTTTTATTTCAATTACTTGAGGAAATATTACACATTATTATTTATTTATTTAGGTAACCCGGATTCCTGGAGCATACTAGAGTCGCCAACTATCCGGGTTGGTTTTTAGACTTCACGTCTAATGGTGGCAGCAGACATCCAGTTTATCAGGTGTCGCCAGGCTGACTTGTGCTTGGGGATGTTCTGCAGGTCTTCAGGGGCAAATATATTAATTCCTAGGAGGGTGGCTGTTTGGAACCTATGAAGGTGGTAGGCGGGACATCTGAAGAGAAGGTGGTCGACAGTTTGGTCTTCCTCGTGGCAGTGTGGGCAGGTAGGATCGTCTCTAGATAATTTTACAGCATCGGCTTTGACAAAGCCATGACCTGTGAGGATTGTGGAGGTGGTGCCACAAAATTTTATCTTGGGCAGGATCGCCATGAGAGTGTTTGGGAATGCAGCTATTCTCCTGAGGTTTCTTGTGGAGTGATCTGTGACATATATATCCTTCCAGAGTTGGAGTGAATACTGTTCGCTGCGGGCTCGAACAAACTTTTTGGATAGAGTGGAGTAGGATATGGGCAAGTTTGATTCAGCTGCTGCCTTGGCTAATTTATCTGCATGCTCATTGCCTTCTATGCCGCTGTGGCCTCTAACCCAGCAGAGCTGTACGTTTAAATAGTTTAGATTGCGAACTATCTCAGCTATGAGTGAGGTTTTTGGGAGTTCTGGGTTACAAATGGCATGGAGAGCTGCCAGGCAATCAGAAGCGATTGCTGTTGGTATTGCACATTAGTTATTTTCACATTTTATAGAATTTATAAAGTTAATCCTATATTAGTGATTTAAAAGGATAGATATGTTAACTACGCATATTTACAACAAAACTGAAAGTCTTTCTAAAAACGATGTTAACAAAAGTAAAATTATCAATGAATAAAAATAAAATATATATTTTTAAAATAAAGAAATATTTGAGTTTTTAGGTTATATAATATATATATATACTGGCCGAAGTATCTCTAATTCTTATAATATAGCTCTCTTGTTAAACTATATAATTGTTTCAAGTAATGAATTGATATTTCGCAGAGTATTCATTATCATAGGATTACGGAGTTGATAAATTACAATAAGGTATAAACCGCCGCAAGTATTTTATTGAATTGTTTGAAGAAGTTTCGAACAAGTCCTTCTTCAGCTAAATAAAAACGTTTTAAGTTATCTGAAGGATTTCTTTAATCAACTGACTCAATAGGAAAAAGTTTCGGTGTTTTAAACTTTCTTCTCAAAGTATTTATGTTTTCAGAAGTAAAACACTCTGTAGTAAGTAAAACCTGCTATTCAACCATATGGGTTACCAACCATACTGCAATTAGGTGTCCTTTACAAGGAGGTTCAACTGTATTACAGTAGTTCCACAATCCAAAGTTTAGAATGTTATTCAACCATGAGTCTTCGCTCACTCTATAATATCCCTGATCTAACGACTGCCCCAGTTTAAAGGACACCTCTCCCTAAAGGACAGGCTTTGCTATTAGGTGTCCTTTACAAGGAGGTTCTACTTATTACAGAAGTTCCACAATGCTATGTTCAAAATGCAATTCAACCATGAGTCTTTTCTCACTCTATAGTATCCCTGATCTAACGACTGCCCCAGTTTAAAGGACACCTCTCCCTAAAGGACACTTTGGTTTTGCAATTAAGTGTCCTTTACAAGTAGGTTCAACTGTATTACAGAAGTTTAATAATCCTATGTTCAAAATGCAATATTCAACCATGAGTATACTTGAGATCTAGAGTATCCTAACGATTGCCCCAGTTTAAAGTAAACCTCTAGCTTTGCAATTAGGTGTCCTTTACAAGGAGGTTCTACTGTATTAAAGAAGTTCCACAATACTATGTTTAGAATGCAATATTAAACCATGGGTCTTTGCTAACTCTATAGTATCTCTGATCTACCGACTGCCCCAGTTTAAAGGCTGGCAGACGATGTCCAGCAGAAGGGCGGGGAGAGGGTGTGGCGCTGGGCGAGGCCGCCATTGGCAGACACCCGCAACACCGATCATTTGATGAATCCATTTCCTGTTGCAAGTTTAACACGATCCTGGAGTAACTTGGCTTTTCCATATTCACTTTGCAACTCATTAAAGGTGATATCTATGAGCCTAATTATTTTAATGGCATTGTAAGTCAGATTAGTTGTGTTGTTTTTTTAATATAAATTTAATTCATGGGAGGTTTCTTGGAAATACCACTAAATAAGATATGACTTTAAATCATGTTTATTTTATTTTTAAAATAATCTTATAATAAATTAGCTTAATTAAAATATTTCCCCTAAAAACAAACATAATTGACATTCCTTTGCATTTATATTGTTTAATTCTGCATTCACGTAGGCTATTCAGTATAATTTTAAGGATACAAAATTGTTGAAAGCAGCTCATTATGTCAGATGTTTTTACATTCGACGCTAGATTGAGTATGGCAGAAACGGACACAAATATAAAGAGTAAAATTACTCTATATAAATACCCCCACACACAAATTTCTGTCCTCATATTCAATTCTTTATTTTAAATATCGTATTCTCATTTCCAGCAATGGACTCAGCCTTGAAGAAAAGTGACATGGACCCACAACTATACACACCTAAGATAGAGGACATTGCGACTGTTGTGATAGAGATGCATGGAGACATCTGAGACTCTTCATTAGACACGACAACAACAGAAATTTGACATGGACCCAGAACTATACACACCTAAGATAGAGGACATTGCGACTGTTGTGATAGAGATTCATGGAGACATATGAGACTCTTCATTAGACACGACAACAACAGAAATTTGACAAGGACCCACAAATATACACATCCAGGATAGAGGACATTGCGACCTTTGTAATAGAGATGTATGGAGACATCTGAGACTCTTCATTGGACACGACAACAACAGAGATTTAGCATGGACCCACTACTATACACACCAAAGATAAAAGACATTGAGACTTTTGTAATAGAGATGCATAAGAACATACGATACTCTTCATTGGGCACGACAACAACAACAACAAAATTTCACATATTCTGATAAGCCTTTCGCTAACACAGAATGTGTAAAACAGCAGAAGGCGAGCTGCTGGAATCAATCGAAAAAAAGAAAGAGAAGCTATATTGGAAAGACACGAGGTGATATGGAAGTGTTCAATATCGGGATGGGAGGGGAGAGGGTCGAATAAGAAAAATAGCAGACGACCCTCCAATTATAAAGATGGCGGCCTGGGGAACAAATATCGACAGATGATTATGTGCCTCGACATATTTCATATAAAACATCTCTGCTATAATATATCAATAGGTTTATATATATGCTGTGATTTATCTTGTTGTATTTCAACCAATAATATTATTATACATTGCATTACTTGATTTAAAACACACAAAACGTATGATGAATGATACCAGATTATTAAATTGAATTCCTGTCTATACAACATTGTGAAGGCGGCAGCGCTCTCGGTAGTCTGTTGCTATAGATGGACTCATACTGGATGATTTAATCTAGCCACTTAGATATTCTATAAAATATTCATTATTTCATCAACAGAGTATCAATTTCTATATTTATATTTTGATACTCTGTAAACTTCACTCATTGCTTTCTTATAATTTATCAATTATAGTTTGTTCTTGCCTTAAATAAATTGCTGTGTCATCCTGAGGCTTGTCTTTCCTAATTTTCTTCGTTATATTTTGGTGGATATTCAAGGTAAGTTAGGGAAGACAAACTGAAGCTCTCCAGAAGACCTTGAGGCCATGGGAGCTATAATCGACATTTTCAGAGACTGGCTCCAGGATTCCACCGCCGTGTCAAAGCCAAGACTTCCCTCCAAGATGACGATGTCCCTATAAACGATACGACGACAAAGTCGCTCTCCACGCCGAAAGAAAAAGGACGCAAAGGTACGAGGGACAAAGTTCTAAGACTTTGATGGAATCCTTGGCAGCAGCACGTCAGATCCATGTCAGTAACTACAATAATTGAAAGCTGTGTGTCACAGCTCCCATAGGGAAGGAGCTATGTAGCAAAGTATTTATTATTTCATTAACAGAGTATCATTTTTGATATTTTGTTACTATATAAGCTTCCCTCATTGCTTATCTTATATTTTACCATCTAGTTTGTTCTTGACTTAAATAAATTGCTGTGTCATCCTGAAGTTTTTGTCTTTCCTAATTTTACACGTGACAATATGTTGGCGTACCTTTTTTAAACTATATTCATTAACCTTTCTAAATATTATATATATTTTAATTAGTAAGAGGTGTTTAGGAAGTCATTCAGATTCTATTGAATTGTTTTTCTAAGATGGGATAAAGGCCAAGAACCCAAAAATGGCCCCATTCACAGGTATTGCCTGGTCTAGGTAAACAACAGAGAGGGGAAGGATATCTATAAGCCATTTCTCGAGGAGAACTGGATGTTTTAACTACCAATATATATCGGGGGGCCCTATTGGAAAACGGAGGCATTCGGCCAAAAGTTCCAAATTTCCTTTCCTCCGTTATTTCCTGTTTCCTGAGGCCATTTCATGGCTTTTTCTGATTGGCTCTTTGGAAGACGATCCTAACCTACGTGGGCGCACATATGTTTATAATATACTCTAACTCTATTCCAGGATGTTAGTTCATATACGCCATGCTGCTATCACATTCTGAAAAATATTCTCTCTCATTCACAAATAAAATTCTTATGTTATGATGCACTAGCGCGCCATCTGTTATGAGAATTCGAAACTATTTTAGACGTGTATGATTCTTTTTGAAATTAAACAATTTATACTGCCCTTAATTTTTCCATTGCAGTAAGGGAATTAGAAATTGTTTAATTTTAAAAGGAATCTTACGCGTTTAAAATAGTTTCGAAAAATTGTATGTACTAAATATAATCACAACTTCTCAGCTTTTCTGTGAGAATCTTTCAGTAGACACACATATCGGATGCAATAAACTGAGATGGGCTTTCTCAAATTTATTGTTGACAGCTAAAGTGGATTATAACTCAAATACTTGTTTATTTTAGCTAACTTACTCAAATTTTATAAAGGCAAGTTTGGATTAACACCAAGAAACTGATAAGAACTTGATATTAAGGAAGAATGAGTTAACATGTGTTAAAATATCGTATACTGAGCATAAAGTGTGTGTGGGCAGAAGGCTAAATTTAGAACAATACTGATAACAATAATGATTATGCTAAATTTTACACTTAAACTGAAGTTATAGATTATACAACAAGCCTTATATTGGGGACCTATGCCCAACACCGCATTGGTGATAACCGCCCAGAAAATATCAGTTACGGAAATATTTTTATTTACGGGGCTGTTTACAGGTGTTATTTACAGGTGTCGGTTCACTAATATATCAATTTTATTATAATCCATTAGCCCGCCATCTGTTATCAAAATTCTAAATTATTAAAGGCGTTTATGATTCTTTTAAAATATATATATTTGTAATTGAATGTAATTCTGCTGTTCTCAAAGTTTATGTCCATAGTTCATCTGAAAATAAACATTCCAAGAGTATAGTATCAATATAACTATAAAAGGAAGATCGATAAATGCAATATAACAGCGGTATTGTATATTAAACTGGCGAAACCGATGGGAGGGTTCACCACTGATGAGCCAGACCCTCCCATTACTTTTTCCATTGCAGTAAGGGCAGTAGAAATTGTTTATTTTAAAAAAAGAATCATACGCGTCTATAATAGTTTCAAATTTTGATATATTTCAATTTAAACACAGCTCTCTTTCCTCAGTGTTTTTTTATTATGCCGCCCTGTAAAACTTATACAGAACCAATGTATTGGATTTGTTCTTTGTCGACTTAAACAGCAAAGCCTCCAGAGCAAGATGTTATGATCCAATTTCTTGTAAAAGAATGTTCCTTTGTTATAGATAATACCGTTATATACCTAAGTTTACTGGTATGGTTGATATGTCTATCCTTTTTAATATATGAAGTTTAACAAACCTAATGATATAGTGTTTAAGAACATGCAAAATATTTACATAGCATTCAAACTTTACATAAAAAAGAAGCAAGAATATATTTTCATAATCATATTGTAACAAAGTATTTATTATTTTTATTAACAGAGTGGTCATTTTTATGTTTATATTTTGCTACTCTGTAAATTTCCCTCGTGGCTTATCTTTTGTTTAGCATTCATAGTTTATCATTGCCTGAAATAAATTGTTGTCTCCTCCTGAAGTTCTTGTCTTCCGTAATTTTCCACGTGGTAATATAATTAAAAACAATACCAAAGGAGAACGTGACAAAAATCTAGAGTAGTCTTCAAATACATCTTCATTCCGTAAAGAAATTTTTGTCTTTTACAACAATTATAACATCTCATTTTGAAATTTATTCAAATATTAAATATTGCATTTATTATTTATCAGCAGTTATAAAATCAATATGTACATTTTATAAATAATACTTTAAGAAATATGCCTTATAATAAATGTAACGGTTCCTCTTTAGAAATCAATGATGATAACATTACTTTTAAAGAAATAAAACAGTAGCCAAAACTAAAATAAACAAGAACTGGAGGATCCCACCTAAGCACAGTTGGTACAATGAAGTGAACCCAGGAAGAGCTCTGAACATTAGAAATAGACAGCATCAAACAACACTAACAAGATTTAGAACAGGCCATCTCAAGCCATTGAAGATAGAAAATAATAACAAAATCTACCCCACTTGCCCAAAATGTAGCTTGGCACCTGCAGCTCCAGAACACATTTTGGCTTGCATTGGATGCATTAAACAGGATATTTGGGAGAGGCCGCTGCTCATCATAAAACAGCTCGAAGAGCATGAATTCATGGATTTCGTGTCACAATCTTTACACAAGGGGATAAGAAACAACAACAATGATGATAACAACACTTTTGGATATTTGAATTTAATTTCTAGACAACAAATTTACCATAAAATATAAGAATAGTCACACACATATATAACCTATACAAAATACATAAACAAAAACATACAAAATGTTGCCACGACAACCTAACTATATAGAAAATAAAAAAAAAAATACAAAGCGCAATGTTACAATAAATATATTTTTTACAAAACTATTTTAGACGCGTAATATTCTTTTTGAAACAAAACAATTTATACTGCCCTTACTGCAATGAAAAAATTAAAGGGAGGGCCTGGCTCATCAGTGGTGAACCCTCCCAGCGGTTTCGCCAGTTTAAGCTTTAATTTTTCCATTGCAGTAAGGGCAGTAGAAATTGTTTTATTTTAAAAAGAATATTACGCTTCTAAAATAGTTTTGTAATTTGATAACATATGGCGCGCTAGTGCATTGAAATAAATTTTCAAGCATTTTATAAAAGTTACATTATAAAAAAGTTGTATTCCTCTGAAATTGTGAATGCATGCCGTCTTCAGTCAACTCTGAAACTGTATAATAGTGGAAGAAAATATGCTTGATGTACTCAGAGTGTGTGTATAGTGAACTTCAAATAATACAACAGGTTACTAGAGATGTGTTTCTTTTCGTTTTTATTAATTCTAAGTAGTTTATGGGGATTACTATGGGACACACGACATTTTTCATTTTGCATCAAAACACTCGATTTTTTTCGAACAAAAATGTTATTTTTCACACACCATTTTTGTCCTTTTTTTATCATATTTATTAAAAAACAAAGAATATATTCATAAGTATGAGGAATTTATTTATGAACATAAGGAATTAATTCATGCTCATGAATAAATTCCATGTTTTTTAATAATTATGATTAAAAAAAAGGACAGAAATGGTGTGTGAAAAATTGCATTTTTGTTCGAAAAAATCGAGTGTTTTGATGCAAAATGAAAAATGTCGTGTGTCCCATAGTACAGGGATACATACAGGAGTGAATTATTCGTTTTCATGTACTCCTGTATAAGGGCAGAGATACCCGAAAGTTTGATATAGCATTCAAAATATGTAAGCGGTCAGGAAATGCCAATTTAATTTTATTGATATTGTAGCGAAGTATTTATAATTTTACAAGCATTTATTTTTGTACATTTGTATTAACAGAGTATAATTTTTTTTAATTTTTATATTTTACTACTCTGTAAACTTCCCTCCTTGCTTATTTTTTGTTTATCCTTCATAGTTTGTTCTTGCCTTAGATAAATTGCTGTGTCACCCCGAAGTTTGCCTTACCTAATTTTCAATGTGGCAATATGAAAAGAAACCCATTTCCAGGGCCCTGTGTGTTGTATTATTTAATTTATATCCAGGAGATTCAAATCAATTGAGAGAGATAGAGTGAACTTTAAATAAAAATATATTATTTTCTAAGGTTTCACGAGATTCCTTCACTCCAAGTTGGAGGAAACAGGAGCATACAAGAGAAGAAAAAGGTTGCGGGGAGACAAACAAACAAACAAGCCAGAGGAAGATCCCATTAGAGTTGCTGCCCGACTTTGCTAAAGCTTGTTAAGTTATTACCATTCGGCAAACTTCGCTCTGCACATCACGATGAATTAGCAGCCTTCCAAATCCTGTTTCTGGTAAGTCCTTTTAGTTTAGAAACATTGAAAAATTCTTTCGCGCACAAATAACAACTCTCTCGCGCCACTTCTAAGTAACACTGAAGGAATAAGATCATACACATCGAAATAAGGCAAATGTAATCAAATTCAATCTAGTAATCAGCTAGATATTCAAACTTTACTAGAATATAATATGAATATGCATCTTATAGTCATCTAGCTTATCGTTCTCAGCTACGTCCCTAGATTCAGATACAGAATGCTAATGTCTCTATCAATAAGTATTTATGCTCTTCCATAGACATGACCACTTTCTTCAAAGGTAGCGCCACAACCCAGCACATATACAGGTAGAGGTTACACAGATATATAACTTTAAATAAAAATGCATATATTGGATCAAAATATCATTGAATATAAGAAAAAATATTTTAAAACTTAATTCTATTGACGTTATAAGGCGCTGAGTTTGTTGTTGACACACTTTAAAATGTTATAACACCTTGATAAAGGTTGGCGTTCAACCAACTGAAATATTGATAAAATATATTATATTTTGATCTAATATATGCCTTTTTATTTAAAGATTTATTTATGGATTGCTCTATTTTCAAAAAGATATATAACTGTTACTACACCTTCTACAGGTAGTTAACTGGCCTTATCTTCACAAGTAGTGTGATAACCCAGCAAGTATCCAGGTAGTCATGACCCAGATATAACTGTTCCTACCCCTTCTACAGGTAGTTAACTGGCTGTACCTTCACAAGTAGTGTGATAACCCAGCAAGTATCCAGGTAGATATGACCCAGATATAACTGTTTCTACCCCATCTACAGGTAGTTAACTGGCTGTACCTTCACAAGTAGTGTGATAACCCAGCAAGTATCCAGGTAGTTATGACCCAGATATAACTGTTTCTACCCCTACTACAGGTATAGAAATCACTGTACCTTCACAAACAGTGTGATAAACCAGCACATATCCAGGTAGATATGAACAAGATATAACTGTTTCTACCCCTTTTACAGGTAGTTAATTGGCTATACCTTTATATGTAGAGTGATAACCCAACACATATACAAGTAGAGGATCTACAGATATACCTGTTTCTACGCCTTCTACAGGTAGTTAACTGGCCTTATCTTCACATGTGGTGTGATTACTCAGTACATATCCAGGTAGATGGGATAGATATAACTGTTCCTAGCCCATCTTCAGATATTAGACCGAGATGTATAGATATATCCTTGCCAATGAATGGCCATGTATCGTTACCGTTTCTCCAATCAGGACCCAACACGTATTAATTAATAAAAGCGCTAATCTTTATGCAAATTTGGATCGAAGGGACGCCGGGAGAGATAACGGGTCGGCTTATCTCGATAATCCCCGGGCTTGTCCTGGCGCGCACATTTGGTGGTTCTCTACCTGATTATCACCCCTACACTCTCTAGACATTCTCTAGCCTGATTATAACCCCTACACTCTCTAGACATTCTCTAGCTTTAATATCACCTACACTCTTTAGACATTCTCTAGCCTGATTTTAACCCCTACACTCTCTAGACATTCTCTAGCTTTAATATCACCTACACTCTCTAGACATTCTCTAGCTTTAATATCACCTACACTCTCTAGACATTCTCTAGCCTGATCATAACCCCTACACTCTCTAGACATTCTCTAGCCTGATTATCACCCCTACACTCTCTAGACATTCTCTAGCTTTAATATCACCTACACTCTCTAGACATTCTCTAGCTTTAATATCACCTACACTCTCTAGACATTCTCTAGCTTTAATATCACCTACACTCTCTAGACATTCTCTAGCTTTAATATCACCTACACTCTAGAAATCTTGCACCTTGACTATCTCCCCTACACTCTCTAGACATTCTCTAGCTTAGTTATCATCTACACCCTAGAGCTTATATAGCTTAAAATTCCATATATTCTAGAAATCCAACAGCCTGATTATCACCTACACAATAGACAATCTCTAGCCTACCTTAAAAGCCTACACGTATACCTACACTTAAGGATACGCACAATTCTCTTTAGTGTAATGCCTTTTTATTTTAACACCATTCTATGATCGTAACTGAACAATTCATCAATGATTTCATGCAGTAAATTGTCGTATCGCCCAGTACCAAAAGCCTTAGTTTCTATTTCTACTTTTATATATCGGATCTTGTCTGAAAATAACAATAATAATTATTTTTAGTTCTTTTGCTTTGACTCTAACTTGCGAATTTCTCCATGTGGTGGAAAATATCATATTCTCTACGCATATCTCAATATGCCAGCGGTTGTTTCTGCCATATCTAACCTAACCTAACCTAGCCATTCCACATCCAAAGCACCTGGCGTCAAGCCAGCCTGTCTGCTCTGTCTGTGGCTCCGGTAACCTGTCACTGGCCCACCGCTACTGGTCCTGCAGCACCGTTTACCCTGTTATCTGAGAGGTTTTCTCCATCAACGGGCGGTCTTGCAGTCCTGGATCTTTCCAGTTCATCTCGAGGTTATCTTTTAAAATAGTGCAAACTATACACTTTTGGATGTATTGACAAGATGTCAATAAAATTACTTCAATTGTCAAAATTGTCTAACCTAAGATTGCAGTCTGTTGATTTGTTTAACGTTGCTCGGATTCTCGATCATAGATACTCATAGATATATTCCTATATCGACCTCTTCTCTTCATGTATATACTCCTACTAGCCGAATGTTCCGGGCAACGCCCGTGATTTACCCGATTGAATGTTTTTATTCAAATACTATTTGTTACAATTATATATTTGGAGCCTTTAATAAATGCATATATTAGTTAATAACTATAGCCGATGTGCTTTATCTGTCTATGTACTGTTGGCTTCCGTAGGCGTCTCATACTGGGAAAAGGAAAGAGAGGATTTCATTTAGTTATTAACTAATATATGCATTTATTTAAAGAGCGACCCGCTCCAAACCAATAGTTACAAAAACGAAAGAGCGAGTGGGGAAGGCATGATGGGGGGGCAAAGGTGGCGTGACCATAGCCAACCAATAGGAGGGCGCCATTCCAAAAAAAAAAAAGCAAACGGTGACAGAGGCCGATGAGGAATCACGCTCGTAACTGTATATAGAATGTTTGTACCAATTAAGATAATATAATTTCTCCAAATCTTTAATATACCTCAGTACTTTAGTCATGCTTAAAGCATCCAATTACTTTGTCATTATTAAATTGTAACAACACACTGCCTTCCGGGATGTGTTTCTTGTTTTATTTAAAGGATCCCTCAAGCTTTTGGGTATCACAAATCCTTCTACAGAGGTATGTTGTTGTTGTCGTGTCCAAAGAGGAGTCTCAGATGTCTCCATGCATCTCCATCACAGCAGCAGCAATATCCACTATCTTGGGTGTGTAAAGCTGCTGCTCTGGGTCTAAGTCAATTTTCTGCAAGGCTGCGGCCATTGCTGGACATGATAATATGTGAGTAGGTGTTAGTTCCACGCCAGGACAGTTGTTGCATGCTCTATAAGTTCTTGTGCCATCTGGATGTATTGCCATTCCTTTATAGTGATTTGTTCTAAGTCTTGTTATAGTTTTTGTCAGTTTTCTATCAGAGTTTATTTCACATATTACACATACATACCAAGCATTATATACCCCTGTAGAAGAATTTGCGATACTCGAAAGCTTGAGAGATCGTTTAAATGAAACAAGAACCTATCCTAGAGGACAATGTGTTGCTACAATTTATATTTCAAAGGATTCTATCTTTCTATCATTAAATTTCCATTCGGCTGAAAAAAGACATCCTACAAGTATCATACTTGTATCAAACATACAATCATACTTGTATATTCATTCGAATTTTATTCAATTACACCCTTACCTCGCTTTGCATCGGGGTTACGTTCCAAAAAAAAAACGACGCAAAGTGAAAATAAATTGGCGCAATCAAAAACAAAGGTGTTGCCATATTTTAGGGAAAAAAATTCAATAAAAAATAAATAAAGACTCGAATCCAAAACAACGCAACTTCGAAAATCTAACGACGCACAGTGAAAATCAGTAAAAATTAAGCAGCGACGCAACTTCGAAAAAAAAAAACGCAAAACGAAACGACGCAAAGCGAGGTATTGGTGTACTATATATTTCATATTCTTAGAATTCGTTACACTATCTATCATTGCATTTATCTTAATGTTTGAAGAGATTTTAATGAACGTTTTATATCCTAAGTAAAAAAAAAGTACAATTTCCCTTTAGTGAATGTTGAAAGAAACTGACCGTAAGAACATGTAATTACAGATGTGCCCCATTCCTGAGAACAACAAGCGGCAACACGGAAATCAATGAAAAAGAATAAATATTCCTGCGGGGAATGTTAGAAAGATATTTTTTTTATTAAAGATGAGCAATTATTCGTTCTTTGATTCTAAATAACATTAAATATTATCGAAATTTAGCATATATGTATATGAAAATTTGAAACTATTATAGATGCGTATGATTCTTTTAAAAATTAAACAATTTCTACTGAAATTATTTAATTTTTAAAAGAATCATACGCATCTATAATAGTTTCAAATTTTCATAACAGATGGCGCGCTAATGCATCACCATATATGTTTATAGAAACACATATAATTATGTGAAAAAATAATACAAATGTGTTATTGTACTGGGATAAGGTGCATACATTATGAAAAAGGCATCTCCTTATCGTGCAACTGAAAGTTGCTGATGGCTTGCGCCATCTATCGGAATAAATATCAACTATTATTGTAATTAAAAATCAATGAATAGTTGATATTTATTCCGATAGATGGCGCAAGCCATCAGTAACTATCAGTTGCACGATAAGGAGATGCCTTTTCCATAACATATAATTATATTGTTTTGAACGAGAGTGGTGTACGCGTGCGCGCATGTTCTAGTGAAAAACACAAACATCCTCGATAAAGAGAGGCGAGTTGCCCCTCGAAATATTGGAACAATAAATAACTTATAAATCCAATATATGCCTCTTTTTATAATATATAATTATATTTATAAAAATATAATTATAAAATATTTTTTACTTATTTATACTATACTAACAATATTAAAATAATATTAAAAATAAAACTAATATTTTAAGTAAGAAGTAATTATTGTTTCAAATGCTATCAATTAAAAAAAGATGCTCTAGGGATAGATGTAACATTTGACATGAGTTTAATGGCCCTCCCATCTTGCTTTACAAAAGAGGTCTAATTATATTACAAGATTTGAAAAATAAATTGCTTCAAAGTTTGCTGACATTGCCTTAAGGCTAAAGTTGCTGTCATTTTATTTTCTAATAAATTACATTAATTACCCACATATTTTAAAGTCATTTTTGAAGGCCTTTTTTTAAACAGTCATATTATAATTAATCGCTAATTTAAAATATATGTTTGATATAAAAAAAAATTGTTTAATATTTGCATATTGTTATATAAACATATGCATATGTTTTTTATAAGGATTAGAATACAGTATAATCTCCTATAACGCGATTAATGTGTTCCGTGTTGTATGAAATCGCGTTGTACGAAATAAAACTTGTATAACGCGAATGTTGTTAGGGTAAATTGTTAGTACCAAATATCATGTAAAAATGTATTGTATAAAATGATTATATACTAAAACAAAACTAAATGTTATATTATTTTATATGAAAATGTATTGTACAATTGTCAAAAAGGAAATTTCCGCATTTTATTTTATATCGCGTTGTACGAAATCGCGTTGTAAAAACTCGCGTTATAGGAGAGTCTACTGTATATACAAAATTAGTTGGGAAAAAAAAATAACACATAATATATATTCATAGATTCATAGGAAGCGATAAAATCATAAGGCGAAAAGTTTCTATTAAGGTTTTTTTTTAATACCAGGTTTGTCCCAAAAGTTCATAAACACTTGCAAAAATTTGAAATATTTGTTATGTAATTAAAGAAAGTAAGAATGACGTAACCAATTTAACTTTACATATTATTTATTATTAATAGTAATTATACAAAACATATCTTGGTATATATGTCTACATGAAAATAACAGAAACAATAAAACATTATATACATACAAGTTCCTTTTCAAACACAAGCTCATCTATAGCCATTGTTACTCTTTGTAATATTCCAACAATACCAATATTATTCGCCGTTATGTATAATGTCTTTGTATTATGTATAGAGTAATTGTATCATGTATTCGCCGTAATAATATTATTCGCCGTTATGTATAATGTCTTTGTATTATGTATAGAGTAATTGTATCATGTATGCGCCGTAATAATATTATTCGCCAAGTAATAAAAAAAACACGTTTTAAAAAAACACGAACTTTTAGGACAACCCTATATTCTGTCGTGCTCTCAAGCATTACAACCCTTCCACAGGAGACAAATAGAAAATGCATAAAAAGATGAAATGTTAATATTCATATATCTGCATATTTACATATATTAGGAGATATGCATTTGAAGAAAAAGGAACGACAGAAATATATAATTATATTAAAAATAAAAAAGCATATCCTGACCAGGAGCACATGTGCTTTTCAGAAGGCAGAGCGCCATCTGATGGTTAAAAAATATATGTTTTATGGAAAGATGGCGCTCTGCCTTCTGAAAAGCACATATGCTCCTGTTCAAGATATGCCTTTTTTATTTTTAATATCAACACCTGACCTACTTATTTTTTATTTTTGTTTTTTCATAAAATTATATATATATAACATATTTTATTTGAAGACTATTTTGTTCCAGTGATTTGTGTATTTCTTATAAAAATGTATATCTCAACGGTAACATATTGCAATATAGATAATTCTCTCCTCGCTGTATGACAAGATATCTGAGAAAAAGGGATCATTGATGACATTGGAGGCAAGTTCATCTACTATGTATAATTATTAATATCCTTTTTAAAGTTCTGGGAATAAATCCATAGTACTAAGCGGTATCCAAAACGAACTCACATTGTTTTCTCAGAAACCTTGTACGCAAACATCGACGGCTGAGAAGCGTCGTAACAATATGTCTGGAAATATTTTATTCGAAAAGAATTTTACACGAATTGAAACAAATTGATAAAAAGAAATAATATTAACACAAAGCAATAACGCGCCATCTATACATATAAAATGAAATGATTTAAAAGCACGAATGTTTCTTTTATACATAATACAAACTTCTACTGTCCTTACTGCGATGAAAAAATATATTGGGAGGGCTTGGCTCATCAGTGGTGAACCCTCTCAGCAGTTTCGCCAATTTAATCCACCAGACCGCTTCTCAGAGCTCTAATACTGTATTGGACGATTCTACTTATATACGCAGCACTGAAGGATGGAATCTCAGAAATGGTTTTCAAGAAGACTATGGACATAAACTTATAGCACAGTAGAATTACATTTAAATAATTCAAGAAATAATATACAAAACACAACTTTATATATTTAATGAGTAAAATGTAAATCAGAAAATGCTAAAATAAACAATATTTCTGAATTTCTAAAATATAAACTTTCTGAATTTAAAATTGAAGAGATTAGGAGATTTGGGATTATATAAAATAATTTAAATGTTCATTAAATTGAGGTCGAGTAGATATAACAAACCTACCACCACCTAGTTTACATGGAAATCTATGGAAATATATACAATTGCGAGGAAAAGGATTTTCTGGCATTGGTTTCAAAATACCTTTCTTTTTCTCAAACCGAATATATATATGCCATTTTAAATGTCGGGAAAAAACAAGGTGTATAACTATTCTAATTTTTTAAAATATATTTTTGAATATAAATTTCTTGTGCTCTGATACCAGTGCTTTAAATAATTTCCTTGTAAATATATATGTATATTATCTGAGGATAGAAAATAAGCGTCTAGATCTTTTTTTCTGTAATACTATTTTTATCTCTCTCTCTCTCTCTCTCTCTCTATCATATATTTGTTATTATAAAATAAATCAAGCTGCCAGGGTTATGTTTCTTGTGCAACTTTTTATTTTCAAGTTTTCCAACTTGTCATTCCCTCAACAGGATTATCACGTTAACAACTTAATAATAAATACAATTTTGTATACACCCATACCTCGCTTTGCGTCGGGGTTACGTTCCAAAAAAACACGACGCAAATTGAAACGACGCAAAGTGAAAATAAATTTTCTGCCATATTTTAGGAAAAAATAAAAAATAAATAAATAAAAATTAAAGACTCGAATCCAAAACAACGCAACTTCGAAAATCTAACGACGCACAGTAAAAATCAGTAAAAATTAAGCAGCAACGCAACTTAAAAAAAAAACGCAAAACGAAACGACGCAAAGCGAGGTATTGGTGTATACATTTGTTACTCGCCTCGAATATTTTGATAAAATATATTTTAGTGTATTCAATGAGAGAGATAGGTAGATAAAATTATCTCCTATATACAAATAAAATATAATAAATAGAATATCTTATGAGTAAATATAATGTATTAATAAAGAAAAAAAAACGTATAAAATATTTATCACCAATCTCCCAAGTATTCGTGATGCAAACTACACAAAAATTGTCCTTTAATAATGAGTTGATAAATGAATTTTAAATTCCAAGATTCTGAAAATATGTGTGTGGAATGAACTTATTTAAAAATAATAAAAGACTGGCATAGTGTTTAAATACCTATAATATAAATATAAAATACACTCATGGACAAAACCTAAGTAAACTTCATACTTTGAAGGAGACAACAAAATAAATTTTGTTCAACTTTGGTTATATGATGTTTCTTCACAATAAACGTCACTGTAATATCTTTCAGAGTTAATGTCTGAATTCCTATATACATGCTAAAAGATACAACTTTCTTAAGTTTTGTCCATGAGTGTATTTCACTTGAAGCTGATATTCCCCTCCGAAATTTCCAATTTTGTATATAGATAACTTGGAGAAGAAATCTCCTGGCATCAAAATTTCAATTAAAATTAAAGATATATATCCCTTAAGTCAGGCGTTATCAAACTTTTGAGTCGGAAGAGGAAAAAAATATATATATTACACATTTTCAAAATTTTTAAAGAGCCACGCAATTTTTTCTTGCCAACAATAAATAGTACTCGCATAGATAATATTTACGTATGGAACTATACAAATAGCTGCAGCTTCATATAGAAAAGAACCGCATGTGACTGGGGAGCCGCAGTTTGCTGATTCCTGATCTAGGTGCATTTCCAGTTATTGTAAAAATGTGATTTTTTTAGACACCATCATCTACTCGTCAATATGTAGGAAGATGAATTGTAAGGAATACAGTTTAAAAAATGGCTGAATTATATATTTGGAATGTGAGATGATTAATTCCATTAATTATTAAGTTGATTACGTTCATTTCTAATTGAAAAAATATATAGATGGAGCTCTGTTATCTAAAATGTTCATGTAAGCGGTAAGTATATGCCAATTTTGTTTTTAATATCAATATCTGATCATTTTTCTATTTTTATTTTATTTTTCATTAATCTTTATTTAAATATAACTAAAATTGCGTGTGAAGACTTAATAAAAAGATATTAAAATGATGAGAAAATTGGTAAAATAATTTAAAATTTATTCCAAAATTCATTCTATCGCATTGGAGGATTTGCAGAAAATATTTTAAATACTCAATCATTCTAAAATATATCTAACAAATATGAATATATGTATATAAACTATTTAAAGACATATTGACCAAAACTTTTAAAATCAAAGCAAAGTTGTAAATTTCTATTTTAGGGCAGTATTATTTAATGGGAATAACTTACTTTGGGCAGTAGATTAGGCTGAGAAATGGCATCGCTCTCCTAGCTAAGGCCATATTTGAACTCTTTCATTTTGTGAGCGTCTATTTATTTATGATGGGGAGGCGAGAAAATGGATTGGTGACTTGGAAGTAAATTCCAGCTAGCGCAGATGTCGGCAAACTTGCGGCTCGCGAGTCACATGGGGCTCTTTGGATGTGAAGGTGAAGCTCTTTATATAGTTCCATACGTAAATATTATTTATGTGAGTACTATTTATTGTTGGCAAGAACACATTGTGTGGCTCTTTAAAAACTTTGAATTTCTGTAAAATGCAATTTTTGACTCTTACGACTCAAAAGTTTACCGACCCTTGTACTAGCGGGATGGATTCTTTCCCACAGTAACCACAGATGGATACATACGCCCCCATACCGAGGGAGGGTAGAACGCTTCACGATTTTGCATGTCATTCTTCCGCAGGGGCCATTGCTAATCTTTTCTATATCGTTCCAATTTTAGTATATGTACGGGAAAACAAGCGTGTACAATCTACAATAGAACACTTCACGATTCTACGTGTCATCCCTTGCGCAGGGGCCATTGCTAATATTTTCTGTATCGTTCCAAATTTAGTATATGTACCGCCGAACAAGTGTGTACCACTTAGGGATAGTGTTTTAAGGAAATAGCTATCAATAAATAGCTCGAATACATCAACAAAACTATCCGCGTTGTATCTAAGAAATAACATTGTTTCTATTGTTACACTTATATACACCCATAGACACAAGGAACTTGTACCTTTTAGCATGTATATCGAGATTCAGATAATAACTCTGAAAGATATTTGATACATTCTGACCATTAATGAAGACACATGAGATAAACAAGTGTGAGAAAATTGCCTCTGTCTCCTTAAAAAACAAAAACAAAACAACAAAAAAATAGAGGACCTGCGACATCAGACTTTCTACTTACGTGAGTTGTGTGTCTGTGAGTATATATATGAAAGAATCCTTAAAAAAAATAATAATAAAAATAAAAAGGTCAGGTGTTGATATTAAAAACAAATTAGGCATATCTTGACCACTAACATGAGCGTCCAATAGGTGGCAGAGCGCCATCTAGTGGAACAGAAATCAACTGAACGTTGATTTAACCTGTTCCTTGGTATTTGGCCAACCCATTTTCTCAATAAATCAAGATAAGTCAACCACGAAGTTGTTTCGGGCTGTTGGCCCTCGTCAGCGTGGGGCAAGCCTCTAATATAAAAAAAAATCTGGGACTTTCTCTATCTTTATAAAATAAAGATCATTTTTTCATGGGTTTGTTTGTTTAGCATTGGTTTCCACAATATTTGACCTATTTTTATGCTGAACTATGCAATATTTTCTGTTATTCAAACAATATATAGATATAGTTCTGGAAATAGTCACTATCATAGTTTCGAATTCGAAATATGCTAATTAGTCTGAAAATAGGCTAACTTGCATATTTCGCTTCAGAAAAAAAGCTGGAGCCGTTTCTGACACGTAATGTCGGTGGCAGGTTCGGCGGTCGTCCTGTAAACCGCAGTAAAAAGAGGCCAATGGGCAAATATTTACTTAGGGAAGATCCTGGACGAAGCCAGTTTATTCGTCTTGTTTACAATATAACAATAATAATTCTTTTCACTGTTATTTTTCAATTGAGGTAATAAAATATTTTGTGATGTGCAATGCAATCAGAACTCCTTCAACATTTAGAATGGCAATTTTAAGAGAATATTTCATAATGTTTCTATTGGGGGTTTGATAATTATTTCTCGAGTGTTATTGTTGATTTTTGCACTGTTAGTTTTCAATTGATAAGATAAGATTTTCCTGTTGTGTGTGCAATGCAATAAGAACCTCTCCATCATTTAGAATGGAAATTTTAACAGAATATTTTATATTATCTTTGTATTGGGGGTTGTGATAATCACATGTACTGTGTTACCCAATCTGCTAAAATATCTAGCACAATACTCTCTAATTCCCAGCCGACCCAAGTGCCTCCACAATGACTCCCACGCTGGAGTTACACTAATCACCGTTTTTGTCGCAAGTTTTTCTGGCAGCAGCTTGCTGAATTGGGCTTAATTTGTCTTCCGACAGCCTCCTATCTGTATAGACTTTATCATACACTGTGGGTAAATTATTCATTAACAGGTAATTTCAAACTTTCGTTCTATCTCATTCTAAATTTATATAATTTTTGCCCCCGGAATACACCGACTTGTTGAGAGACCTCCTCACTGTCAAACTCTCTCCCCAGACTTGATGTTTACTTGAACCCCGCAGTCACTTCCCCTACGCTGTTGGCCCCCCAGCATTGTTTGTTCTGCTTGCTTATCTCACCCCGTGCTACTCCGCTGAAGCCAGTATGATTTCCTTGTTTTCCCATTTGGATTCCAGATGTCATAAAATATATTTGTTGTTTTATAAAATTTATTAGGTTGTTAATATGATAATCCTGTTGAAGGACTGACAAGTCCGAAAGCTTGAAAAAAAAAGTTGCACAAGAAACTTAACCCTGGAAGCTTCATTTATTTTATAATAAACACATTTGTTTTTCTAAAAGTATGATAGTGTTATTCTATTCAAGCAATAGTTATCTAGAAATTAATTGAATATGGATAACTAGTTTTGGGCAAAGAGTTTCTTTATGTTGAGGTGTTGCAAGTTATAGAGAATTTTTTGCTTCTAAACGGGTAAATCCAAAATGAAATGATTCACGCACGGGTTTGGCCTCTCTCTCAAAAAGGCTCTCAGTTCTTCGCTGTGAACCAACACGGCCCGAGGCAGTGCATTAACGCAGCGCGCGCTTGTTAGTTCCATTTTAAAGCGTTCCTAATTGTGTGAGAGCCCGTCCCCGGGGGACTGCAGGAACAATGTCGGGGACAGATTGGCTCCCACGGGGGAAGACGCGCGATCGATTCCCTGCATGAGGAGGTGTTAATCTGCGGGCCACGTGTTGCCAAATTGGACGTCGCCGGGAACATGTTATTCGATTAAATCCCAATTGAAATTACGTTGATTCCCAGCGTGATTGAAGCGTTATTTGTACAGATTGTTTGTAGAGAAGAAACTGGATTTTGTCCTCTTGTCGGAACAATATGAGGGTTATTATCAATTTTCTCGTATTTAATCAATTCCTAGGACTATTCTAACGTGATATTCGCATCTATAAGCCTATTACAATCATTTTATTTGCGATAAAACGTTGTACTGTACGTATTACATCCCAAACACGATGCGACACCAGCCATCTCTGTCTTGAGCTCAATGTACCATCTCGGTGACTGTTAAGTCAGTGAGTTCCTTAATTTGGTGACTATATCCTATATGATACTATAATACATAACTACATATATAAAAGGCATCTCCTGATCCATAAACTGACAAATTACTGCCATCTACAGGTAAATATATCAATTATCAGCGGAATTTTTAAAATATTTCATAATTAGTGGTTCCCTTTCATCATATATCATATCGCCCTGATCTTTATTTCTTCGCTATTTAAAATCATTTTAAATGCATGTCTACATGTTATTCGGAATTTCCTAAATACTTGCCACCTCAGTCCATCCTTCACTACCAGTCTAAACTAGAGTGTGTCTGTAGCTTTTCATTACCATTATCTCTCTTTGGTGAACATGTTTAAATGGTGGGGAATGATAGAAACAATTTAATTCAAATATTTCTACACAAAAAGAAATATACTATAGACATTTTACAACATCAACAAGCATTCCAGGGCCAAGTTTCTTTAATTACTTTTTTCTACTCTATCTTTCGGGACAACATGTCCTTCAACAGAAGACCTAGAATTATGACTTCAGCCAACTATACAGAAGACCTAGAATTATGACTTCAGCCAACTATACATGCTGTGCATAATTGGCTGAAGTCATACTTCTAGGTCTCCTGTAAAAGGGCATGTTGGTCCGAAAACTAGATAATTTCTTTTAAAAAGTAGTTAAAAAGACCTAGCCCTGGAATGCTTGATGTTTTAAAATTGTAAAGACAGGGATGAAAATGTGTTAGACTAGTGAAATATATAGGAAGTTGGAATCCTCTGATGAGTATAAGTATACATCCCACCCACATGCATATTACTCTAATATCAATAGCAAATTCAAAAGATTAGTCGTCGAGGCGTTGCTCTCTTTAAAACACAATAGTATTAACCGACACATAGAGATCCCTGACGCATATAAAGCAATATTTCCATAAATAGTGTACCATAGTTGCCCACTGCCAGTTTGTTTTATTTCGGAAAGTTTCAACTTTGCAGATTTTATGAATGTATCATAGTCCATAATCCACTTTTGATGTCTCTACTTTGCATACTCAAAACTTATAGATATATCTTAAAATTATTTTTTTACTTACATATGTTAATTTTCCTAGTTTTCTGATAAATATATAAGATGCACATTTATTTGTTGGAGTGTAGTCCTGTAGAAGGGTTATAGGCCCGAAAGCTCGAATCTTTATTAAAGTTTAAAAGAAAAGTATCCTCGTTCGCTTCAAATCTTTTACTAGTGAAATAGTTAGCGAAATCTAAAGACCCACTAGCGATTCTCGACCAAACTCTGCAGCGCTGGCAGAGGCGCCATATTCATTGAACATAGTATATACAATGCATATTATCTTTTTTAAATAGTGCAGACTGTGCACTTTGCATGTATTGACAAGATGTCAATAAAATTATTTTAAATGTCAATTGTCTAAGTGTGTGCAAAGTGGTTTTCGAACTGGGTGAACCGGCTTGACCACATCCAGCGGATTTCATTGGCCTACCGATAATTCCTTCCGTAAATATGCAAATAGGTTGAATCCACATGCTGTTACATAGTTTCCTTTTATTTTGTAGTATAACATATGCCTAATTAAATACCCCATGTATTTAATGCAAGTAGCATAAACCTTTTATTCCACACACTACAAAAAATACTGTTGCTATTACGTAATTAATTGTATTTGCGAGGATAAGAGCTTTTAATTGAATAATGCATTTATTTATTTAATAAATAACAATAATTAGTTTTACTCTGTGTGAAATATTTAAAAATAATTAGGCGGTAGAAAAAATATTCTGGGAATATGTTTTAATTTAGACACATCCCTCTATTTGTTACGAACCATCTGAATTCCTTGAGGTATGTGGTGAAACGATATTTTTAACTAATAGATAGAAATTCGTGACTGGATTCCATTATGTCATTGTTATTCATCAAAAGTATCTATTATTCAATTAATCATTGTTCTTCATTAGAATTATTAATCCCTTATAATTGTTGCTTCATTAAGTCCTGATTATTTCACTAATACATTGTTTTTACTTGTCATTATTGTGTCAGGCTTGTATAATACCTTTTAGCATATATATCGAGATTCAAACAATACCTTTGAAAGATATTTAATACAGAGTAACCTTTATTTTTTTATCATTACAGTATAAAGTCTGTAGAGATAATATTCAATATAAAAAAAGTCGAATTAAACAAATTCCTAAAATAATTGACCCAAATTTTGGAATAGAACTGCCTTTAAAAAACAAATCGATTTCCATTATCTTTCAATGTTTGAGTTATCGGAAAGGACTAAGATAGCCTTGAAGGAAATGAGTTATTAGATCTCAATAGTGATTAGTCAACTTCGGATTGAAGGAATAAGAGAAAATAAAGTTTTATAGAACGGTGTACTCTAATATCTGGACATGTATAGCAAGTCTGGTGAGTTCGAGTCCAGTCTAGTAAGCACTGTTTATAAATTAACACAAAGCAATAACGCGCCATCTATACACATAAAATGAAAGGATTTAAAATCACGAATGTTCCTTTTATATATAATACAAACATCTACTGTCTTACTGCGATGGAGAAATATATTGGGAGGGCTCGGCTCATCAGTGTCCTATAAGCTTATGTCCATAGTTTTCTTGAAAACCATTTCTGAGATTCCATCCTTCAGTGCTGCGTATATAAGCAGAATCGTCCAATACAGTATTAGAACTCTGAGAAGCGGTCTGGTGGATTAAATTGGCGAAACCGCTGGGAGGGTTCACCACCGATGAGCCAAGCCCTTCCAATATATTTCTCCATTGCAGTAAGGACAGTAGAAGTTTGTATTATGTATAAAAGAAACATTCGTGATTTTAAATCCTTTCATTTTACTGTTTAAAAATATTCATTTTGAAATATATATACTTGGAGAAGAAACGCCTATGAAAGAGTTCTTTAACTTAAAGATATTGAAATGCTTATGATTTAGAAAATAAACAATTTTTAGAGTAGTTGATTAAGTATTCTGAAATTTCCAACGCGTTGTATTTCTGTGGTGAATACCTTTGTATTCCCTCAGTTCACTAAATATCTAGCCACAACTACTGAACGCAGAACCACATAACTCTAAAAATGACCATAATCTGAAGAGAGAGAGAGAGAGTTGGCAAATATCTATAAGAGTCATTACAAATATGTTTATAAGAATTCCCATCATATAATGAAAGAGAGACATTCGAGGAATAGAGGTAATGTGTTATTTTCTAGTTAGAACTGGAGTTGTCAGCCATGCTCCTATACACTCGGGATGTGAGCGATCCACTTCTAACCAACCTTCCAGTCAGCGGTGGAGCTCATTAATTAATTGATTTTTAATTACTATACTTTTCTCTCTCTCCAAAGGTCATTAGATTTGCCACGTTGGTTATTGATAAAGTTCGTAGAGATCGCTACTTCTGAACAACCTCTATCCATATAGCTGAGTCCCTCTATCACGCGACGATAGAGATTAAGACAATATATGTTTATCCCCTGATTTATAATGTGGAAATACAACAAGCATTCCAGGTTTGAGTTTCTTGTACCATTTTCATTTCTCTAGCTTTCGGCCTAACATGCTCTTCAACAGGAGCACCTAGAATCACCTGTATCCAGACTAATAGTTTAATAAAGTAAACTAGTATTCCAGGATTATGTTTCTTGTACCATTTTATTTCTCTAGCTTACGGCTAACATTCCCTTCAACAGGAGCACTTAGAAGCACCTATACTTCTAGGTTCTGAAGAGAATGTTAGCATGCAAGCTAGAGAAATAAAAATGGTACAAGAAACTTAATCCTTGATTGCTTGTGTTTAGAGATGTTGTTATATAAATTTGAGTCGATTACTAATCCCGAATATTCTTCGAGTTATTTGTAAATTGCGTTGCAAATTTGCCTTTTCGCTCGCAAGCAGCGCCTCTAGCGGTGAAGATGGGAGGTAATATCAGCTGACCTAATTTACATGTAAAACGTGTTTTGACAGGACATAGAGAAAAATCTTGAAAATATAAATTATATAAATTTAGAAAATCTCTAAACTGCTGTTCTTTGTGTAGTATATTGAAACATATATCATATATTTAATTTAAAAAGTATATATTGGATCAAAAAATCATTTATATCCAATATGTGCATTTTTAATTAAAGATTTATTTATGGATTGCTTTGATAAGGCACAATTTGGATTATAGATTATAAACACAAGGTAATAAGACCAAATCCAAATAAATAAATAGTGTGTGACGTTTGAAGATGGTAACAACGCTGTTACCGAAACGTCACACACTATTTATTTATTTGGATTTGGTCTTATTACCTTGTGTTTATGGATTGCTTTATTTTAAATATATCATATATATTTAAAGACAATTTTGATAGTTACATTCGAGAGTAGGCTTGTTCGATAATTCATATGACATTGATAATGGGAAAATAATTTACCTTTGTGAAGTGTGTGAGAAGATTTAAGATCCAAAATAAATCAAAAAGGTTACTTTTTTCTTCGTTAGGAACAGCAACTTACCTGAAACATACCAAACAACTGTCAAAAATAACATCACACACATGCAATTTCATGTATATTAATACAATATATATATATATTATGGGTAATTTGTTTGTTGTTAGATATAAAGTATTGATAAGACAAAGGATTGATAAGATAAAAGGTTGAAGGTGCAGTCGTGATAAAAAAAAACCTTTTTTCACCAATAAGTAGCTTTTATTTTCAATTACTTGAGGAAAGATTACACATTAGTTTTTTTCACATTATATAGAATTCATAAAGTTAATCTTATATTAGTGATTCAAAAAGATAGATATGTTAACTACGCATAATTACAACAAAACTGAAAGTCATTCTAAAAACGATGATAAAAAGTAGAAATATCAATGAATAAAAATAAAATATATATCTTTTAGAATATAGAAATATTTGAGTTTTTAGATTATATAATATATATATGGATCTTTATAATAAATTTATATTTTAATCCCTATATATATAAAAGTCAGTGTATGTATGTATGTATGTATGTGGGTATCTATGTCGGCTATACACGTCCACAATACGTAACTAATCTGACTGAAATTTTAACTGTATATAGAGTAGAATCTGGGAAAACTTCTAGTGAAAATTTCAGGTCTCTATCCCGATTATTATTCGAGTTATTTGTAAATTGCGTTGCAAATTTGCCTTTTCGCTCGCAAGCAGCGCCTCTAGCGGTGAAGATGGGAGGTAATATCAGCTGACCTAATGTACATGTAAAACGTGTTTTGACAGGACATAGAGAAAAATCTGAAAAATATATTGATTCGAATTTTAGCCAATAAAAATAAAATTGACAGGTTTTGGGCAAAAATAGTTGTTTTTTTAGTCAGAAAATGATGATGACAATATTGCTGTATCATGTTTGATTATCAGATACAAAATTATATCGGGAAAAATTCCAAAAAGCTGAGACCACGGGTGAAGCCAGTTCATTTTTAGTGTGCAGGAACAAAATTCTAACAGAAAAACATTCATTTGAGCAGAAGACACAAAGCCAGATCATCTCTTTATAAAAATATCGCTTCTCTGACACAAAGTTTGGAGCGGGACATTTGGTTCAAATCACATTAATAGATACCGCTCAGCAAGAGCAACCTAGTTCATGATAATTGAACAATGAATAATATGTGAAGTTTATTCACATATTGAACAATTTTTAACGCGGGATTCAATCCCGGTTCATGACTGTCGGGAATCGAGCGTGTTACCCTCTCATCCACCGACTTTTGTGATTTTTTGCGGGACGTTTCACAAGAGTGACATCCACGGCGCCAATTTATAATTGTAACGAATAGTATTTGAATAAAAACATTTAATCGGGTAAAACCCGGGCGTTGCCCGGATCATTCGGCTAGTATATTATACAAGATTGACATCCACGCCGCCAATTTATAATTGTAACGAATAGTATTTAAATAAAAGCATTTAATCGGGTAAAACCCGGGCGTTGCCCGGGCCATTCGGCTAGTCTTCTATAAATAATAAAATTCTTAATTTTAATCACTAAAATTCTCTCTTTTTATGTTTTACCATTTACGTTTTATATTTTAAGAAAAAAAAAGATAGAAACTAAAAAAGGCAAAACTTCACACTTTTTTTTTCAATCTGCGTTTTGTAATATTTTATTGTATAAATGAAATTCAAAAACTCATTTAAAATTGATTAATTTTTATATATGTATGGAGATGAAATTCATATTAGAATAAATTGCTTATCAAATTTTCTACAGAATTTATTACTTTTTCAAATATTATTATCTTTTAAATTTATAAAAAAGAACAAAAAAGAGATTACGACAAATATACACCCATACCTCGCTTTGCGTCGGGGTTACGTTCCAAAAAAACACGACGCAAATAGAAACGACGCAAAGTGAAAATAAAATTTTGATGCCATGGCGCAATCAAAAACAAAGGTATTGCCATATTTTAAGAAAAAAAAAATTAAAGACTCGAATCCAAAACAACGCAACTTCGAAAATCTAACGACGCACAGTGAAAATCAGTAAAAATTAAGCAGCGACGCAACTTCGAAAAAACGCAAAACGAAACGACGCAAAGCGAGGTATTGGTGTATATATATATACAAATATAAAATAATTTTGAAAGGCAACATTATATATCAAAAATAAGAACCAAAAGACATTTATATATATATGACCTGATCATATTGACACCAAACGATAATAACACTATAAGAAAGAACAATAAGTACGACATATATATGTAATATTATAAAGAATATTGTCTAATAAATAATTATGTACCATGTTGGATATAATGTATTCTGTATGGATTCAAATAAAGATGGCAGTCAAAGGACGTGGAGATGGAAGAAGTAGAAGAGAAAAGAACGACAGATCCAAGTCGTGTATCTAGGTCACTTAGAACAAAGAGGCCCTCATATTCCAGAGTTGAATGTCCTGAGAGATTGGGATGTTAGGCAAAGCTTCTTCCCGACCAAATTCACCATCATGGCCGACAGAGACAGGGACCAATCAAAGGTCAAGCAGGGTCCCACATGACCCAAGCCGGGGGGTGGGGCAACCGCAGTTCGGTCGGTGTAACGTGTGTGTCAAGACGTGTGTGTGCATCTTCTAAAAGTAGTGCCTCGAGGTCCAAGATGTGAGTCATCTCAATCCAATTTAATCGTGAAAATCCTTCCATCTCCTCTCCCGAGCCGCCAATGATTAATATTCCGAGGTGTTTTGTGATTCATTAATCGATATAGTGTGCCGATTTTTCATCCACCGCCATCGATAACGACTGCCCAAACATACAAAAACCCCATCCACTCCCGAGGATTCTCAGGACAAAGCACTATATCACAGTGAAGTCGACAAGCATTCATTTTTTTATATTATATATATATATATTTAATAATATTTTAAAGGTAAAATTATATATCAAAAATAAGAACCAAAAGACATTTATATATATGACCTGATCATATTGACACCAAACGATAATAACACAATAAATTTTATAAATTAAAAAATGGCCAATCGCTCAATCACGGCACTATCAAAGTAGCGGGCATATTGGCTAAATGTATAACAGGCGGGTGGGTGTAGGCCGTTATTGATAAAGGGGGAAAAAGGGTTAAAAGTAAAAAAAGGCGGTTCTCTAACGCAATTTTAACGCGGCGACTATAAAAGTTGATATGGAAATAGATGATCGATCAGGAAGTCTACAATGGACGTAGATAACAACTTTAACAAGTCCTGTGCTCTCTCATCTTCAAAAACTAAATAAAATATCCGACCCCATATTGGGGCGCCATCTATTGAGGAAGGTCTTTATTAGGTGGCGTTCTTATTGGATCCGTTCCCCGCTCGATAAGCCTAAAATTAATATAGGCTAGGCTAGAGATGAATTTATCTCCCATTTAGTAGATTGGCTTCTTTTTGGGTCTTTGTAATCGCGATTTTTATAGGATACTTTGTGGATATTCACGACACTGCTGTCTTACCACGAAATTGTGCTTAGGATTTTCATTATGACCAACATCTTTTTGATTATCTCTAAATGTTCATTAATACTTTCGATGAGATAGTTCTAAGAATAGAAACTTTTCTTTTAATTAAAAATGACTATTATTACCTAATTTTATTGTCATTTTTATTTCTATATAATAGAGGACTTTTATACATCATTTTAAAAATATTATTTAAAATATAAATTAAAAAATTATACCACAAAATGAATCAGGACAATAAAAATAATTGAATTAATTTTAAAAGGAGTAATTTTTTTTCACATCTTGGATTAAGGGTATTTTTTTTTTACTTTTGTATTTTATTATCAATATTTAATTACAATTATGATATTAAAATACAAATATTTAATTTCAATATTTCATATCATTAAAAAAAATTGTCAATATTTTTCTTATCATGAATTTTAAAATCATTATCATATTATTGATATCATCATCATCTTCATTCATACGAGTTAAATTACAAGGTTGTCCTAAAGTTCGTAAACACTTACGAAAATTTGGAATACCAATATTATTGGCCGTTATGTATAATGTATTTGTATTATGTATTATTATGTATTCGCCCTAATAATATTATTAATCAAATAATAAGAAAATCAACGTTTAAAAAAAACGAACTTTTGGGACAACCTTATAAAAATATAATACCACATCAACAAAACATAGTCCTTTCTCAATATGTGTAGTCAGGTTTCCTTAATAATCAAGAATATCAGGAGAAGACATAATAGCTCTTGTTTACAAAGGTTTGATGGATTTCCGATGAACATTCAGAAACAGAGTGCGGTCTGTGACCAATGTTATCATCATGGCCTCAGCAATTCCAGGTGTTGAATCCTGGGTGAAGACAAAGGCCGTCTAATTATTCCACAACCATTGTACCTACATTCACTCCCATTATCACACAGCGTGGAATGGATTCCTGCGTTTGTTTCCGCCAATCCTATTGTTGGCTCGACACCATCCTGATTGGATAATTGGAAATTTGGGGCCACTACTATCCATTTATTTTAAAGAAATGTCAATTCTTGAAGCTGTTGTCAAAGGTCGTGAGATAAAATAAACAATATATTTTAATAGTATTGCTCTCCTTCTCCCCAAATTTCCATTCTATTTTTATAATAGTTAGAAAGGAGTGCAATGTTTTCTCAAATTCCATCTCAAGGAAAATATTACAGCTACTTATAAACGCAATATTTTACAATTTTAATATATATTTTATAAATGTGTAAACATAGCGTGTTTTATTATTTCAGCTTGGAAATATTAAATGATAATCCACTCTAGCTTGTTCCCGAAACTACTTGTCTAAGAATAAATATAAAATAAAATTTGTTATGTTTATGTACCTAAGGAAATTATATTTATAAGCCTTATTTTCTCACAATAATGTAGAAAGACTATCTTAAAATATTTAAAGGATTCTAAAAAGAATACAAGTAGTTACAAATTATTTTGTTTTCTATTCACTAAATTAATTAACCTGTTCATAGTTAATTCTTTAAATGTATTCAATTATGTAAATTTTTAAATTCTTATTTCCTGTATTTACATAACCTCTTCTTTAAAATGATATATATTCTATTTCTAATTCCTTGTTTATACATTTTATTTGAAAATAACCCGCATGTGTTTCTTTTCAACGAAAAATCAATATTTATTCCAAGGAGAAATAACGATTATTTCTAACCTTGTGGATGAGGTATGAAAGGATGAATTGTGAAGAGTAATGATAAACGGAAAAATAAAAGTGTCCAGGGATGGGAATCGAACCTACAGTGTTCCGCTTACCGGGCAGATGCCATGTCCACTAGGCTACCCTGGACATATTTTTCCGTTCGTAAATAATACATGAAGTAATTTATAAAACAATTTAATGCGGCTTGTGATTGTAAAACGACATTTGAAGATTACCCCGCATGAGTTTCTTTTCAACGAAAAATCAAAATTTATTCAAAGGAGAAATATCCCTGGACACTTTTATTTTTCCGTTTATCATTGTTCTTCACAATTCATCCTTTCATACCTTATCCCTAAGGTTAGAAATAATCGATATTTCTCCTTGGAATAAAATTTGATTTTTCGTTGAAAAGAAACTCATTCGGGATAATCTTTATATGTCGTTTTACGAAAGGTATTCATAACCGGATAACCTATCTATCATTTTTTTAAATTGTCCGGTATAAAGTGAATATAAGAGTTTATATAAAGACTTGCGCAAGCCATCATCATATGGTAAGAGTTAAAATCTTGGAGAATTGATTCACTTAGCCATAGCCTTGATTCTATAATCAATCAGTAATTATCTGTATCTTATATATTCAATTATACCATAAAAGCAATGGGCGCTTCTCCCGTCAAAACAAACGTCAGAATCTGACGCCATCTATTGACCGTCGCCGCAACTAGCGGCCTCGGGTCGGTGACAAAGCCACAAACACCAACTTTGGCAAACTGATAAGCGTCCACCTAGAGACCATGGTTTCGGGCTAATGGCCCACGTCAGTCTAGGGCGGACTTTATTCCATGAGATCCACACGGGATCTAATGGAATCCTCACAATCTACCAAAGAGGTGTTTTGCTGGCAATGTGGCTGGACCAAATCTGGCGTCAGATTCTGACGTTTATTTTGACGGGAGAAGCGCCCATTGCTTTTATGGATTAATTTCCTCCCGGCAAATTTTCCATCTATGTTCAATTATATCACAAGCGATAATAAAGAATTGTAATTCATCGCACTCGGGACATCAATCTAAACAGAAATTCTAAGCCTTTTTACATTACCTATTTACATACATGTATTGATGTCAAAAGAGAAATAAGACAAGTACGGAAGAACCATTCAGTAGGCGAATAAAATAGATAATATCTATGATTATGAATACTTTGCTGAAATATTAATTGCTATTTCCTTTGAGTACATGAGTACTTAATGGTTTTGTTTGCAGTCGTTTCATCTTGAAAGGAAAAACAATAAATCAAGTTATATCACATTGATATATAGAATTAATACTTATTGATGCTGATTTCTTTGATATTGTAAGCATTTTGGCACTGGTTTGTAGTCGTGAAACTTGAGATGGAGTAGGTCGAAGTTTACAGATAGACAGTGAGAGATGTCACAACTCACAGACACTGGGCCATGGAGTAGTTTAAAGTTTGCAGATAGACAGTGAGAGATGTCACAACCCACAGACACTGGGCCATGAGGTAGCTTAAAGTTTACAGATAGACAGTGAGAGATGTCTCAACACACACAGACACTGGGGTGGGATGAACCATGGAATAGTTTAAAGTTTACAGATAGACAGTGAGAGATGTCAGAACACACAGACACTGGGCCATGGAGTAGTTTAAAGTTTACAGATAGACAGTGAGAGATGTCTCAACACACACAGACACTGGGATGGGATGAACCATGGAGTAGTTTAAAGTTTACAGATAGACAGTGAGAGATGTCACAACACACAGACACTGGGCCATGAGGTAGTTTAAAGTTTACAGATAGACAGTGAGAGATGTCACAACTCACAGACACTGGGCCATGGAGTAGTTTAAAGTTTACAGATAGACAGTGAGAGATGTCACAACACACAGACACTGGGCCATGAGGTAGCTTAAAGTTTACAGATAGACAGTGAGAGATGTCACAACTCACAGACACTGGGCCATGAGGTAGCTTAAAGTTTACAGATAGACAGTGAGAGATGTCTCAACACACACAGACACTGGGATGGGATGAACCATGGAGTAGTTTAAAGTTTACAGATAGACAGTGAGAGATGTCACAACACAGACACTGGGCCATGGAGTAGTTTAAAGTTTACAGATAGACAGTGAGAGATGTCACAACACACAGACACTGGGCCATGGAGTAGTTTAAAGTTTACAGATAGACAGTGAGAGATGTCACAACACACAGACACTGGGCCATGAGGTAGCTTAAAGTTTGCAGATAGACAGTGAGAGATGTCTCAACACACACAGACACTGGGGTAGGATGAACCATGGAGTAGTTTAAAGTTTACAGATAGACAGTGAGAGATGTCACAACACACAGACACTGGGCCATGGAGTAGTTTAAAGTTTACAGATAGACAGTGAGAGATGTCTCAACACACACAGACACTGGGATGGGATGAACCATGGAGTAGTTTAAAGTTTACAGATAGACAGTGAGAGATGTCACAACACACAGACACTGGGCCATGGAGTAATTTAAAGTTTACAGATAGACAGTGAGAGATGTCACAACACACAGACACTGGACCATGAGGTAGCTTAAAGTTTACAGATAGACAGTGAGAGATGTCTCAACACACACAGACACTGGGGTGGGATGAACCATGGAGTAGTTTAAAGTTTACAGATAGACAGTGAGAGATGTCACAACACACAGACACTGGGCCATGGAGTAGTTTAAAGTTTACAGATAGACAGTGAGAGATGTCACAACACACAGACACTGGGCCATGAGGTAGCTTAAAGTTTGCAGATAGACAGTGAGAGATGTCTCAACACACACAGACACTGGGGTGGGATGAACCATGGAGTAGTTTAAAGTTTACAGATAGACAGTGAGAGATGTCACAACACACAGACACTGGGCCATGGAGTAGTTTAAAGTTTACAGATAGACAGTGAGAGATGTCTCAACACACACAGACACTGGGATGGGATGAACCATGGAGTAGTTTAAAGTTTACAGATAGACAGTGAGAGATGTCACAACACACAGACACTGGGCCATGGAGTAGTTTAAAGTTTACAGATAGACAGTGAGAGATGTCTCAACACACACAGACACTGGGATGGGATGAACCATGGAGTAGTTTAAAGTTTACAGATAGACAGTGAGAGATGTCACAACACACAGACACTGGGCCATGGAGTAATTTAAAGTTTACAGATAGACAGTGAGAGATGTCACAACACACAGACACTGGACCATGAGGTAGCTTAAAGTTTACAGATAGACAGTGAGAGATGTCTCAACACACACAGACACTGGGGTGGGATGAACCATGGAGTAGTTTAAAGTTTACAGATAGACAGTGAGAGATGTCACAACACACAGACACTGGGCCATGGAGTAGTTTAAAGTTTACAGATAGACAGTGAGAGATGTCACAACACACAGACACTGGGCCATGAGGTAGCTTAAAGTTTGCAGATAGACAGTGAGAGATGTCTCAACACACACAGACACTGGGGTGGGATGAACCATGGAGTAGTTTAAAGTTTACAGATAGACAGTGAGAGATGTCACAACACACAGACACTGGGCCATGGAGTAGTTTAAAGTTTACAGATAGACAGTGAGAGATGTCACAACACACAGACACTGGGCCATGAGGTAGCTTAAAGTTTGCAGATAGACAGTGAGAGATGTCTCAACACACACAGACACTGGGGTGGGATGAACCATGGAGTAGTTTAAAGTTTACAGATAGACAGTGAGAGATGTCACAACACACAGACACTGGGCCATGGAGTAGTTTAAAGTTTACAGATAGACAGTGAGAGATGTCTCAACACACACAGACACTGGGATGGGATGAACCATGGAGTAGTTTAAAGTTTACAGATAGACAGTGAGAGATGTCACAACACACAGACACTGGGCCATGGAGTAATTTAAAGTTTACAGATAGACAGTGAGAGATGTCACAACACACAGACACTGGACCATGAGGTAGCTTAAAGTTTACAGATAGACAGTGAGAGATGTCACAACACACAGACACTGGACCATGAGGTAGCTTAAAGTTTACAGATAGACAGTGAGAGATGTCTCAACACACACAGACACTGGGATGGGATGAACCATGGAGTAGTTTAAAGTTTACAGATAGACAGTGAGAGATGTCACAACACACAGACACTGGGCCATGGAGTAGTTTAAAGTTTACAGATAGACAGTGAGAGATGTCACAACACACAGACACTGGGCCATGAGGTAGCTTAAAGTTTGCAGATAGACAGTGAGAGATGTCTCAACACACACAGACACTGGGGTGGGATGAACCATGGAGTAGTTTAAAGTTTACAGATAGACAGTGAGAGATGTCACAACACACAGACACTGGGCCATGGAGTAGTTTAAAGTTTACAGATAGACAGTGAGAGATGTCTCAACACACACAGACACTGGGATGGGATGAACCATGGAGTAGTTTAAAGTTTACAGATAGACAGTGAGAGATGTCACAACACACAGACACTGGGCCATGGAGTAATTTAAAGTTTACAGATAGACAGTGAGAGATGTCACAACACACAGACACTGGACCATGAGGTAGCTTAAAGTTTACAGATAGACAGTGAGAGATGTCACAACACACAGACACTGGACCATGAGGTAGCTTAAAGTTTACAGATAGACAGTGAGAGATGTCTCAACACACACAGACACTGGGGTGGGATGAACCATGGAGTAGTTTAAAGTTTACAGATAGACAGTGAGAGATGTCACAACACACAGACACTGGGCCATGGAGTAGTTTAAAGTTTACAGATAGACAGTGAGAGATGTCACAACACACAGACACTGGGCCATGAGGTAGCTTAAAGTTTGCAGATAGACAGTGAGAGATGTCTCAACACACACAGACACTGGGGTGGGATGAACCATGGAGTAGTTTAAAGTTTACAGATAGACAGTGAGAGATGTCACAACACACAGACACTGGGCCATGGAGTAGTTTAAAGTTTACAGATAGACAGTGAGAGATGTCACAACACACAGACACTGGGCCATGAGGTAGCTTAAAGTTTGCAGATAGACAGTGAGAGATGTCTCAACACACACAGACACTGGGGTGGGATGAACCATGGAGTAGTTTAAAGTTTACAGATAGACAGTGAGAGATGTCACAACACACAGACACTGGGCCATGGAGTAGTTTAAAGTTTACAGATAGACAGTGAGAGATGTCTCAACACACACAGACACTGGGATGGGATGAACCATGGAGTAGTTTAAAGTTTACAGATAGACAGTGAGAGATGTCACAACACACAGACACTGGGCCATGGAGTAATTTAAAGTTTACAGATAGACAGTGAGAGATGTCACAACACACAGACACTGGACCATGAGGTAGCTTAAAGTTTACAGATAGACAGTGAGAGATGTCACAACACACAGACACTGGACCATGAGGTAGCTTAAAGTTTACAGATAGACAGTGAGAGATGTCTCAACACACACAGACACTGGGGTGGGATGAACCATGGAGTAGTTTAAAGTTTACAGATAGACAGTGAGAGATGTCACAACACACAGACACTGGGCCATGGAGTAGTTTAAAGTTTACAGATAGACAGTGAGAGATGTCACAACACACAGACACTGGGCCATGGAGTAGTTTAAAGTTTACAGATAGACAGTGAGAGATGTCACAACACACAGACACTGGGCCATGAGGTAGCTTAAAGTTTGCAGATAGACAGTGAGAGATGTCTCAACACACACAGACACTGGGGTGGGATGAACCATGGAGTAGTTTAAAGTTTACAGATAGACAGTGAGAGATGTCACAACACACAGACACTGGGCCATGGAGTAGTTTAAAGTTTACAGATAGACAGTGAGAGATGTCACAACACACAGACACTGGGCCATGAGGTAGCTTAAATTTTGCAGATAGACAGTGAGAGATGTCTCAACACACACAGACACTGGGGTGGGATGAACCATGGAGTAGTTTAAAGTTTACAGATAGACAGTGAGAGATGTCACAACACACAGACACTGGGCCATGGAGTAGTTTAAAGTTTACAGATAGACAGTGAGAGATGTCTCAACACACACAGACACTGGGATGGGATGAACCATGGAGTAGTTTAAAGTTTACAGATAGACAGTGAGAGATGTCACAACACACAGACACTGGGCCATGGAGTAATTTAAAGTTTACAGATAGACAGTGAGAGATGTCACAACACACAGACACTGGACCATGAGGTAGCTTAAAGTTTACAGATAGACAGTGAGAGATGTCTCAACACACACAGACACTGGGGTGGGATGAACCATGGAGTAGTTTAAAGTTTACAGATAGACAGTGAGAGATGTCACAACACACAGACACTGGGCCATGGAGTAGTTTAAAGTTTACAGATAGACAGTGAGAGATGTCTCAACACACACAGACACTGGGATGGGATGAACCATGGAGTAGTTTAAAGTTTACAGATAGACAGTGAGAGATGTCACAACACACAGACACTGGGACGGGATGAACCATGGAGTAGTTGTAAAGTTTACAGATAGACAGTGAGAGATGTCTCAACACACACAGACACTGGGCCATGGAGTAGTTTAAAGTTTACAGATAGACAGTGAGAGATGTCACAACACACAGACACTGGAACGGGATGAAGAAGTTTAAAGGATCGATCAGCCCAGGATCCACCTTTTCCATGTCAATCTCCGCAACATGGCGAACTCACCAATTAGACTTCTTCGTCAAATTATTCCTCCCGCTTTCCCAATTTTCTGAATCTTATTTTATCGAGTACATATTCTCTGCGTCATATATTTCAATAAAATAAAAGTAAACGCACGCATCCTTGTATCTTAAATTCAATAGAGAACTAGTGGACGAAGTGATTTTTACGATACATTCGAGTCAAGAATAATCATTATTTAAAATCATATCGCATCAATTAGAACAAACAGAAGTGACGAGTTAATTCATTATTGAAAATTAAAGCTTTAATAAACAACATTTTTCATTATAAAGTAAATAAAGCTTCCAGGGCTAAGTTTCTTGTTCAAATTTTTGTTTTCAAGTTTTCGGACTTGTCAGTCCTTCTACAGGAGTATCACGATAATAAATTGATGATGTATTTTTATATATAAATTATTATTTACATGTTTTAAATATTAATGATATTGAAAGGGGGAGAAAATATATATTACATTCTTTGTGTGTTATAAACAATTTTTGAAAATATATATACGTGCATGGTGGATGATACGTGCTGGTTGAATGATATATCGGGACTTCAAATTGAATTGAATAAATTCGTGAACTATTGTGGTATGTATAGAAGACTGCTTACATCTTTTTATAATGGAATCAAATTACTGCTATTAACTTGGTCTTTTTTAAGGAATGAAGGTATTGAAAATATGGAAACCAAATGAACGCCAAACCTATTCTAGTGATTTGAGTCAAAAGGCGACCCATCAAATAAGTTTATATATAAAAGGGGCGTACCTGTATCTGTAAAGAAAAACAAAAAACATTTTTCTCAAAATATTTCGAGAGAATGCTCCCTCTTTATCAATTTGCAACAGTAGTGTAAGAATTTGTAAATTAAGTTCACTGTGTTGTTGTTGTTGTCGTGTCCAAAGAAGAGTCTCAGATGTCTCCAGTTTACCGTGCAATAAATTGATAAAGAAGGAGCAATCTCTCGAAATATTTTGAGAAAAATTTGTTTTTTTTTTCCTTTATAGATCCCGGTACGCCCTTTTTCATATAAACATATTCTAGTTAGTAGAAATATAATTTGCTCTGCAAATAGCATTAACTACATTGAGCTGTCGCGTTTTTCATGAATACAAATTATAGAATCACCACATTATTTTATATGTAAAAATATGCTTCAAAATATCACACACACAAAGTCCTTATTAAGACACCAGTCTTATACCGATTCTCATCTCTCAATACTGGCTTGCAACGTATTCCCACGATGATCAATCACATTTCAACTATTTTACCCTTGTTTTCAAGTTTAAGTGTTCTAATGGTCTCCGTACTCTTTGAACAGTATTTACAAAGGAATTATAAAATGATATAATCATTAGGCATAAAACCTGTTTAAATTATAATTAATAGCTTTTACACAGAAGATATATTATCTTGTAGAAATTCCATATATAATTTAAAAAGTCGTAAAAATAATAAAAGCGCATTTAAAATGGAATTATCTGTGAAGCGGACTATGAGGGCGTTTCCGTGAAGGGAATAGGCCCGTTGAAGAGCGTCAGGTTGATGGATGGTCTGAGGGTCAAAGGTCCGAGGCTTTGACCGAGCCGACGCCAGCTTGATGCTTTGCCTTTCAACCACACTCTTACAACACGCAAAATTATCAAAATTTGTTCAGAATCATTATCATTCCTAATTGTTAAATACTTTCCCTTTAATTCATAAATAGACCAATCCAAATTGGACTTTAAGATAATTCTTAACGATAAATTGACTCGACGAATACCAATTCGAAATGTGAACAAAATATAAATAAAAGTTGAGGTTTTGGTATTAAAATAAAAAAAAGGCATTTCCTGACCACGTACACATGAGCTTTTAGATGGTAGAGAGCCATCTAGTGGAACAGAACTCAACTAATAATTGATTTAACCTGTTTCCTGATATTTGGCCAAACCATTTTGTCGATAAATCAAAAGCCAACCACGGCTCTCGGTACAGCTATTCTCTCCTCGAAATCACTTTCAAAACAGGCTCTTAGCATCTAATAGTGGAAGAAATCGCTGATAAAGTTAATACCATGTACTCTCAAAGTTAAGATATAAGATCAATTTAAATAAAAAAATTAGAGGCCCTTCTAATACACAAAATAGATTATAAAAATGTCTTTAAAAAAAGCAGAAGTTTTACTAATTTTTCATCCAATAATATTTTATATTCGAAAAGTTACATTTACCAAAAATAAAATATTTCACAAAGTTTGGTAAGTTAAAATATATTTCAATTCATACGACAAAAGCATATATTTCATAGAAAAAAACACAAAAGAACCATATTTAAATAATATAAATGATATTCGAGGTTTGAAAAAAAACATAATAAATTGTCCGAGACCCACCATGTGATTGTAGCAATGATAAAAAGATTTGCCACAACCTACGGGTGTCGTGCTAGCTCGCTCCCGGCCTGTCGCGTGAAGAGTTTTGGATTAATTGGAGAAAAAGTGTTCTGGAACTGTTCCCATTCCTATCGACCAGCTGATTTTTTCTCCAATCTCGCTAGATGAGCCCATTGTTCCAGAGCACCATCCGAAAGCCATTAGGCCCTGCAGCCGCCAGGAAATTTAAATGTCCAATCTCTACTTAATATTTCATCGTTTTCCCAAATTGTGCCATTATAAAGTTATAATAGAATTTCGCCAGGATTTTATAGCTCTCGTCTTCAATGTATGCGACCGTTTAAATTATCCTTAATCTCTATTCTCTTTTATCTTTGGACGGACCACTCTGGGACGGTCTCTCTCCAGGGTTCTCTTTATCTCACCTACTTTCTAATTTAGAGAGAAGACATTTACCACACGCTGTACCTATTCCACTATCATATTAAATGAAACTATCCTTAGGCCCCTATATAACCGAGGGACGACCATTAATGATGTCGAGTATGCGGTCCTGTATTTTAGGGAGAGTTTCCTCGCGGATACCTTACCTAAACACAAGATTATTCTTGTCAAGTTCCTCAACACAGTCATCGCTGGGGACACGGATTCCATAACTCGCAAGTCTGAACTCAATACGATTCTAAGCTCCTGATAGGATCCAGACGTATATATTTCTCTACTATTTTAAACTCTGTAAACTCTTTTTGACTGTTGACTAGATGTTAATAAAATATTTTTAATTGTCATATTAAATGAAATGTGGGTGAACTACCCAATACCTGCAAGAATGGAAATCTAATGCTGCCCATGACTAGCACAGAGCAAGGTGAACACGTTCTGTCCTCCCAAGAGAACAACAAGTTATTGATTTCCATACTTAAGTCTGGTCATCTACAGACAATGACTTTCCAGAAATGTTTCCGAGTTTTTCCTACTATGTACTAAGTGAAATTATCGACCTGCAACCCCAAACCACATCATAGACTGTATTGACTCATCCATTGATGAGCTCTACTTATGCCCAACAGACACCATTAACAATCTTTACAAGTTTGATACCTTAATATGATTGAGTGGAGATAAGAAAGAATAAGATAAATATGTTATCGCATGACATATATTATGACTTTTTAGACACTCATAAGATGATAGGTGACGCTATATATGAATTAATGACGCAAAAACAACATTTCTTCAACTTTATTCCTGAATTTTCCGCGACAATCAAGTTATAAACTTTCTAAATTGGAACAAGCTACTGTAGGTCACCGGAACGTAGATAATATAATTAAATAAAGTTTGTGTTTGATTCCAATTCATATAATTTTTCAACCTACAATAATTTGAGTCAAAAGGCGATTGTTTTTTATTTCTTTACAGATCCAGGTACGCCATTTTATATAAACTACAATAATTTGTTTCTCTCTAGATGCTATATCATTTAATATGTACATATATCCATCTTTAGATATAGTTATATTCAAAAAATGAAAACCATTAATATGATTAAGAAAAAGTCATCTTCTGATGTATCCATCTTATCAAATACAATCTCAATTTTGTACTATTCTTAAATTTATATCATGTTCATATCATATCTTTCTCTAGATGCTATAGTATTTAATATTGTAACAAAATAATGATTATATTTCATATACAGATTATTATTGTTTTGTGTGTTATTTAAATAGAACGACGTTTAACAAGTGTAACCGCAAATGTTTCTTTTTACAGAAAGAAAAAACGTAATTTATTTTAAAGAGAAATATCGAATATTCTTATATTTAGGGAGGATATTTATCCTTAAATAACACAGGTCCACAAATTTTTAAAAATATTTTGATGTTTGAGCATTTAAAATTCTTTTTGGGTAATCCAATGGCGTTTATTCCGAATCTGCTCTTAGTTTTTCTGTATGTCATCAAAATCTATAGATAATAATAATTGAACGATTTCTCGTTCTGTAAAAAACATTTTTGGTAAAACATGTTAAACGTCGTTTTACAACCAAAGCCGCATTATATTGTGTTATTCATAATATTTATATTTTGCTTCTCTAGAATCTTCCCTCATTAATTATCTTGTATCTTAAAAATGTTTATATTGTTTTTGCCCTAAATAAATTGCCGTGTCATTCTGAAGTTTGTCTTTCCTAATTTTCCACGTGATATTTGGTGAAGATGCTGGGTAGATTAGGGAAGGCAAACTGAGGATCGCCAAGAAGATCTTGAGGCTTTAGATATAGTGCTTAAGAAAAGAAAAAAAAGGAAAAATTATATGATATTAGTTTTGTATCTTTCGTGATATTTGTCTATCATTACCCTGACCATCGAATTTAATAAATTAAGATAATATACAAAGAGCGCTAAGGGGGGAATTCGAGTTCCAAAAAAAAATATTTATATATATAAGATTATTCTTAAAACACACTATATATTTTTTTTTCGAAAATAGAGCAATCCATAAATAAATATTCAATTAAAAAGGCAAATATTGGATCAAAATATCATTTATTTTGCCAATATTACAGTTGGCTAAACGCCAACTTTTATTAAGGTATTATAACATTTTAATGTGTCTCAACAACAAACTCAGCGCCTTATTGGTAAAATAAAAAATAATTTGATCCAATATATTCCTTTTTAATTAAAGCTCTATATATATATTGTGTGGATAGAATAAATGAGTTTATGATTGTCTACAAACCTTACTGTATGGTATGTATTATCTCACTGGGCCAAGCCCTCTCATTCAATAACTTTTATCATTGCAGTAAGGTCTGTAGAGATTTTATATTTGATGGTATTATATCCAAAATAAACATATTGATAGTGAATTTATTTGTTACAAGCTTATTTCATAGATAATATCTTATATAAAATGTAATGGGGGGAGGTCTGTGGAAGGATGGTCTAAACCATTGGTTTTCGACCGCTACGACCCGGGAACAAATCCCGTATTGGACACTTTTTCTAATTAAAAAGATGGCTCCCGATTCTTGCAGAATTCCAATCCCACCAGCGAGTGCAAGTAACCAAACGGGGCTCTGGGAAATTTGTATGTGCAAAATCGAACTGCTTTTCACATGTGTAGACGGTGCACTTAGAGTAAAAACAGTCACTAACTACCCATCATGATTATCATGGCCTGCACCACGTGTACTAGGGATAATAAAAAAAAAAGAATAAAATGTAATACAATATAAATGTGCATTAAAATATTACAATATCTAGATAAAGCTAATCAATTGTATTCTTACAGAAGGAGAGAGCTATTTTGTAAGAATAATCAGTGATCGCATGGGTTAATCAGTGATCGCATGGGTGCCAGGCTGAAAGTTTCCTTCAGTATTAATTATTCATAGAATGTCGTGCATATTGTATTGTCGGCTGATCTGGAATTGGAGCGAACATCTCTTACAATTTGTTTATTTATCGAGTATATTTGAAGAACTAGCTTGAAGAAGTATTCAACCTTAGACATCAATTCGCAGATCAATCAAGAAATAAATACCAAACTGAAATGCAATATCAAAATAGTGATTATAACAGTAAAAAATCAAAAAGGCTAAATTCACCTTGATTTTATTTGTTTTTTTTTTGCGTATTAATAAATTCAGATTATACACCCATACCTCGCTTTGCGTCGGGGTTACGTTCCAAAAAAACACGACGCAAAGTGAAAATTGGGGAAAGCGCAATCAAAAACAAAGGTGTTGCCATATTTTAGGGAAAAAATTCAAAAAAAAAAAAAATTAAAGACTCGAATCCAAAACAACGCAACTTCGAAAATCTAACGACGCACAGTGAAAATCAGTAAAAATTAAGCAGCGACGCAACTTCGAAAAAAAACGCAAAACGAAACGACGCAAAGTGGTGTATTGGTGTATATGCATTATTTTGTATAATGAACTTTATTCTTATCTTCAGATACTATTTATTGAATTATATTTTCATATTTAAAATAGAGCAATCCATATTAATCTTTAATTAAAAAGGCATATATTGGATCAAAATATCCTTTATTTTACCAATATTATATAAATATATATCAATTTTTTCTCCCCATTGAATATAAGCAAATTTTTTTTTTAAACTTAATTCTATTGTGGTTATGTGGCGCTTAGTTTGTTGTTGACAAACTTTAATATGTTATAATACCTTAATAAAATTAAGAAAAAGGCATCTACTTATCGTGCAACTGAAAGTTACTGATAGCTTGGGCCATCTATCGGAATAAATATCAACTATTCTCGTTGATTTTTAATTATTCCAGAATTGGCCAAATACCCATTCTTTATTAATCAAGAAAAGCTAACCACGGACGCGTTTCGGGCTGTTGGCCCTCATCAGCGTGGTGCAAGCTGTACCTCGACGAGAGAGAGAGAGAGAGTGAAAATATATTTATTTTACGGGGCTGCTAACCAAAATGAATGATTTTTGAGCCCCGATGGACGCATAAAGCGGAATATATACAATGCATATTTCTACAGGTAAACTCCGTATAATTGGTATAACTGTATAACGAATTAAAAGTTTTACGAAGGAATATAGCATAGTTGGAGGGGCCTGGGGATGGGTGGCCAGGGATCATAACAGGGGAGGCCAGGAGAGCCGGGATGTAGAGGAGGACCGGGGGGGGGGGGAGCAGGGTGGTGATTCGCGGAGTTCAGGGGGTGGCAGAGACTGGTTCAATGGTGTTGAGCCCAGGGGTGACCGTGGAGAGCAGACAGACCGCAATGATTAAAGTGTATGATTTTTAAGCCCAAAAGGTGTAGCAGGCAGACAAGCCGCAATGCACAATGCCAAAGTATCAAGGTGCTGCACGCAACCAAGGCTGTTCAAAAAGGTTAGATTCCCCAGGCCAGGGAAAATAAATGAAAGACAGCTGTTGTTTAAATAAGAATATTAGATAAAGCGAAAATGATTCAGCAACTGATAGGAAAAGATAGATTTTTTTTGTAAAAATAAATATATATAAAAGTTTTAGATAAGATTACTGGTGAGGGTACCAGTGCTAAGACAATCAACCAGAAAAGTACACCATAGATTGCATAGCGCGTTCAAATGGGTCGCTGCGTAAGTCGATTTCTCGAGCAGCCCGCGCCGTCGAATCGCCAAACCATTTACCCTCTGTCCTTGGGTTACAGAGACAGCGTCAGGGGCGATCACATACGCAGGGCAGGTCGCGAAACCGATCTTAAACAGCGGCACATGCCAGAGTTACGTCTACGAGCGGCCGCCAATGACCGGTGTTAACCATGAGGTGAGGAGTCCGAGTCACTCAGGTGATCGGAATCCTCCGCGCGGACGCGTGGCCTAAGTCTATCAGAGGCCTTTAGGAACTCCAGGCAGGCTCGCCAAGTGCTTCTGTTGAAAATAAAGTATTTGAGTGACCGCGGAGTGTACCCTAATTCTTCTGCACAGGTGGAAAGAAGGGGGAATCTAAGGGCATCAAGGCTGCTGCACTCAAGCACGATGTGAGACAGAGTTTCTTCCCTGTCAGTGTCGCAGTAAGGGCAGGAAGGATCGTCAATGACGCCTATCCTGTGGGCGAAACCGTCCGTCCACGTGTGTCCCGATAGCAGGCCAACCACAATGTGCTCGCTAGGGACGATGTACGCATACCTTTTGTCTAAAAGACTCATTGGAGTAAGGCCAAAGCGGGTGTGGATAGAAGGAGCTAGAGAGAGGAATCTGCTTCCCCATGCTTCACGCGCCCGGCCGTAAGATTGCCGATTTTACAAACGACAAAGGAGCGAGTTTGTAACAGCTTGGGTCAGCAGACTCAGCACCCCGCTTTGCGAGTGTGTCCGCAATGTCATTACCCATGTTCCCACTGTGGCCCTTGATCCATTGTATGGTGCATCTGTTCCCATTGCGATTCAATCGCGAAATCAGTAGCAGAGCTCTGTCGATAAGGTAATTACCAGTCTTAGAGTTCAGAACTGACTTCACGACTGAGAGGTTGTCCAGGAAGAATCCTAAGGTTAGATGATTTGGTGAAGTGGTTGCGTTTTCAAGTGCCTTAACCAATCCAAGGGCTTCCGCCTGAAAGACAGAACAATGAGGGGACAGAACATGAGATTCACGTATTTCAAGTGCACAATCGAGACAAGAGAACCTGTACACGCCGGCGCCAACTCCATCTCTGGTTTTGGAACCATCTGTATAGTATGCCACGTGGAAGAAAAGAGCAGGAATATTACTGGGAGCGGAGTAATAGGGGGGGTAGGGGAGAGGGTGTGGAAAGGGAGGAGGCTCGAGTGGAATTTCAGCGTCAACCAATCCATACTTTTTAAGGTATAGCTCAGTTTTACCCGAGATTTCCAGATCGAGAGGAAGGACTCTAGAGAGGGAGATAAGAGCAGCGTTGCTGGTTGATCTGAAAGCTCTACAAGCTCTCACTAGGAAAGGCCTTTGAGCACTCAGTAGAACATTCAAGGAGCGTTGAGAAAGATTAGGAAACCAAACCGCCGAGGCATAGGCAATGGCCGGAACAACCTCTTGCAGATACAGAGTTCTCAAGGCGCGGTAACCAAAACCAAAGTTGAGATTAGCGGCTGCGGTCAAACGCGGCAACATGCCGCGGACCTTGGCGCAGACTTCAACTACGTGCTGGTAGAAAGATAGACGTTGATCAAATCTCACTCCCAGCACCTTAATTGAGTCGCACCATTGGATTGGCCGTCCGTGGATAACCAGATCCCGGCGCGGTTCAGGCAGTCTCCCGTGTGGTCTGAGGAGAACCATAGTCTGGCACTTCCCCACACTGAGTTCCAGTTTATGCAAACTGCACCACCTAGCGATCATATCTATGGTGTGTTGGGCCGCGGGAAGTTGACTAGGTCGGCGTCCCGAGACCACCACGACCAGATCATCCGCGTAGGCTTGCGGGAAAACATTATTTCTGTAGTCCAGCGTGAGGAGTTCGTCAAAGACAATATTCCAAAGGAATGGGCCGAGAACTGAACCCTGGGGACATCCTTTGAAAATTCGTCTCGGCACAGTACAACCATTCATAGATAGTCTCACAACACGGTTACATAGAAACGAGTTTATCAGGTGATAATAGTTTCTGGGACAAACGCTTTTGTGCAACGCTCTCAAGATACTGGAGTGGAGCACGTTGTCAAAAGCGCCTTTAACATCAAAAGAAAGAAGAAGACATGATTTCCTATTTTTAATCGTCCGGGTTATAGTATATTTTAGATTTAAGAGTGCGGCTGTAGTAGATCTACAAGGCTTAAATCCGAACTGGTTTGGATGCGCTTTACACATCCTATCGGCCATCCACGACAGCCTAGCAAGAATTAGACGCTCAAGGATCTTGCCCAAACCAGGCAGCATCGTGATTGGACGGTGTGATGCGAGAAAGTCCTCCCCACTTCGCTTGGGGACGAGAACGACGTCCCCCAGCTTCCATGTAGATGGAAAGTGGCCAGTGGTTAAACACTTGTTGAAAATACTTAGAAAAAAACGTCCGAAAATGTTTAACTAGTTTTACGATAAGAAGAGGTGGCATGCCATCACTACCAGGAGAAGAAGATAAGTTCACCTTATCCGCTGTCAACAACAACTCGTTATCTGTAAACAAAGGGTCGTTATCAGATGACGATGAGATGACTTTGCTTAAATCTTCGTGTTCTAACATGGTATCGGGCGGGACGCGGCCGAAATAGTAATCTAATACGTGATTTAATGTGTCCCGCGGACCTTCAGTGAAGCCGCTACCAACTGGGGAGCTGAGAGGGGTTTGCGCTTAAAATTTCCCTTGATGAAACTGTAGATTCCACCCCAAGGGCTGATTTCGCAACGGGAGCAGGCTGCCCTCCATGCTTCTTTCTTAGCCAGTCTCCTCGCACGGCGATATCTTGCCTTCAGTCTTTTGTAAAAGACCTCCAGCATACCCTTAACGACACCGCGTGCCTTTATAAAGGCCCGCTGTGCCTTTTGAGTGGCCCTTTTGAGAGGATTCAAATCAGATTTCCATCAAGAGATGGACTTGAGGTATTTATCACTTCTGGGACGGGATGGAATGGTGTTTAGGCATGTGTGAAAAATCTCTACGCCGAGTAAATTAATTACATCGTCGAGGGAGGATGAGTCACGCACGTTTTCTAAAAAAAGATTAATATTTTCTATTTTCTGGCTGAAATGTTCAAAAACTCTATCCCAGTCAGCGCGACCAAAGCTGAAGTATATTTCGCTAAATTTATTTAATTTAAATCTGGTGTTGTCCTGTGAAGAGGGAGCGAAATTTAGGTTAAAGACGAGGCGTTTGTGGTCAGACAACTCCTGGTACTCAGGATGCCAATCGGTAACGCTATTTACAAGGCCAGTACTACAGCAAGTGACGTCGATGGAAGAAGAGCGGTTGCCCTCCTCCCACGTCACCGCGCCGTGAGTGTTGAGCACATGCAAATAGTTGGCATCAATAAAGTTTTCAACTAGATCTCTCTTAGGTGAGTGATGCCTGAGGAGCAGAGGTTTATCCGACCACCTAAAAGATTCAACATTTAGATCGCCGCAAAAAATGACCCCGTCATAGTTCAGAGAATTAAGGCTATAATTTATCTTATCGAGAAGAGGGGAGGGATCACATGATGGCGGAAGGTAAACATTACAAAGAAGAATACATTTACCACTTAATTCATACATGACAAACGCGACATTAACATTGGACAAATGGACAAATTTAAGGCTAGGATTTACTACAATGACCATAGCTCCCAACCTAGAGTTTGTAATAGGGCCATAGCAAACTCTGTTAGATGGGATTGGCAGCGATGGGATTTTGCCGCGCGCGGCTGGGAGCTCTTGTAAAAGTAGTAAATCTATGTTCTCCTCACGACAATCATTCAATACTGAATACAAACAAGGCTGAGAGCGTCTTATATTGATTTGTAGGCACTTGAAAACATTCATTTGACCATCAACTTATTGAACTGATCCTGGGCATCTCGCATGTGCTTGCACATCATGGAGTTGGCATTGTGCTTGTCACCGCACCTGTAACACTAAGCACGCTTTTATTTTCACAGGCAGTGGTAAAATGTGCACCTGCACAATTGGCGCACTTGGGCGCTTTGGTGCACTTTTTACCATCAGTGTGCGTCCTGTGAGAGAGGCTACCGCAGATACCACATGGGAAGACGCGTTTCGCCCGGGCGAGCCTGAGGGACAGGAAGTCAACAGTGACGCGGCCGCGTGCAAGGAGAGCTTCCTCGATACCCTTAGTGACCTCTATGATAGCGGTGGAAGGCGAACCTTCCTTCCTAATCAATTTAACCAGCTTCAAGCCGCCGCTGTTATTAATTAACTGCGGGGCTATTACAGGGTTTTCCATCAGATCAGACACCAGATCAGATTCAGATTTTTCGACAGGGATGGCGAAAATTGCCAACCTGGGCCTGAATGTCGGGTTTGGTAGGACTTTAAGTCCGTCTATGTTTGCGGTCTTAATTCCGTCCACAAACCGCTTTGATTCTGCAGAATTGGGAAAGTGAAGGACAAGTTTTTTGTCCTTCCCAGTTACCGCCGTCACATCACAACTCTTCAACTGTGGAGTCTTGGCAATTTTGGCTCTTATGCCTCGAAAGATAAGTTGTCTGAGGCAATTTTTACATGGTTTACACTGTTCTTTAACGTCTGCGCGTAGGATGAACGCGCTGGCACTCTAGGGTGTACAGTTGTGGTTTGGTTGGACCTAATTTGGATAGTAGAAGTATCTGGTTGGGGGATCATTTTAACGGGGTTAGGAGGAGAGGGAGGCTTGGCCAACCTTTTCCTAAGTTGGATGACCTCATTTTCAACTATTTTTACTTTTTTTTTTGAAGATTCTTAACACTTCAGTTTGTAAAGCGTTAAAAATACGCCTTACATCGTCTTTCACTGAGTCAGATAACCCAGTGCGGGTGGTAGCAGGAAGGTTAGAGGCAGCGATATCCGCTACCTCATGAAATTTTTTGTTGAAAAGAGAATCTATCTCTTCCCAGCAGTCAGAGGATCCAGAATGGGTACAGGAAGGAATGGAAGTAGGGGCCTGGGGGATCTTACCTTGGGCAGTCCTATTAATAGGAGCGGAGACCTCTTCGGCCACGGTCCCAGGACTTTTAGAGGGCTGCAAAGGTGGGAATGGGTCGTCAGCTGACATGGCCCGCGTCTGCAGGCGAGTGTAGACCATCTTGTATCTTGTCACTTCGTGGTTGTTATGGTAGTCAGTCGTTGTAAAAAAAAAATATATATATATATATATATATATATATACACAGTCTAGCCATAAATTCTGTTACAAACAATTTCAATTTTATAAATTAAATGATTAAGAACAAAAACTAATGGAATATAAATACATACAAGGTATGTCCCATTTTTCTATTATGTCATTCATGGTGTCAAAATGTTTTCCTTTTAATACTGCTTTAAGTTTGGGGAACAGGAAAAAGTCATTTGGTGCGATGTCTGGGGAATAGGGTGGTTGAGGTAGGATTTGCGTCCCGTTTTTCGCCAAAAAACTCGTCACAAGTGCGCTGTGTGAGGAAGGGCATTGTCATGGTGTAGGATCCAGTCACTATTAGTCCATTTTTCTGGCCTTTTTTTTTCGAATCGCTTCCTTCAGACAGCGAAGAATGCCCAAATACATTTCCTTGAAAACTGTTTGGCCTGCAGGAAGATACTCGTGATGAACAATGCCCTAGTTATCCAAAAAAGCGACCGAAGCACCTTGTTTCTGGATTTCAATATCCTGGATTTTTGGGTCTAGGCTTACCCTGACCTCTCCACTCGGCAGATTGACGTTTGGTTTCAGGGTCATAGCCATTGACCCATGTCGCGTCGCCTGTTATTATTTTGTCTTTATATTCCGGATCCGTTCTTGTCATTTCCAACATGTCCTCACAGGTTGCAAGCCGACACAGTTTTTGCTCATTAGTGAGGAATCTTTGGATAAATTTTGCAGGAGTCTTTTTGAGCTTCAAATCTTCGGTTACGATTCTTCCAATCGTTGTTTTAGAGATCCCTGTGTCTTGCTCTATCTCCAGCAAAGTGGTTCGAGAATTTCTTTTATCAAAAAGGTGATTTTTTGCACATTTTCATCAGTTCTTTGAAATATTGGGCGTCCTTGACGAGGATCAACTTCAATGGGAATTCTGATAGCTTTAAATATATAATGCCATTCAAAAACAGTTGTTCTCTTTGGGCCTCATTGGGGAATTATTTATTTAGCATTTCAAAAGTTTCGGTTGCTGATATTTGAAGTTTCACACAAAATTCTATGCAAATCCTCTGCTTCAATTTTTGTTCCATCGTAAAATCGCCGCAGCGCTAGGTGTAACCTTTAAATAAATTAGAATGACTTTGGCGCGCGTGCACGTACCGCCTCGATATTGGTCCCACCGTGTTGCCAGATATTTTTTCTATAATAAACAGTCATATTTATTTACATTTTTCATTTATTCATTTTTTATGGACCCAGTCCGGGAACTTATGGGACATATCTTGTATTTTATTAGCCAATAGGACATAGATTTTAAATATATACAATTATTCAAAATGTCTTCCCTTATTTTTGACACAGGATCTCAAACGTTCGGGCCACTGATCTATGGCGGCACGCACCTTTTCTAAGGGTATTTCTTTCATTGCTCTCACCAATGCTGATTTAAAGTGATCCAAATTACGATATCTTTTAGAGCACACCTTCTCCTCTAAATATGCCCACAAAATGTAATCAAGGGAGTTTAAATCAGGGCTTCCAGAGAGCCATTCATTGGCCTTTATGAACTCCGGAACATTCGTCTCCAACCATTGTTGAGTAGACTTAGCTTTGTGAGCAGGAGCTGAATCTTGTTGAAATATCTAATGTTCTCCATCAAACATTTTTGTATTCAGAGGCTTTACTATTTGTTCCAAAATATCTTTTTGATAGTTTTTAGCTGTAGTTTTTACCCCTTTGGCATAGAAGTGGAGATCTGTTACACCTTGGTAGCTAACTCCCCACCAAACCATGACAGAAGAAGGATGGTGCCGTTTTTCAAGTCTTCTGACTTTTAAAGAAGCTTCTAGAGAGCTACGAGCATATATCCTATCATTCTGACAATGAATGTTTTCCTCGACAGTGAAAATTTTCTCGTCTGTGAAAAGGATTCTCTCATTCCACTGACCATCATGCCGAGCCAACAACATCTTTGATCTAACCCTTCTAATATCTCTAAGAGCAGGGGTTATCAAATGACCTGTGCGTCGTTTGAAAGCTCTCAGTCCAAGGTCTTCGTTGATTATCCTAGAAACTGTTCTTGGAGATAAATTCATCTGCTTTGCTAAGATCTTTTGTTTGCGACGTGGGTTTCGACGAATTCTTTCGCGAATGGCTTTTATAGCTGCTTGCGTTCGTTGTACGCGCGGTCGACCAGATCTTTCAAGGTCATTAATAGTGCCAGTCTTGTTGAACCTTTCAATGGTTCGATAAACAAATTGGCGCGTAATATTCGAATTTTGTAAAAGTTTAAAAATAGATGAAGGACTTTGGCCTACCTTATGTAAAGGCTATTACAGCTATACGGTTTTCTTTAACACCCCAATCCATTATCAAAAAACAAATATATTCCGACTTTTTTTCTAAACACGTGTGCACGAGATATTTAAATAACAACTATACTGTATTTTGAATAATTCACGCGGTCAAATTAAAATTTTTATCACTGATTTGGTTTTGTAACAATATTTATGGCTAGACTAAGTATATATATATTTTCAATTTCTAAATAGATAAATGAATAAGCAGATTTTTTGAGACTAACTTCAGGTTGACACAGCTGAAATTAAATAGAACTTTAAAAAAATTACTTCTACCTGGTTATCGGGCACCACGACGACCAAAAATAATTGGTCATTAAGGCATCCTGAAAAATCATGAAACGGGTAGTTAAGGCCAGAATTGAGTGAGAGCGCTACAAAATGTGAAAAAATAGTACAAATGTAATATTGGACTGGGATAAGGTGCATAAATTAAGAAAAAGGGATCTACTTATCGTGCAACTGAAAGTTGCTGAAGGCTTGCGCCATCTATCGGAATAAATATCAACTATTCTCGTTGATTATCAAGCAATTCTGGCCTTAACTACCCGTTTCATGATTTTTCAGGATGCCTTAATGACTAATTATTTTAGGTCGTCGAGGTACAGCTTGCACCACGCTGATGAGGGCCAACAGCCCGAAACGCGTCCGTGGTTAGCTTTTCTTGATTAATCAAGAATGGGTATCTGGCCAATTCTGGAATAATTAAAAATCAACGAGAATAGTTGATATTTATTCCGATAGATGGCGCAAGCCATCAGCAACTTTCAGTTGCACGATAAGTAGATGCCTTTTTCTTAATTTATGCACCTTATCCCAGTACAATATTACATTTGTACTATTTTTTCACACCTTAATAAAAGTTAGCGTTTAACCAACTGAAATATTGGTAAAATAAATGATATTTTGATCCAATATATACCTTTTTCCTATGTAAAATATATTGGTAACAACTTATCATAAGCAAGTTTCTGTTTATCTCTAACCCCAACCATACCAGCGAGTGCAAGTAACCAAACGGGGCTCTGGCACATTCGTAAGTGCAAAGTCGAACTGTTTTTCACATGTGTAGACATGTGGTGGACTTACATTAAAAGCAGTCGCTAACTACCCACCATGATTATCATGGCCAGTACCACGTGTATTAGGGATAAAAAAATATATTTTTTCGGTACTGTATCACTTGAAGCATCTTGGTAGTATGAATATACGAAACTTGTTGAAAAATGTAGATCATGTTTGACTACCACACTTATTTCGACTACTTAGTTCGACTATTACTTATATCTCAGGTTCTCACACTATTTCTTATCAACATCAATATATCAACTCTCCCACACAACACACATACAGTACTGGACACGTGTGTCCGACAGTGTCAATTAAACAACTGTACGTATCTTGACACATTAGCCATTCTCGTCTGCCGGAATACCAAATGAACGCAAGCCTCATTTAGCCTCCACCCCAGCCTGTTAATGACCTCTAACGAGAATAAATTCTGAGAGTTATCTGGGAACGAGAATAAACAGTTTCAACTTTTATGATTATTTTAAAACAACTGGTCCCGCTGGTAATGTAGGGAATATTTTCTGGGCAGGCGATAAAAGTTTATTTATGGCGTCTGCCATTCTTTTTATATGTATATTATATCGTTATGTAATTATCGTGTATATTATTTGGTGAAGTGGTTTTGTTGCATGTTTGCTTTTATATACGTTTTATTTTAATGTGCTTTACTCTTTTTTTTAACTTTATACGATTTTTTTATTCGGCGTGAAGTATTTTATTTCGAATACGTGGCATGTAAATTAAACGGAATGGTTTAAACGCAGTTATATTAACACTATTTTCGTTTTTTTTCTTCTTCTTTTATTTTCATCTCAGAAATGTACATTTTATATAAAACATGGAAATATATTATGATACTCATTCAGTCAGAATGAAAAATATTGCATGTGTTTAAAATTTGGGCAGCTTTTCTCTATATATATTGCCACGTGGAAAATTAGGGAAGACCAACTTCGGGGATAAGACAGCAATTTATTTCAGGCAAGAACAAACTATCAATGGTGAACAAAAGATAAGCCACGAGGGAAATTTACAGAGTAGCAAGATATAAACATAAGAATGACCACTCTGTTAATAAAAATAATAAAATTAATAAATACTTTGTTAGAGTATTTAGGAAAGTGTTAACAATTTAAATTTTCATACACACACATACAGCTGTCCATTCAATGAAATAATCCATTTTATAAATTTTGAGTAAAATTAATCAGACCTCCAGGCAAAAGTATCTTTTCAAATAATTTTTATTCTCTAGCTTGTTTCCTCCTGTAGTAAGGTGTCCGTGCCCGAGAGGGAGAATAAAAATGTTTTGAAAATATACTTTTCCCTGGAGGTCTGATTAATTTTACTCGACATACAGTTTTATTAAGACTTAGGTCTTATACAGATTCACCACAGGAAGAAAGGAAGTATAGATGAAGATCCTATACTCCAGGGAGCACAGAACTCAACAACAGCCTACAGGTTCGACGTATGTCCATTGCCTACACGTTCCTTCGTGCATACGTCAAGGTTAGCGTATCAGTGGAAAAGGCGAGTGTTGAATCAGCCGTGTTCTATAGGAAATTGATTCATAAAAAAGAGGTCGCCTTCCCGGGAAAATATATGCTAAAACTAAGAGCCATCTATCGAATGTCTTTGCAAACTAGCGGATTCAGTTCAGTGACAATATCACGACATCAGCTTTGGCCCCACTCAGTTTGCCAAACCTGGTGTCGTGGCTTTGTCACCGACCCGATTCCGCTTGTTTGCTAGACAGTCAATAGATGGAACTTTTGCGTCTATTTTTCTAGGAGAAGGAATTTCTATTTTCAAGGATTTAGATTGACGTTGCCTGGTTGGAGATGGCTTGAACTGTTAATTTGGAAGAATGAAAGAGGAAATCAGGGATAATATTCCAAAGCCTGAGTGGTAATGTATTTATCAACAACTACAAAAAAACATTTTTAAGAACACTCATTCTTTACAGGATTCTTCCAGATGTGTAAACAGAATTTATATTTATATTATTTGTATATTTATAAATGAAAAAACAATAGAAAAAAAAAGATAAGTGGGTCAGGTGTTGATATTAAAAATAAAAAGTAAAAAAAATTAAAAAGGCATCTCCTGACCACGAGCACATGTGCTTTTTAGATGGCAGAGCGCCATCTAGTGGAGCAAAAATAAACTAAACGTTTATTTAGCTTGCTCCGTGATATTTGGCCAACCCAATTTCTTGATTCATCAAGAAAAGCCATCCACGAACGCGTGTCGCGCTGTTGGCGCTCGTCAGCGTGGAGAAGGCTGTAACCACTGCGACCAAAAAAGAATTTTGGTCCCAATGGCTTCTTGAGAAATCAGAAAATGGGTATTTAAGGCCAAATTAGCGTAAAGACACTTAACACATGAAAAAACAATAGAAAAAAAAAACTAAATTGGCCTTAAATACCCATTTTCTGATTTCTCAAGAAGCCATTGGGACCAAAATTATTTTTTGGTCGCAGTGGTTACAGCCTTCTCCACGCTGACGAGCGCCAACAGCGCAAAACGCGTTCGTGGATGGCTTTTCTTGATTAATCAAGAAATTGGATTGGCCAAATATCACGGAGCAAGCTAAATAAACGTTTAGTTTATTTTTGCTTCACTAGATGGCGCTCTGCCATCTGAAAAGCACATGTGCTCGTAGTCAGGAGATGCCTTTTTTTATTTTTAATATTTATAAATGTATGAAATTCTGCTGTCCTCAAAGTTCATGTCCAGAGTTAATCTAAAATACACATTCAAAGAGTATTGCATCAGTATCACTTAAAAGGGAGATAAAAAAATGCAATATAACAGCGGTATGGTAGATTAAACTGGCGAAACCGATGGGAGGGTTCACCACGAGCCAGGCCCTCCCATTAAATTTCCCATTGCAGTAAGGGCAGTAGAAGTTGTTTATTTTTAAAAAGAATCTTACGTGTCTAAAATAGTTTCGAATTTTCAAGACAGAAGTAAACATAGAAGTTATTTACAGAAAGTGGAGAATAACATCGACAACTCTTTAAGTTGGATCCAATAACTATGTTGCGCCTATTGTCTGTGTTGTTTTCCAGAATTTGCGAGAAGCTAAGGTTTGAAGGACTATCTGAAAGAACTGTAAGTTAAAAAGCCAAATGTTGGTGGTTGGTTCTTTGGAAAGAATTGGATGTAGTTTGTTTCAAAATGAAGATGGCGGCTGAATGGTGCTGTGTCATGTCGTCTTACTTCAATTTCACCATTTAACATTTCTGATTCATAGGTTAAATATGACACATTCAAACTTTTTTATAATTTGAATTTATTTCTCAACAAAGAGATAAATTCAAAATCAGATAATACTTTTGAAATATTTCGCAATAGAAACCCATTTTAAATAATAAATCCTACGCTAATTTCGAAATTATTTGCAAAGGTTATGTGTGAAGAGTAAATTAACAGTGTGACAAATGTAGGTTTTACATGCAAAAAACCGTGTAGCTTTTTTATAACTTATCGTTTATATGGAAGATTTATAAATATATATATATAATAAATAAATAGAGAGATATAATAGGATAAAAAAGATAGAAAACTCCAGCATAGCTTCGGCCGTTACGTTTCATAAGCTGGGTAGAAAATTTTAATGCTTAAACTATACTTTATTTTCAAAATTAGTGAATCAAAATTTATAATATTTCATATAACTTCTTCCAAATTTACTCAATATATATATATGTGATACATAATCATATATATATATATATATATATATGTGGTATATATTTTCTCTCCAATGAAGTGTGAGATATATAACTCCGCTAACTAGCCGTAAATAATTTCTGGGCTAGTAAACCCGACGACTGTTTAGAAAACATTAATTCCGCCAAATAAAATGATGCGATGAGAACAAATGACGTCATTAGCGGGACGTGGTTCGCCTGGCAACATTGGTCACGTGACTTCTCCACCAGCGCCCTCTGTGTTCTCTTGTGTCTTTTGGTTTAAAATTACAATTTACATATGTGTTTACATGAAATTTTACAGTGTCGTTGGCTATATTTCCAACATATATATACAACCAATGATGAATTGATGAATACATCGGCAAATAGTTTCAAAGAAATAATTATTCAGTTTACAAACACACGACCATATAGCAAATAAAATCTCTTTTGCATCTTCTTCTTCTTTCTTATCTCCACTCAATCACACTAAGGTATCAAGCTTGTAAAGCTTGAGACTTTTGATGGTGTCTCCCGGGGAAGAGTAGAGCTCATCAATGGATGAGTCAATACAGTCAATAATGCGTCTTGGGATTGCAGGCTGAGAATTGCACTTTTCAATCTCTTTTGCATGATGACCTGCTATGCCAAATTATTGATATGATCCCTAGGAGAGTCCAAAACCACCGCATCCCAATTGTATTAATCCAAAGTGGAGACATTTGCCCCGATCTGGATCAGCCTAAAGATGACCAAGAAAATTCTTTGGATTTATGCATTCAAAAAATAGGTTTATGTTTTTCACACTAATATAATTTTCCTCCCATAATTAACATAGGAATATGTGAAGAATATTTAATTATAAACGATGTTTTACAATGAGTATATTTTAAACTTAAAATGCAAGTGTTTTAAAGCGAGAATCTTTCTTCTACAATCTTATATAAAAGAGACATCAACTATTTCTAAAACTGTTTGAATATATAGCGTGTTTATTTGATCTTAAATATACTTTAAGATATTTAAATATGATAGCTATTTAACGTATGAGGAGCATATATGATATATAGCTAATTTTAATTTCATTTTGTGTTAATTTCACAACAAATTACTCTGTAAAGTCAACCGCCAGATATCACGGCTTTCCATATATAAACCATTGTTGCTGTTTTCCCGTTGGCCGGCTCAAATCTTTCTGAAGATATGTAAATGAGTAATATTTTCTTTATTATTTTCACGCCTTGAATCAGGTAACCATACCTTAATTTTTATCAGCACAATTAAAGCAAATAGTGATCTAAAATGTTTTTATTTATATTTTTCTAAGATGCCACGAATACAATACACCAATACCTCGCTTTGCGTCGTTTCGTTTTTTGCGTTTTTTTTCGAAGTTGCGTCGCTGCTTAATTTTTACTGATTTTCACTGTGCGTCGTTAGATTTTCGAAGTTGCGTTGTTTTGGATTCGAGTCTTTGATTTTTTTTTTTTTCTTTTTCCTAAAATATGGCAACACCTTTGTTTTTGATTGCGCCTTCACATATTTTCACTTTGCGTCGTTTCAATTTGGAACGTAACCCCGACGCAAAGCGAGGTATGGGTGTACCATAAATAATCATGTGTTCTATACCGTTGACGCGAGGCCGCTAAAATTCTCAATTAATTCAAAATCTCAATATTTAATATAACAGTAAACCTATAAATTATATTACTATATAAAACATATATTCAGAAATCAGTAACTCTATTAGTAAATTATCCAGTCAAAATAAACTTGGCATTATGTGAAGGAGATTCACCCCGGTAGAGGTGCAACGGAGAGTGACGCACCTTTTTCACCAATAAAGGCCTCTCTCTCTTCATTAACTAATTGGTTAACCCGTTACTAATTAAAACCAACACACGTATGTAAACTCTCCTTCATCTTCGGCCGATATGTTGTTAATTATGAAGCCTTATTTACCGTTCTTCTATTCTTCGCCTTTGTCTTTATTGTACAAGGCTCCACTCGTACACTTATTCTAGTACATTCTTCCTCTGTTTTAATTATATTAGTTCATTAATTGGATTGAAAGCTGTTTTTACTTTTGCGTTAATCAATATTTTGAAGATTTTCACAAAAGTTCACACTTTGAAAGAAACTAAAAAAAAGTATTCTTGAAAGCCTGATATGTTCACCTTAATAAGAAAGACATCGGTAGAACACCATTTGGATGGATGGCGAAGACTAGAACGCGGCTGATTCCACACTAGCCTGTTCAGTGATTTTCTAACGATGACGTATGCACGAAGGAACGTGTGGCCATTGGACATACGTCGGACCAGGAGGCTGTTGTTGGGTGCTGCTCTGCCTGGAGTATAGGAGATCCATCTATTATTTCCTCCTATGGTGAATCTGTATAAGACCGCTGGTCTTAATAAAGCTTTGTGTGTGTGTGTTTTGGTAGAACACACATTATTGTCTACATTGTATGAAGGCAACAACTTAAAATTTCATTTAGTTTGATATTTGCGTCGAGGATAAATTATATATAGGATAATTCTAATGATTCAGAATCCAAGAATTGTCTGGATTTTCACCTGGTGTGAGGGTTTGTAACCCAGACCTTCTACTACATATCTTTAAACTTATCGAAAAATGTTTATTAAAGAGCCTAAACAACTTCTCAATTTGTCCTGGTATCCTATTTGAGAGTATTTTCATCTCTCGAAAGGGTTTGGGTCAATACTGCCGGGAGTATATTTCTCTCATCACACAAATTTGAACTCCTGTAAGACTTCAGTTTCTTCCATCGAGCAACAAGAGAGTGGCCCAATGAAAGAACTTATAAGAGCTGTTAATACAAAGGAATATTTATATGTAATTCTACTGTCCTAGAAGCTTATATCCATAGTTTTTTTAAATACCATTTCTAAGATTCCACCTTTCAGTCTAGCTAATAAAAGCTGAATGATCCAATACAATATTAGAGCTCTAAAGAAGCGGTCTGGTAGATTAAAAATGGACGAAACCGCTGTGAGGATGGTATGAGCCAAGCCCTCCCAATATGTTTTCATCGCAGTAAGGACAGTAGAAGTTTGATATATTTCTGAGAAAGAAGCATTCTCGACCTGAAGTTTTCATTTTTTATATATAAGAGTTGTGTATGACAGTTAGAAGACGGTGATCAGAGGTATTGTTGCTCAAACAAGCAATCCGATACAAGAATCCACTCGAGCGAGGAATTCCTGACACAATACGTAGAGTATAGACATTCCTGGCGAGGTCATCCATCTCCAGAGCTATTTATGTATCTACCTGTCTCTTGGCTCTGCCTTGTTATTGGCCGGCTTAAACAGACCTTCTCGCTTTGAATAGTGACCTCTCAATAGGGATTTAATTTCAGGGAAATGACTCGACTTCCAGAAAATAATGAAATTGGAAAAATCTAACATTTAAAATAAAAGAGGGCTTTCCTTAATGGAACTTAGAAGAACAATGTTATCAATTAGAAGAAGGTTTTTACTTTGAGTGTTCTTTTTCTTCTTCTTTCTTATTTCCACTCAATCATATTAAGGTATCAAGCTTGTAAAGCTTGTTGATGGTGTCTGCCGGGAAAGAGTAGAGCTCATCAATGGATGAGTCAATACAGTCAATTTTGTGTTTTGGGGTTGCTGGTTGAGAATTGCACTTAGTACATAGTGGGAAAACCTTGCAACCATTCACTTTGAGTGCAAAGAGGTAATATTATGATTGTTAGTTTAGGTTTTGATCGAATACTTGATATGAAGGATTTTATTTTCCACAGAATACACGAGTCACTATGGAGGTCTATTTGAATGTCAACATAATTTGCTAGAGTACCTTAATTTTAATTGGTAGTCTAAAAGGTGTATCTGCGAGTAAATTGGGACTGGTGTTGACAGCCATAAAACGAATAAAACTTTTTTAATCCATTATTTGCCTTTTAAATTAATTAACAAACGTATATATTAATATTTTCTTTCTTTCTCTATCCGTAGCTAAATATATTTATGTAAAATATAACAAGACAGTTTCGGCGAATATTGTTTCACTGCTCCTGGAAGGAGCCCAAAAAAGAAGACCATTCTCAAACTTTCAAAAAAAAAAACGTTTATCGTGTTAAGAATCAGTTTGATGAGGCCAACAGTGACAAAGAGGGAGCGCCTGCGAGGAAACAGCACTCGGGTCTGTCGGATAGGGTAAGAGACGAATTTATCAAAAATGTCGAGGAGAAGATTGATGGAGACCCTGGATAAAAACATCAAGGCCATAGCCAAGACAATTGTCAGAAATGTCCACAATGACTTATGTATTAAATCTTGTAGCCTTCGGAAAGGCCAGTTACTGACTAAGGTCATGAAGGAAAAACAGAGAAAGGAAGGCTGATGTCTTCCTAAACAACCTAAAAAAATGACTCTTGTGGTACATAGAGGCTTTTCACTGATTAAAAGAACATTGACGTGAATAATAATAGGATCTTGGAGACCTATCAGAGATAGATGACGTAATGTACAGGATATTTATCTCATACATACATTACGCTTCTTTGACCAAGGCCTCAGGATGAACGATGACACCTACAGCAATGTCTAAGAGACCATTTTGAAGCCTTAGATAGACATTCAGTCTCAAGAAGGAATATATCTACCAACAGGACTTAATTTCAGCCCACAAGGCAAAGAAGACTAAGGCATGGATAACGCTTAACTACAGAAATGCAAATTGAAACTAGTGTAAATATATATATATATATATTGGACTCATGTTAATATTGAATTGTATATAGTACTTGATTTATATTCATTTAAAACCATTTTTATACTGGGAGAATCCTGTATGGGGCTTGATCCCTAATAAATGTTTTTGTTGTTGTTGTTGGATAACGCTAAACTTTACCAGTCGCTAGAGTTACGGGATTAGGTCCACTAACTATCCAGACTGTACGCCCTTGACTTCAATGTAGGAGGATTGTTGATAGTGATGTATTAAATAAAGCTCCTCACAACACAATTCAGTTTCCAATGGATTCGGTTCAAAAGGTGATGACTAGAGGGATAAGATAATTGTCGCCAACACTTGTGCTTACTTCTGCACCCTCTCTAGTCTGTTCATATAGCTAATAATGGAGACTCAATTGAATGATTAAACACTATATCATTTTACTGCTGATGGGCCATACAATTTGAATTTCAACACTTTGATGTTTAAATTGTAATAAAATTATTTTTAAACTCCAAAAATTTTCCAAATTTATATACCTGTGCTACACTCGACATATTGTGAATATTGAAAACTTAAGATTTATTTTTCAAATTTCGAGCAATTTAAAGAATAAATAACTAGTTCTATTTGGCAATCACCTCTCACCTGTCATGCCTCTCGATAATTTCGTAAATATCATCTTGATACAGATTTTTATCTGGAATTTCTTCTATATGGCGACATCTAGATATTATCGTCAAAGGTGAAGCAGAAATTCACATTCCTGCTCTATATGGAAAAGGGTATATGGGGAGGTATAAAACGTCTAGAAATCCGCAAATTGCCTCACACCAGGGGCGTCATTAACACCGCATTATTTAAGAGGTCAGCTGTAAAAAAAGTCGTCGTGTTTAAAATTTCAGAAGCAATCACTCCAATGACACTGTGGAGGGCATAAAAACTTGGCTTTATGGCTCGAATATAAGCTCTTCTTTAAAAACATTACTTAAAAGCACTTCAAAATTTAAGAGGCCGCGGAAATAAAATTTTAAATATTAATAATCTACAAAAATGGCCTATAAAAGCTGGCTAATCCATAAATCAGACTTCCCCCTTGTGATTAGGGCTCTAACAACCTTGTCACTTCTCGGATTGCTCTGTCATTACCTGTCCGACTTTCTCGAATATTTGTTCGACAGCTGGGTGACATCTCTGGACAGTCATTTTGAGAAAGAATGCAACTATTCCACTAGTCTGACCACACAAGTTCACTAACTAACGCAATATTTTATGTAATATTTCGCGAAGTATAAAATTGTTATTGAAATAGTATATAATTTTGATTCAATTCTATATTTGATTCTGGAAATTTCTTTCTAGATTTTAGGTTGATGGAATATCTTTCAAAGGTTATATATATATATATAGCATATAGTGATATATTTATACATATTAAAAGGGAAAAGAAAGTATAAATATAATCAAATACACACACATATATTCATTGACTTTGTAGAACCAGAGTGGTGTACGCGTGCTAGCATGTTTTAGAAAAAAAAACACAAACATCCTCGATAAAGAGAGGTGAGTTGCCCCTCGAAATATTAGAACAATAAAATAATTATAAATCCAATATATGCAGCTTTTTTTATATATATGTGTGTGAGAGAGAATATAAGAAAAAAATAATAAAAATGGTCAGGTCTTGATATTAAAATTATTGAAAAAGAGGGCTTGGCTCAGCAGTGATTATCTCTCTTAGCTGTTTTGTCAAATGATTCTCCAGACTGTTATTTTTGTAATTTATAGATGCTTCTATACAGACCCATAAGCTCATGTCCATAGGTTCCTTAAACACCACTAAGCTGCTTTCTTCATTAAATACAGGGCATATAAGAAAACCAATACAATAATAGAATCTGGAGATTTAATTTGGTGAAACTCAGAGAGAGTTCTTCACTGATCATCAAAGTCCACTCTTTCAACAAAATCAATCAATGCCTGCTTTTCACATGTGCAGACATTTGGTGCACTTATAGTAAAAGCAGTCGTCTACTTCTACCCACCATGGTTATCATGGATTGTACTACATGTACTAGGGATAAGCAAAACAAATCATTGCAGTGAGGTCTGTAGAGATAATATTTAATATATTAGAAATATTTGCCCCAATAAATTTACAATGAAATTTATATATATTGGTATCAACAAATTGGTATCACACGTTATATCTGAGACTTTATTTATAATTCCGTGTGTGTTGATGAAAAATAATATTTAAACATCAGGAATTAGCATCTATCCACAAGAACCATTATACTCGAATGTTGATTTTCCAAAGAAAATATGTCCAGGGTAGCCTAAAAGACATGGCATCTTCTTGGTAAGCGGAACACTGTGGGTTCGATTCCCATTCTTCGACACTTTTATTTTTTCGTTTATCATTACTCTTCACAATTCATTCTTTTATACTTCATCTCTAAGGTTAGAAATAATCGTTATTTCTCCTCGAAATAAAAATATTCGATTTTTCGTTCAAAAGAAAGACATGCGGGATAATTTTCAAATGTCGTTCTAAAAACAAAGTTTCTATTTTTTTTCTTGATTGCAAACATATTGGGAAGGCTTGATAATAAATTTGGAAGTCTTCTATAGGCTCTGCCAGTCTACTCGAATAGACCGAATTTAGAGAGACCAAATTATGTATTGAACGAATTCTGCTCATAAACGCCACACTGAAGGGTAAAATATTAGTTATGCTATTTAGGAAAACTTTATGTATGTTATATAAAAATTGTATTTTCTTTTAAAATTATAATTCCCAAATCAAATTACTCTGTTAAATCTAGCGCCAGCTGTCGCGGCTTTCCCTATATAAGCCTATTGTTGTTGTTACCCGTTGGCCGGCTCAAATCTTTCTGTAGATATGTAAATAAGTAAGGTACACTTAACTAAGGTACACTTTCTCAAATATGTATTTTATATTCCTTAAGCAATAATTAAATCAAATTGTGATTATAATCTGTTTTTTTTTTCACAACGACTGCAAAAAAATATATCATAAAATACTCATATATCCAAAAAATAATCATCATCAGTAAGTAATAATTCTATAATTCCAAAATCAACAGAAAAATATTTTTTGTAATATGTATATATGTACATTAGCTTCTAGGAGAGAAGAATTGTATATGAATATTCGCATCGAGAAAATGCTCTGCAACAAACAATAAGAAAACGCCAAGTAGAAATAAATTAAATATAAGGCAATAACGTTCCATTTATATACAAGAAGTAAAATATTAAACACGAATGTTAAAAATCAAAATTTTCTGAGATCTGAGATGAGTATTAAATGGATTATATTATCTTAGCTTGTTTTTAAAAGACAGTCTATCAAAATATATATGAGCTATTAAATAAAATTAAATCGTTTTTTACAAACATTGATATAAATATATATACCCGAGTTTTTTTTTTGTTGTTTTTTGGACAAGCTCATGACGTGTATAAAAGCCGATTTAAATTCTTGGTATGATAATACCTTGAAAAAGGTTGGCGTTCAGCCAACTGAAATAGTGATAAATTAAATTATATTTTGATCCAATATATATATATATATATTGATTAAATGTATATATATATATGTTTGTTCAATTGAAAAGACACATATTGTATCAAAATATCATTTATATTTCAACCTAATTTTATTGACGGTATGTGGCGCTGAGTTTGTTGTTAAACACACATTAATATGTTATAATACCTTGATAAAGGTTGGCGTTCAGCCAACTGAAATATTGGTAAAATAAATTATATATTGATCCAATATATGCCTTTTTCATTAAAGATTTATTTATGGATTTCTCTATTTTCAATATATATGTTTGTGTATCTATAAACCTTATTCGATAATTTCAATCTAAATAGAGAAGATTGGAATACACAGCTTCCCCACGAATTCAAGAAGGAAATTAGAAGTTATTTCTGCCCAATTCCCACCACAAATCTATGAAATATTCAATATGGCCCCTGACTATCGGAAGCCACATTCAAATAAATACGGCGACTGAATATCAATTCGGGAGTCGACGCCTAAACTTGAGCATATCCTAATATATGGATATAGAATATATAGAGACGCGCGCGCGGCTCTGTTCATATCTTTGGTGTATATAAGAAATTAATTATGTTTAACACACAACTTCGGTATTGAGTGATCTATACGTGAGTATTGAATTCATGAAGTCGGATGAAACTACGTATTTGAAGTCTTATTGGCATTTTATCAGGTAGTCCAGCACTGATAGTTCATATAAGTAAGCAGAGGTAGCCATAGCAGCATGGCAAAGTATTATAAATTCTGTATTCGTGTGCTATAGCCAAATGCCAAAATCAGAGTACCTTTGTAAAGTAACTAAACCGCCGGATAGGTATTATATATTTAAATAACAAAATCGATTAATTTGTTAAGAGTTCAATAGCGCCGGATTGGTATGATATATTTAAATAACAAAATCGATTAATTTGTTAAGAGTTCAATAGCGCCGGATTGGTATGATATAGTCAAATACCAAAATCAGAGTACCTTTGTAAAGTAACAATACCACTGGATTGGTATGATATATTCAAATACTAAAATCGAAGAACCTTTGTAAGGGATCAATACCGGCGGAATGGTATAATATAGCCAATACCAGGATCATAGTACCTTTGTGAAGTATCAATAACGTCGTATTCTCTTTAAGCCTTCAATAAACACTTCGACTCAACTTGCCGCTCCAAAGGCACATGAAAGCTCATTGTAGAACCGAGTTTCTGGTATTTTTCTATGACTTTGAAGTCAAAATCAGAAATTTATCTTCTTGATGGCTGATTGATGATTGATTCTTTTTCGGCCAAGCCCTTGTCTTCTGACGATGTTGTCGGTTATACCTATTATTTCCATAACTGGAATAATGCATTTCGGTTAACATTGATAAATTTGGCGACTTCACTGTCTGGGATTGGTCTGTTTCTATTCTTCCAATATTTATTTATCGTATTGAATGAGATAAACTATTATATAAAGCCATTTTATTTCCAATTTCTTACAAAGTGTATGATGTATTAAATATGTTAATATATTTTTTAAAAAATTTTAATTTTTAAAAGCCGTTTGTTCTCTCAAATCTGAACCCAGGTGTAAGTTCGAAGTATCATTGGAAGTAATAAGACAAACAACAATAAAACAAAATATTTTTATCGTTGAATTTGAGATAAATATATATGACAAAAAATAAGGCATCTCCTTATCGTGCAACTAAAAGTTGCTGATGTGTTGCGCCATCTATCGGAATAAATATAAACTATTCTCGTTGATTTTTAATTATTCTGATAGATGACGCAAGTAATAGGCAACTCTCAGTTGCACGATAAGGAGAGGCCTTTTCTTTTTAATAATGTATGCACCTTATTCCAGTACAATATCACATGTGTATTATTTTTCTAAATCTATTTGGTTCAGAATAGAGATAACATATGTATTTAAAATATTATGCATTGTTTATCTTGCATAATAATGCATATACACTCAGACAAAAATAGCGCATACTCTAGAGTCCTACTTCTATATATAGCACCAATTCCAAGCAAATAAAGAAATAGGGAATGGAATATTCCGCCCATAAACAACCGTCCACGTTCTGTCCACGTTATTCTTCATTGACCTAAGTCCAGAGTTGATCCTAACTACATCCCTGGGGTCATTTCTCACTCGCTGCTAGTTCTTCTTTACCTTCTGCAACCTCACATCTCCATAAGGGGCTCGGTGGAAGGATGGTCTAAACCCTTGGTTTTCGACCGCTACGACCCGGGTTCGATTCCAGAATTGGGCACTTTTTCTGATTAAAAAAAATGCTCCAATGGCCTCCCGATTCTTGTGAAAGTACAACCCCACCAGCGAGTCCAAGTAACCAAACGGAGCTTTGGCATATTTTTAAGTGCAAAAGTCAAACTGCTTTTCACATGTCTAGACATGTGGTGCACTTACAGTAAAAGATGTCGCCTTCTTCTACTCACCATGATTATCGTGGCATGTACCACGTGTACTGCTGAATATTTGAACTTCATTTTTTTACGACATTTCCTTTCTAGTGGTTTATTTTCCAGAACTATTGACGTTGGCCGAAGCAGTGAACATAGTTTCCAACACATTAGGTTATAAAGAAAGCCAGTCGAATAACGGGCGAATAGAGGAACACATTTGACCGTAAACACTTATTTTTGACAATTTAAAAAATTTCTTGATTCTTCTAATTAATTGTTACAAAGAGAAAAATTAAGAGAGAAAAAAAGTATAATATATAATAAAGGAGTAAATGTGTACAAATTTCTTTATCAAGGAAGGCTTTTCCACTTTGAGAGAGTCCTTGGAAATGTGTACAGTTTCACTTTGTGTTATATCGCAATGTTAACTATACCTAATCATACCTTCGTTTTGGAAGATTAGCATAATTGTTACTGAAAATAAATTTATCGAATATTTGTGTACATAAGATACTAAGAAATGAGTCCTAAATACTAATGTTTTTTTTTTAAATATTATAACTTTCAAATTAAACCAACTTTCTCTATTGTGAAAAATAATACAAAAGTGAATCAATACTTGGATCAGGTGGAAAAATTAAGAAAAAAGGCATTTCCTGATCGTGTAACTGGAAGTTGCTGATGGCTTGCGCCATATATCGGAATAATTTCGGAAAAATATTTATTTCGATAGATGGGGGAAGCCATCAGCAACTTTCAGTTGTACGATCAGTAAATGCCTTTTTTCTTAATTTCTCTATTGTGTCTCTTCACTGCGATGAAAACCTATTGGAATCACTTGACTCATCAGTGGTGAACTCTCTCACAGCGATTCTGTCAATTTTTGAGTTCTAATAGTGTATTTTACGACTCGGCTTATATATGCGAGACACTAAATGATGGAATCTTAATTATGAAATTTAAGAAAACTATGAAAATAAGCTTCAATAGAAAGTAGATTTACATGCAAATATTTGCATTGTGCAATGCTATTCCGAAATAATTAAAGACAAGGCCGGTTTCCTACTATCTTATTTGGCAAAATTATTTCGGAATTCTTCTATCAATAGATGGCAGATAATGCTTATTATAACCCCAATGTATACTGACACAATTTCTATAAGATACGTCCATCGGGAGACCATGGTTTCAAGCTAATGGCCCTCGTCAGCCCCTTTTAAATTTGCCAAAGCTGGTGCTGTGGCTTTGTCACCGACCCTAGGCCTCTAGCTTGCGGGGAAGGTCGACAGATAGCGTGCATTTTTGACACTTATTTTGACGGAAAAGGCGTTTTATAAGAAAAAAAAAACTTTGAGATAGAGAGGCAATGTCATCTTGACTCTAATGGTTATATACCAGATGTGGATGACGGCCTTTGGGGCAACAGAACAGTGTTTTACTCCCAGTTACACTTCCAATCAATATCTACCGATTGTAATTAACAACCTGGTCTATAATTATTTTTAATTTAGCGGCAGCTACAATGGGCTTATTTTAATTGTGGACAGCTAATTAGGTTCGCGCCTACCTTATTAACGTGCTAAATTAGCAAGAAAGGGCGACCTATAAATTAATAAGGTAACGATGGAATCTCTCTTTTTTTACGCTTCAGTTGAATAGTCTGAAATAGGGAGTGATGGAACGGCATTGATGTATTGTGTTGAGGTGAACAGCTGTGGTAGAGTCAATGTAGCCTTGTCGCTACCAGGCTCTCATACAGTAGATATATTAAAAATGAAATTAAAAAACATATTATGATAGCTCACATGAACATTCTAAAGAGCAGAGCGTCATCTAGCGAAACAAAAATAAACTAAATGTTTATTTAGGCTCGACTAAAATAAACTCTTCGAGTTAAAATAGAAAAATAAAAAGGAGATTGAAGAGGAGTATTTTGTGGGAATTTTAATAGTAAGCTTTCGGACGTCCTTCTACAGGCATTTTTAAGATGAAATTATGTAAAAAAACCTGTAGAAGGACGTCCGAAAGCTTGCTAATAAAAAAATCGCAAAAGAAACTCCTATTCAATCTCCGTTTTATTTTTCTATTTATTCCATAAAATGATCACATAGCCTCTGGAATCAAAACATTTTTGGTCGCAGTGGTACAGCCTGTACCATTCTGATGAGGGCTAACAGCGGGAAACGCGTTCGTGGTTGGCTTTTCTTGATTTATCAAGAAATTGTGTTGGCCAAATATCAGCATATCAACATTTAGTTGATTTCTGTTTCACCAGATGGCACTCTGCCATTTGCACATGTGATTGTGGTCAGGATATGCCTTCTTTGATTTTAATACCAACACCTGACCTTTTTAAATTATATTTTCCCATATATAAGTATTCTGTGAATATAGAGCAATCCATAATATATATATTAAAAGAATAAGGCTTATTTTGGATTGTAATAAGATGGATTAATTTCGATGGACCAATCGTGCTTCATAACAAAAAACCTCGTAAAAGATGGACGATTGGTCCATCGAAATATTGGATTGATAAATAATCTTATTACACTACAAAATGAGCCATATTCTTTGAATATATATGAATATGTGTGTATTTATTTCGATATGCAAGTCAGTCGATGTTATAATTGAACTATAGTATAATCATTTTAAGGTTTAAAATATTTGGCTTCAAAATATTTCGAGAAATTGGATGCAAAACCTCAGTGATTGACACTGTACTTTGATAGTGATTTTGCTGCTTTTTGACGATACAGGTATCCGTAGGTCTCATATCTTCTTGGATATGTTTTCATTCTTCTTTGAGTCCATCAATCCGAGTAAAAACAACATTACTTCATAAATTACCATCAGGTTAGACTTTTAGAATATTTTCGAGCGTTTTTTTTTACTGTCAAATTATTTTATATAAGCATTGATGCCTTTTCGCTGTCCAAATATTTATTTCAGACAATTGACCTGGTTATAGGTACAAAAAAAGTCGAAGTTATATTTTTACTTAGAACCACTCAATAAGGATGTTTACCTGTATTATACTTTAAATGCTTGTTTATAAATTGACCACGTTTGGAAGGCATATGTAGACTTGGAGTTATTGAGAAAGTGTCCCTATTGAGTAGGAATTTCCGCCCTTTAAAATCATTCTTTTTATCGAGTGATATATTGTCTTTGGCGTCGAAATAACACCTGCCCACATTCTAATGCCCAGCAATGGCCGCAGCTTTGCAGAAAATTGACATGGACCCATAACAGCAGCTTTACACACCCAAAATAGTGGACATTGCGACTGCAGTGATAGAGATACATGGAGACATCTGAGCTCTTCATTGGACACGACAACAACAACAACATTGAGTGATATAATGTCGCAATTGAATACTGAGAGTTTTTGGCGAAGAGGTCAACATCTAAATCAAGACATTCAAAAATATTATTACTTGAGTCGACAATTTATGGATTTTTCAATATTTGTATAACTTTTCGACGTACAATTTGTCACTTACTGAAAAGAAAACTATTTGCTCGTCCAAAATCTGCCATCAGCAACCAAGAAAATATTTTTATTGCATCAAAATAGAAACGTCGAAGATCAATGGGGTCCAAGTTAAAGGAAAGAATATTTGTCAACGTGTACGGGGAAACGCTGAAAAATTTAAAACCACGTTTAAATAAATTTGATTTGAAAAACGATTTATGTGAGGAAAGGGCCGCTAGGATTCCGCCATATTTCACCGAGGGGAGAGCGACGTCATTTTTCTGGCTGTAGTTTACGTGCCAAGTTTTCTGTCTCTGTGGTACGTAGCTGGTGTAGCCAGTTATCATGAGTTAGGTTCATGGACGTTGGACTCCACGTGTCAAGGTTTCGGCGAATGAAGAAAGCAATACTATCATGATCATTTTTCAGACTCCACAAAACGAAGATTTGCCTGCTATGACTATGTTAGGCTATGACAAGCCTGTTGACACTATGACGCGGATTTCCTCAATACATACGGAACAAACTGTCAAAGGTTCCTACAGATGATCGATGTGGAATTCGGAATGAAACGAATATGCAATTTATCCTGATATTTCGACTCATTAAAATATGAGTTCAAACTATTGAGCCAATGTTACTCCATTCTGATTAACTAGACAAATATGACCCAGATAGGTAAAATTTTGTGAAAATCTATGCGGAATTAAAGAACTTTGTTCAATAACATGCTTATTTACCTATTCCGCCAGGTTCAAACCATGGCAGCGAATACTTCCAAACTGAATGGCTCTAGATATGACAATTTGAAAAGTTATATTCATCACACAAACTATTTCATTTTTATACATGATAAATGTTATTAAAATTGTTTCAAAACAATTCTTTTCTGCAGATGTAGTTCTCCTGACTGTTGTTCAGAGATGCAAAGAATTCAAGACCAAAGCAAACAGATATTTTAGGAAATGTATATAGAGCCTAAAAAGTGATAAATATATAATATTGCAGGAAAGTATTTATTATTTTATTAACAGAATATCATTTTGATGTTTATATTTTGCTACTTTGTAGTAGTAAACTTCCCTCATTGCTTATCTTTTTTATATAATTCATAGTTTATTCTTGCCTTTAATAAATTGCTGTGGATCAACCCGGATAGTTGGCGACTTTAGTACGTGGCTCCAGGAATCCCGGTTACCTCAATAGAGAGAAAGAGTTGTGTCATACTGAAGTTTGTCTTTCCTAATTTTCTACGTGACAATATCATTTCAGGAAGGGGTTTATGTTATGGATATCTATAAATGAGCACAACTAGAATTCTCAAGTTCAATAAAAATAGAATAAAGTTACAAGAACCAAACCTTGACAATTAACAACTTTAATCACTCCTAGTCAATAACAAAATAATAAATTCACAGAAAAATTAAAATACAGTATTGTAATAAAAATAGAAAATATTTACACCAGAGGAAGCCTTCTCTGAAGGGACGTATGGATCAGGTGCTACAAGCCGCCCTGAGTGTGGACCTTGCTTATTGTGCAGGTTTTCTCCCCAACATTCTCAATGGCAATGTTGAGGAATTCGCACAGAATTTTCTTGTGTTCAGTCGAGAGTATCTCGAGGACATCATTCCTCTCAGGGCGGTATATAACCACGCACATGATGTCGTCCCTAAATATTTCCTCATATAATTAGAACCAAATCTTGAGAGGAAACAGTGAAACATATATAATTCTCTCGGCTATTTACAAATTGATATAGATCTACAACATTATTTATTGTCTCTTCTTCACCGCTAGACAACAGACAATAAATAATGTTGTAGATCTATATCAATTTGTAAATAGCAGAGAGAATTATCATAAGTTTAATTATTTTTGTAAATATATTCATGATTTTCTTTCAAACCTGAAAGGTTCAGGTTCCTAATATATAAATATTTTTTCTCTTTTTATTTCGATTACTTTTTTTTGTAAAAATTTTATAACTGTTTCTGTTTAAAAAATGTAAATCGACGCAATTATCCCTAGCCGGGATATCGCGTTTGTGTGTTGAAATAAATAAATAAACATATTTTAAGATAAAGGATATAATCGGAAGGGCGTGACAATATCAGTGTGATAAATTTAATTGCCAAATTAGAAATGGAGTTAAGTATATAAAGGTGAATGAGTCATTTCTAAAATTATACCTTTTAACCAACCTCAATGTATTTTGATTGGGGAAAATTTAATTTGATCACGTTCCATTTAAGAAATGTAAAGGGCGTGGTTGGCGTTCAGTTTAACCATATTTCTAATAATGAATTTAATTTCCCATCGTTGAATACTTTGTCTACCAACTGCTGGTCCAAATTTGCATCGTTCTTCAAAGAAATTTGAAAGAAATAAATGGAAGATGTTATTTTAATGAGTTTTGAATTATGTTCATATATAGAGGCTTAGAGGATTTTCTCCGGTTTAATTAAAAGTTATGTAAATTTAGTGACTTTTAATTAAAAAAGAGAAGAAAACGAATCAATAAAAGCTGTGTGGTTCTAAAGAATGTACAATTTTAACTGTTTCCGTTAAATGAAATAAAACCAATTTGAAATCAATAAACCTGTGTGCTGGGTATTGTATTGGAATAAAAGCGATTTAATACGTTCTCTCACTTATTCAGCTTTTTATCGTTTAATTTCTGTAGAAGGATGGGATTAGCTGAACCCCGATATGTTTGTTTCTGACTTGTCTGAGATCTACCGCCCGGATTAACTCCTCGGTATTGTGGACTCCTATCTTCTCGTGGATTAGCACGGTCTCTTTTATTCTCCGTCTTTCTTCCACTGATCTTTCTCTCTCTTACATTTCAACCATAAAGAATTTATTTCTCTCCAATGTCCGTTAGTTAATGTACAACCTCGCAAGCCATTATATCATCAAAAGATTTTTTTTTAAATTTGTAACAAATAAATATACTGTCAATCTGTTACCTTTTAATAATATCATCAAATATTATCTTTACAGACCTTACTGCAATGATATGTTATTGAATGAGAGGATTTCAATGTGTTTCTTTTCAATGATATCATCAAATATTATCTCTACAAACCTTATTGTAATGATATAAGTTATTGAATGAGAGGATTTCAATGGTTTATTTTCAATGATATCATCAAATATTATATCTACAAACCTTATTGTGATGATATAAGTTATTGAATATGAGGATTCACTAATGATGTGCCAAGCTCTCTCATTCAATAACTTATATCATTACAGTAAGGTTTATAGAGATAATATTTGATGATATTATAGAAAAGAAACACATTGCCAGTAAATTTATTTGTTACAAATTTTATCGATTGATGGCAATTGAATTTATAAATTTATTTGTTTGTCTTTGAGTTATATTAATTTATAATCTGAATGAATACTTCTTTTGTAATATTTACTTCGATTCTATAAATGACATCCAATATACCGATAGATGGCAGATGAAAATCATTATTAACACGCACAATCAGGGAGATTAATAAATCCTCATTTTCAAATATCTTCAGAATTTGACCACCTACACAAGATAGAGAAGGGAGTGTTCAAATCCCGGCTTTTTTTAATTACCTTCCAAAGTTCACTGGTATTTTGGCCAGACAATTCGCCTATCTTTTTCAGAAGGCAGTACGTCGCTAGAATCTATTTTGGGAGATGCTCCGTGTGTGAAATATTGAAAGCCATCGCCTAAATTCTCTTAATAGCATCCGAAATAGTTTCATGCTATAGATAATACACTGGCCAAATCTCTCCTGCATATCATTTGATGTCCATGCTAACTCAAGAACTGACAAAAAGGTAGTCTATCTACATTCCATCTTATTAAAATCAACAAAGACATATCTTGACCACGAGCGCATGTGTAATTTAGGTGGCAAAGTGCCATCTAGTGGAACAAAAATCAAATAAACGTTGATTTAGCTTGTTCCCTGATATTTGACAACCTATTTTCTTAATAAATCAAGAAAAGTCAACCACGAACGCGTTTCGGGCTGTTGGTCCTCATCAGCGTGGTGCAGACTGTAACTCTACGACCAAAATTTAGTCCCAAGGCTTCCTGAGAAATCAAGAAATGAGTATTTAAGGCCAAGTTTTCGTAAATACGCTTTTCATGTGAAAATATTTTATTGTTTTTTCACAATTCAATCTTATGTAAGACAGGTATTACCGAATGCTAAGTGCCCAATGAATATTCAGGCGGCTATACTAGGGATATATCAATCCATACTGTGCCAATCAATAGTGCTCTGATCCCGACAGTCATTACAGGGATGCGCTAACTGGCGCCGACAGCTCGGCCAACTGGGCTGAATTTCAAAGAGGCTCCACCGCCAATTGGAGCGTCTAATTGGTGAGCGAGCTCCGTTAATTGGGAGGTAGATGCTGCACTACTCTCGTAACTATACCTCTACTCTAAAATCTACATATGTGCGTATTTACTCTGGTATCTACATATGTACGTATGTACTCTGGTATCTACATATGTACTTATTCACTCTGGTATCTACATATGTACGTATGTACTCTGGTATCTACATATGTACGTATTTACTCTGGTATCTACATATGTACTTATTCACTCTGGTATCTACATATGTACATATTTACTCTGGTATCTACATATGTACGTATGTACTCTGGTATCTACATATGTATGTATTTACTCTGGTATCTACATATGTACTTATTCACTCTGGTATCTACATATGTACTCATTTACTCTGGTATCTACATATGTACTCATTTACTCTGGTATCTACATATGTACTTATTTACTCTGGTATCTACATATGTACGTATGTACTCTGGTATCTACATATGTACTTATTTACTCTGGTATCTACATATGTACTTATTTACTCTGGTATCTACATATTGTTGCACCAGGTTGCGGCTTGGCAGACTCTTCAGCCTTGATTCTCTCCTGTGCTGGGTCTTGCATCTTACCAGAGCGTGTTTCAACCATCCTACAAATTTATAAAAGGGAATAATGAGATAAGTCTACTTTATGTAGCCACCAGAATCATTTATTTATTTTCTCACATCAAAGAGAGCAGTGAAGTCACAGTGTACCTAAATACAAATGATGATAATCTAAAAATAATCTGTTTTAAATAAATATCATAGAATATAAAAATAAATAAATATATAATTTAAATTTCAAATATATTAAAAATAATATAATAAATACGCCATTAATCATGATGTAACACTTCCCCCTCTCCAGAGGTCGTCACGTCCTCGTGAGTTACCTCATCAATTCTCTCAAAATAGGGTTTGAGTCTTGAGACATGGACGATCAATGGGTCTTGGCCAGGATTATCTTTCGGCTCAATTAAGTAATTTACGTTAGACAGCTTCTTTAATATTCGATATGGGCCAAAATATTTTCTCAATAGTTTTTCGCATTTTCCGATTTTCCTGACTGGTGTCCAAACTGCCACTAAATGTCCTGGTTCATAGATTTTCTCATTGTGTTTTTTGTCATAGTTTCTTTTCATTCTTTCCTGAGTCTTCTCTGTGTTGTTAATGACTACCTGTCTCGTCCTTGCTATTTTATCTAAGTAGTTTTCTATATATTCGTCGTAATCGTCCATGTTACTGTCCGTTGGGATATTCTCGTCGTCTAAGAGGGACATGGGTTCCCTTCCAAACAACAGGAAAAATGGAGAGTAGCCTGTGGTTTCTTGAATCGTGGTATTATACGCGTGGGTGATAAAAGGGAGGATTTCATCCCAGTTCTTTTGGTCTGTGTTCACATACATGCTGATCATATTGATTAAAGTTCTATTTAGCCGTTCCGTTAGTCCGTTAGTCTGGGGGTGGTAGCTCGTTGTGAAGCAGTGTTTCACTTTGCACATTTTCATTACCTCCTTCATCAAATTGCTAGTGAATTGTGAACCTCTATCGCTAATAAGAAATCTTGGGGCCCCGTGACGTAAAATAATATGTTCGATTAAAAATGTAGAGACTTCTTTCACGGTTGCTTCTGATACTGCCTTTGTTTCAGCATACTTGGTATAATAATCAGTCAACACAATTATCCACTTCCTTCTTCTTTTCGTTGATGGCAAGGGGCCAACAAAGTCAATTCCGATTCTTTCAAAAGGGTAGTTAGCTGGGGGAATAGGTTGTAGAAGTCCAGAAGGCAAGTGATTTGAACCTTTCCGACTTTGGCACAGATGGCACGTCTTTACAAATTCTGAAACATCTTTCAACATGGAAGGCCAATAGTATTTATTCTTCAATCGGTAAGTGGTTCTGGCGACGCCCAGATGGCCATTCAGCATATGGTTGTGGTATTCACTCATGACTTCCTTCCTTTTCTTCTTTGGCACTACCAGCAACCATGCCCTACCTTCAGGATTTGGATTTTTCTTGTAGAGACATCCATTTTCTTCTTTGAAGTTCTGTGTAATTGAACGCTTGTTTCCACTAAGGTTCTCCTTAATATTCTCAATAAAATCATCCTTTTCGTCTATTATTTGATTCAGAAATAGTCTTTCATAATCTTCGTCCCATTCGTTTTCAGGTAAGGGTCCTCTAGATAGACCATCAGCGTCCAGATGTTTTTTACCCGATTTATGTATGATTTCGAAATTATATTCCTGAATCTTCAGTGCCCATCGTGCTAATCGGCCGGTCGGATCTTTCAGATTCTTAAGCCAGCATAGTGCGTGATGATCAGTTACGATTTTGAAGTGCCTTCCATATAGGTAGGGTCATAACTTGGACATTGACCACACAACAGCTAGACATTCTTTTTCGGTAGTCGAATAATTTTGCTCAGGTTTGCTCAGTGTTCGACTTAAATATGAGATAACTTTTTCTTTATCGCCGAACTTTTGGACTAATGTTGCACCCAGGCCGATGTTAGATGCGTCAGTATGAATGTAAGTAATTGCATTCGGGTCAAAGTGCCCTAAGATTGGAGGATTTATCAATGCTACTTTAAGGGTTTGAAATGCCTTTTCTTGATTTTCTGTCCAGGTAAAAGGTACATTCTTTTTTATAAGACTGGTTAATGGATCGGCAATTTTTGAAAAACCTTTGATAAATTTTCTATAATATGAGCACATTCCTAAAAATGATTGAACTTCTTTTATCTTTTTGGGCCGAGGAAAATCTCTAATAGCCTTGATATTATGCTCCGCTGGTTTTATACCATGTTGATTAGTTATATGGCCAAGAATCTCCAGTTCTTCGAAAGCAAATTGGCATTTTTTGTTGTTCAATTTTAAATTAGCCTCGCGAAAACATTTTAAAACAGCTTCTATTCTTTTGAGATGTGTTGAAAAATCCGAGCTATAAATGATTACGTCATCTAGATAACATAAGCAAATTTGCCATCTAAGATTACCAAGCATATTTTCCATGTTCCTCTCAAATGTAGCAGGGGCATTGCATAGACCAAAGGGCATTACGTTGAACTCATATAGGCCATGTGCTGTAGTGAAGGCTGTCTTTTCTTTATCTTTCTCCTCAACCTCTACTTGCCAATATCCTGATTTAAGGTCAATTGCTGAAAAGATTTGGATCCTTGAAGTGTATCCAATACTTCATCAATTCTGGGAATTGGGTAAACATCCTTCACTGTTACATCATTCAATTTTCTGTAGTCAACGCAAAATCTGTACTTACCATCTCGCTTCTTGACCAAAATTACAGGGAAGGACCATGGACTCGAGGATGGTCTAATTATGCCGTCTCTGAGCATTTCATCAATTTGTTCTTTTATGATTTCTCGCTCTTTCGCGCTCACCCTATACGGCTTGTGTTTGATCGGTTTCGCGCCTTCTGTATCGATCCGATGTTTTGCTAAGTTGGATCTTCCTAATCCCGACGAAAACAAATCCTCGTACCTTTCCAAAACTTGTTTCAATTGCTCCTTTTCCGTATATGCTAAATTTTCGTTTATCTGAAATTGGGGTTCTTCATGCTCTTTTTGTTCACTTTCTTCCATAAGATTCACTTCGGCTGGCTGGCTTCCAAAGCACAATGTTTGGTTTTTTAATATTTTTAATGGTCGAGGGTAAGGGTTTGTTATCCAGATATATGTTTACTTATTCACAACATTTATTAAGCTTCTCGCTAGACGAAGTCCATTTGTTTGAAACATTTTATGGTTCTCCTCGATGATGTATTCGCCATCCTCTGCTTCTACAAATGCATTAATCAATTTAATAGAAAGTTCTGGTATAATGGCATCCTTTGCACTTTTTATTTTCTTCTGTTGATATTTGATTACGTCACGATTTTCTGTCAAGTCATATTTGATTATTTCACGCTGACAATCAATTTTTGCGTTCATTTTCTTAAGAAAATCACGTCCAAGTATAAATATTCGCAAATGTGTTCTCATTATCACAAATTGATGTGTAATTGTTTTGTCATCAAATTTTATATTTAAAATAATATTTCCTACGATATCTAATTCTTTGCCATCGGGTCCGGAGCACATTTTATCAGGATTTATTATTTCAAGACCTGTGTTAAGAGCTGTACTAAGGTCGACCACTGAAAGATCGGCGCCTGTATCAATCAAAGCTTCGCAGATACCGATTCTATCCACGTTAATGTTCATTTTATATTTGGGGTCTAACTTTTTAATTCCATTTATGGTCGACTTGCTTTGATTGACGGACTCAGGCGCGATGTTTAGTTTAAATCTTCTAATGCAGCATATCTATTCCTTGTAGGGATACTCGAGTACGGGCTATTACTTACGTCAGAGTAGAGCAGAGGTCTCGACTTCTGAGTTCCATTATCCATTCGGATTTCTTCTTCGACCTTGTCTTGTGTAACTATGGGGTCCTCTTCCACAATTCTTACAAACCTGACTCTGCAATACCGCGCTACGTGTCCTGGCTTGTTACACTTGAAACATATTGGTCTCCAGTCTTCTGTCCTATTCCTATTTGAATTTGGATTCTTATTGTATGTTTTACTTGGGTAGACCGGTTTTGGCTCAGGATTGGGAGTGTAAGATCGTCTAGGGGCAGATACCTGGGGCAGAGGCTTGTTCTGGTAATACCTCGGAGTGGGGGCCTGGGGCTTGGAGGTGTTCTGGTAGTACCTCGGAGCGGGGGCCTGGGGCTTGGAGGTGTTCTGATATGGTCTTCTGAACGACGTAGCATTCTTCCATTGCTCTTGATGATGGGGACGAGGAGAGCGTGGTCCATTATAAAGAGCTTTTGATTTTTCTGCACGTTCTTGGTAATTCTTTTCGAACAAATCCAGCTTTTTACAAATTTCTAGAAGTTCATTGGTATTTTTAGGAGGGTTTAGGTGAAGGGCAAAAGAGTATTCTTTCTTTAACCCTCCAATAACCCAGTTTATTTTAGTCTCTTCTTCCATTTGGGGGTCGACCTTGTTGCACAGTACAAGGATATCCTCTGCGAACCTGATTGCAGGTTCATTCCACTGTTGTATCCTGTTTAATCTCATCCTCATTTCTTCTTTGTTGGCGTCTGAGGCAAAATCCTCAATTAGGCGGCTCTTGAAATTTTCCCAGCTGGTGAAACTTACTTTGTGTAGGTTCAGCCAGGTTTTGGCGCTACCAATCATATTCATGGCAGCATAACGGGAGATAATGTAGTCTGCCCAATGGTACAGGAAGCCAATTTCTTCAAGAGATTCAATCCATGGGCGAGGGTCTTCTGTTCCATCATACTTGGGGATGTCGATGTTGGGATTCAGGACAACTGGGTCGGAACTAGCATCTCTACCAATTGTTGCACCAGGTTGCGGCTTGGCAGACTCTTCAGCCTTGATTCTCTCCTGTGCTGGGTCTTGCATCTTACCAGAGCGTGTTTCAACCATCCTACAAATTTATAAAAGGGAATAATGAGATAAGTCTACTTTATGTAGCCACCAGAATCATTTATTTATTTTCTCACATCAAAGAGAGCAGTGAAGTCACAGTGTACCTAAATACAAATGATGATAATCTAAAAATAATCTGTTTTAAATAAATATCATAGAATATAAAAATAAATAAATATATAATTTAAATTTCAAATATATTAAAAATAATATAATAAATACGCCATTAATCATGATGTAACAATATGTACTTATTTACATATATTTATGAATATTATTTCACCCATATGGAGAGGGAGTATTTATACGCGTAAAAGTCGTTTCAAAATTAGAAAGGTTTCTTACCAAAACAAGAAACGTATTGCGAGAAATATTTGTTGTTTTAAAAAACCTTCCACAATTGTACTAGAAACACAGATATGTCATCTTTAGCAGTTTGTCTCATCTCCCATTTGGAATCTGCTAAAATCTTGACGTGTTGTGTGTGTGACTTCTCATTATATATATATATATATATATTTATTTATGTCATAATTTGCCTAATACCCAAGAGGTATAATTTCACCAAAATAAGTATGTTAAACTGTAAATATGTTAAGTTGGTGTTAAATTGTAAATACAAATTTATCCATCTATAAATACACTGTACAAAATAAACGTGGGAGCCAGTGTGGGTGAATGCACGGCACGCCGCGCGCTCACTTGGCTGGAACAATTATTTTCGAAGCTTACATGCATAACGGTTGCAACTTTCCATTCGATCACGACATATATATATATCTAAAGAGACAAGGGTCGCCTCTCCCGTCAAAATAGACGTCTAATACAGACGCCATTATATATATATATATATATATATTACAAACAAGAGTGGCATATCCTGACCGCTAATATGAACATTTTAGATGTCAGAGCTCCATCTAGTGGAACAAAAATCAAAGAAACGGTAATTCAACTTGCTTCATGATATTTGGCCAACCCATTCTCTTGATAAATTAAGAAAGCCAACTACGAACGCGTTTCGGAATATTCACCCTCGTCAGCGTGGTCCAGGCTGTACCTAAACGACCAAAGATTTTTACTAAGATGCTTTTCAATTTTTACTTATTTTTCATCATTTATTTACAAAGTCGAAAATTCTCAAATTTGAGGTATATATCTGAATAGCCATAGAGGTAATACTTACTGTCTAGCTCTAGCTGAAAACGGTTTAAAACTTGATGTAAAAAAATAATTGGTTTATTAACACATCATTGCTTATATTCGTTGGATCGTTTTTGAAGACAACTCTCAGATTTATAAAATTAATTTATTGAACTTTAAATCATTTTTAGATATAGAAAGAGTTAATTACCTCGTATTTAAGGCAACAAAAGAATCATCTAATTTACATACATCGTTCTAACCAGATTCAACTTGTGAAAAACAGACGACAAAGCAAAAAAATATTAATAATAGGAGGTAAGTTCCTATTTTTTACAAGCTTTCACACTCAAAGAATATTCAACTTCTTGCTTCAATATTCAGCTGGCTGAGTGAGACGCAGACAACATATGTAGCAGCAAGGTAACACTAGACAATGAGACATCGATTGAGTATCGTTGAAAGACTGCAATGTTTCTTTTGTAACTATTCCAAATTGATACCAGAATAAGTTGAAAGAATAGAATATAAAAACCAACAAACAAAGAATTCTACGATTTTGTAAATAAATACATTTTATATCTAAAAAACAAACGTAAACCTAGTTATATTTATAAAAATAATGAGGGAAACACGAAGAACAATACAATTTTCTTCCATAATATGTATATTTCGGGGCGCAACACAAAGATAACTCAAGGATATAATAACATATTTAAAACCTATCATCATACAATCCTCGATATTTGAAATAAAGCTTCGCTCTATTTGGCATAAAGAAAAGAAAGAAAAAATGATTTTCCAAACATGGCTATTATCTGAGAGAGAGAGAATGCCTTCAAGGAATAAATAAATCTTCAATTCAACAAAGCTTCTTTCAAGAAATTTTCCTATTATTAAATTGCTCTCCTCGAATTGAAGAAAACCCAATAGACAGAGCTCGCCGCTCGCAATACGTAATTGGCCCCCATCAAAGAAATCCCTTTTAGGCAAAAGCTAATTTGAATAGGTCCCTGGCAGGCAGCATATACGGTCTTAATTCTTCGGCGCTGGTTTATATTTAATATTGGGCGCAGTGAGCTGGAAGTTCTGCAATACATCGAGTCATTCCAAATATTTTTAAATATTCCATGAAGACAAATCAACCTTTTCTACTGTGTTGTTATTGATTGATGGGGATTTACCTTTGTGAACTACATGATGGGAGATCTCTTTTTTTCCATTGTTATATTCTTTTCTTCTGCTATATATTTTATATCTAATTATTATTTATTTAATAAAATATAACAGAATTGTGCATTATATGTGTGCAATGTGCAAGTATAATGTACATGTGCAAATCAATAAGCTTGGGGGATAAGTATCTTTCATATACATTTATTTCTAGCTTTCGGGCATAACCACCCTTCGACAGGAAAAATTATAATAGCTACTACAGTTTTCGGATCTAATTTATATTTACATTTGTGAGACGCCCGTGTCCCAAGTGTAATGCGAGGCTTGCCGCGAGAGGGGATGAGATCTTTGAAAAATATGGCCGTTTAGCCCCTTGAAAAATCGGAAATAAAGGATTATTCATTGAATCGCAGAGTTTATGATACAGAGGGGGGTTTGGTGGCTGCAGGGAATATTACATTGTAAATTTCAGGTAAATCGATTTTTCTATTGAGGCTCTGGAATTTGCTTGACAGGATGGATTCAATGATTAGTCTTTGGTGTTTGTTGGCAATATTGGAATAGTGAATTTTCGGTGATGTAATGTTGAAGGAATGGCCAGTTTCGTTTATGTGCTGTACTATTAAGGATCTATGGTCTGAGTTATCGATATTTCTTTTATGTTCATGAATTCTAATATTGACATGTCTCCCGGTTTCGCCTACGTAGATTTTTGGGCAGTTCAAACATTCTATGGAGTAAATAGCGTTTCGTGGTGTGCTGCGAGGTTCATTGAGTTTCATGATCTGGTTTCGGAGAAGGGATCCGGAGGTAGGTGCGCAGGTGAAGTAGGTTTTGATTCCAAATTTCAATAAGAATCTCGCTATTGTGGAGGATAATGGTGAATACGGCATATTGCAAATAGATCTGTATATTGGAGACTGTGTCTTTTTAGTTGGGTCATAAAAGTGTCGCAATATAAAGGATCTCGGGTATGCGCAGTCCCTGAGGTTAGCTAATATGTTCTGTGTTTCAAGGTTCTTGTACTTCTGGAAGGAGCAGTGGGTATGGACTCGTTTTGATAGAGCAATGACTGTGTTGATTTTGTGACTGGTAGGACAGAATGACGAGTATTGAACGTAATTAGGACGGAAGGATGGTTTATAATAAACGGTGGTGTGCAATTCATGTTGGTGCCGGATGATTTTAACGTCGAGAAATGGAAGGGTATTATCGGTTTCTTTTTCAACTGTAAAGTGAAGATCAGGGTGATAATTGTTTAGATTGTAGAGGATGTCATCGGTTTTGGTGGTGGTGCAAATGCAAAAGATGTCATCGATGTACCTGCGCCAAAAGAATATATCATGGGGGAAATTGGCGGTAATCCTTCGGTCTATTGCGCGCATAGAGATCTCAGCAATTGTGGTCGATAGAGGGCTTCCCATTGGGGACCCTTTAGCTTGCCTGAATGATTCGGAGTTGTATGCGAATATGCAGTTATCTAGACATATGGAAATGAGTTGTGTGATTTTTTGGATGATATCTGTATCAATATGCTGTTCCTGCAGAAGTTCTATTGTATCACTTATGATCAGAGGATGTGGAAGGCTGGGATATAAGGCTTGCACGTCAAAAGACACCATGATGCGGTCAGATTCAGGTTTGATCTTAAGGACTTCTCCTATAAAGGTTTGGGTGTTGGATATGGGGAATGGGGCATTCTGTAATTGGAGGAACGGTTTTATAATATTTTGTTATTATATTAGAAATATTGGTTTAATAATAAATTTAGATCCAATATTTGTATTTTATTTATTTATAGATATTATTATGGATTTCTAAATCTTTAAAATAATATGCATATATAAGAAACAGGTTAAATCAATGTTTAATTGATTTGTTTCACCAGATGGCGCTCTGCCTTCTGAAAAGCATATGTGCTCCTGGTCAGGATATGCCTTTTTTATTTTTAAGATCAACACCTGACCTTTTCATTATTTTTTTTTTCTATCATTTTTTCACATATTTCAGTTGGCTGACCGCCAACCTTTTTCAAGGTATCAGAACATTTTAATGTGTGTCAACAACATACTCAGCGCCACCTAACGTCAATATGTTTTGTTGAAACACATAAATATGTTATAATACCTTGAAAAGGTTGGCGTTCAGCCAACTGAAATATTGGTAAAATAAATTATATTTTGATCCAATATATGCCTTTTTAATTAAAGATATATATGTTATAAATAAAAATATGATTTTCTGTTGGTTTTTGATTATCTTGAGGATTATGCTATGGTAATGCAGTCGTGGTTAAAATATTAAAAATAGTTCAAATCATTAATAGCTTTAATTGAGATGAAGGAATATATAAAAAACATTATTTGGTAAAAGTACTGTGCCTGGCTTAAGACGGAAAAATTAAAAAATGGAAAACTTATTTACATAATATACAAAAGATTTGAGCCGGCCATCGGGAAATAACAACAATGAGTTTTATAAGGGAAGCGTGACCTCTGGCGGTCGAATTAACAGAGTATTTGTACGTATATATATATATCGTTCTAAAATAAAATGGTAAATACAAGGAAGTAGCAAAGTAGATCCTGTGAGAACATCGAGCGTTGTATCACATCCATTATGTGGCCTTTCACTTAAGGAGTACCCACGGTAATGGAAAGAGAGAATGTTTGCACATCTCAACTAATTATCCAGCATTAATTACTGGTGTAAGAACTCCCTAATGGTATTTATCCTTTCCCCCACTCACCCACACTGCTGGAGAAAAAAAAAAGTAAATAAAATAGGCCCCACACGTCGAAAGACTTGTTTATCTGTGGATAAAACAACAACAATTTTCTTGAAATAATATTGTGTTTAAACACCTCAGGGTTTTTATCTCAACATTTTATTTTGGCATCTCATTACAGAGAGTAAGATGATGGTAAACAAAGATTCAAATCTCACTAGTTGATGTTTAAATAAGTTTATTGTTTGTAAGAAGTAATTATTATGCATAAACGCATGTGTTAGTTTAACGTTTCATTAATAAACCTTGTTATCTTCTACTCTTCTGAGTGGATATTGTACGCAGTTGTTTTAGTTCAAATTTACAATTGTTTAGTACAGGGGATTTACCCTCTTATAGCAAGCTATCAATTTGCTATATTGGTTAAACACATCTTCTAGAATACACCACTTAAAATGTGTTCATAAATATATATATTCAATTAAAAAGGCATATACTGAATCAAAATATAATTTATTTTATCAATATTTCAGTTGGCTGAACGCCAACCTTTTTCAAGGTATTAGAACATATTAATGTGTGAAAAAATAGTACAAATGTTATATTGTCCTGGGATAAGGTGCATAAACTATAAAAAAGGCATTCCTTATCGTGCAACTAAAAGTTGCTGATTGTTTGCGCCATATATCGGAATAAATATAAACTAGTCTCGTTTATTTTTAATTATTCCAGAATTGGCCAAATAACCATTCTTGATTAATCAAGAAAAGCTAACCACGGACGTGTTTTGGGCTGTTGGCCCTTATCATAATGTGTGTCAACAACAAACTCAGGGCCACATAACGGCAATATGTTATTTACCTACATTAATATGTTATAATACCTTGAAAAAAGCTGGCGTTCAGCCAATTTAAAATATTGGTGAAATAACTTATATTTTGATTCAATTTTTAATCAAAGATCTATTTGTGGATTGCTCTATTTTCAATATATATGTATAAACTCTTTTTTAAATCACTTTTTAGATTACTTTTTTCTATTTGATTGAAGAATATCTATACCAATTAGAGCAAATTGTGATTCAACATTTATGTTATTATTTTTACCACGACTAGTCAATATCATAAAATACTGCAATATCACAAACATACTCATGTACCCTTAAACAACCTAAGCAAATTCTATATCGAACGAATTTATCATTATAATTGATATATAAGGCGAAAGGAGACGTAGAATCTTCTTTATAAATAACTATAAAGTTTCCAAATGAATAGAGCCGCCATTCTACAATTGTTTATATCTCCCCAATATCCTCAGGAAATATCCTGCTGTAATTGGAATGCTTATATTGGTGTTTGAAGTTACCGTGGCATTTGAAATATCCTGTGGAAGGATGACTTGCACGGAGGTTTCTCTTCAACCTTTACAGTTGGTTGTAGCTGAGAAACACCTTTCTTGAATTTTCTGAGCCACTTCTATCTCTTCTTCTTCTTTCTTGTCTTCACTCAATCATATTGGGGTATCATGCTTGTAGAGCTTTAGACTTGACAACCATCATGACTGGGTGAAGTAGAATGCGTCTGCCTTTGTCATTAAGACTGGGACTCAGTGGCAGGCTGACTTAGCTCCAAAAGAAATGGCTGACACTTACATGAGGAACAGACGCCATGTGCAGCCGCTCCTAACATGGAGTACAAACGCTGCTCATCCTGTATGCCTGGATTAGGAGCCTTTACAGGGTACTATCAGCCGGGCCAGCTTAGCCCAGGTTTTTTAGCGAGCTTGTTGCTGCTCCCCCTCCTCCTTTTTTATCCGGGCTTGGGACCGGCAAAGGCGAAGTTCAATGCGTACTTGTACCTAATTTATTATATTCTCTACGACTCTAGACTCCTATATAGCTGAAAATATCTCAAAACATAATTTACAATGATTTTTTTAGTCTTTATTTCATATACCGGTTTATATTTTATAATTTCATGGTAAAATTTAGCGTTTTGACCACCAAAAATTATATCTCCTATCTCTTGGGTGCAAAAAAAATCGATTCATGCACAAAATATATGAAAATGTCCTTAATGAAATCTAAAATATCCTTAACAATCAAAAATATCATTAACAATCAAAAATGAATATATTTCATAAAAAATCCAGCACAACATTCACAGAAAGCCATGTATAAATCCTCCAGATGTCGCATCTGGTGCTGGTGTCGTGTTTGAAACTTTTTGTCAACTTTGTCCATAGTGTTAGAAAATATACATCTCAACTTTAATATGAAGTTTTGAAGATCATATGTTGGTTTGAAGTTTGTTTAGAGAAATATATAGCTTAATATCAAACAATCATTTATATAGTTCTTCAAATAAAATACACTTCGGCCAGTAAATATTTTTATTGTCTCGACGTTTCGACAAAATTCTTTTGTCCTCGTGAGGAGCGAAAAAAAAATTAAAACATTTGGCAAGGCGTTAGAAATTGTTCTAATGAATGAATGAAATTCTATGAATGGCGGCCAGGCAGCCTCTATCTTTACGATAATCTTTTATATAGTTCTCGATGTTTCAGTCATTCTTTGTCAATATTTGCCTGAGGAGAGTGGCAGCGAGTCATTTAAACGTCAGAAATTGAATAAAGAGTTTGATGAAGGTTAGTTATGCTCTAGTGAAAGCTACATTTATACATCGGGTAAGTAAATCTAGAGTTTAACGTAACAACATACCGACGTCAATTCATAAATATGACAACTAGTAATGTATTTCTTTTCAATAAAGTCATCAAATATTATCTCTACAGATCTCTCTCTACTCTGTAAATATAGTATTTGATGATATTATTGAGAAGAAACACATTGATAAATTATAAATGTTACAAATTTCATCGATAGATAGAGCAATTGAATTTGAATGATAACTGATATAATATTTGATTTTATAGAAGACATGGAAACCATCTTGTTATTTTACAGTTCGATACACAAGCCATTTACGTTGAGTCTTCAGTAGCTTCGACGGATTTGAACGAAGTTCTAATTAAATTCATTCCTTCTCTCTATCAAATTTCTTTGAGGATTTAAAAAGCAAATTAAAGTTTTTATCAGAAGGAGACTTTTTAATTGAAAGCTGTGTCTATGGGAAAGGAAGCTCCAATTAAAATTTATATAAACTCTCTCCTAATTAGGAATATCTAACGGTGGACAAAAAGTGAGGTTTTTGATTCGAATTCTATAGTGAATAGGAACTTCCTTGAAAATACGGTATTCAAGGTTTGTTTGATGTGTGGCGGGGGACGCTGGGGATGTATACAGTTCCTACTTGGGAACATTATCTCGGGGAATAGAGAGGAGAGTTAAAGTATACGTAGGTATAACTTACGTTCCAAAAATCTGAATTCTTTCATCTAACAACCTTTGAGAATAAAAATGAAACTAAGTATTTCGTAAGATTGATTCTTAAAATTTAGCTGCGCAGTTACTTAAATGACTGATATTAGGTATTTATTTGGTCCTCAAAGTTGTACCTTATGGAATACCAAATCACTCAAGTTCTTCGTGGCAGAGGCGCCATATTCATTGCACATAGTAATTAGCTTTTTTAAATAGTACAGACTGGGCACTTTTGCATGTATTGACAAGATGTCAAAATATTATTTTAATTGTCAATTGTCTAGTTCTTCGTAACTCGTGAAATACATGGTGTCGCTGGAGACCCGCTGGTGATTCTCCACCAAACACAAGCCCTCCCAATATATTTTTTCATCGCAGTAAGGACAGTAGAAGTTCGTTTTATGTATAAAAGAAGCATTCGCGCTTTTAAATCCTTTTATTTTATATATAATTATATGAATATATATTTTTTAAATAGTACAGACTGTGCACTTTCAGGTGTATTGACAATATATCAATAAAATTATTATAATTGTCATTGTCTAGTTCGGAATTATACAAATATATGTTTTAATTATTTGGAAAAAAATAACCACACCAGGATTTCTACGATTAATTCCAACATTACCAGATATTGTGGGCATGCAAGTAGATCTCTTAGGAATATATAATTGACTATTTTTACTATAATGCATACACGGATTGAGTTAGAGTTTCAAATTTCAATTACTTTCACATTAAATAACCATTATATAATGACAGTTACTAAGTATACAAAGTTAGAATAATATTCAGAAAGTTACCATTATATAAAATACTGATTAGTATTCACCAAACGTATTTAAAATTTCATCAAAAGCCATATTGAGTAGAAGTTGAATAATTAACGAAGCTGGAATTGTCTCCAATAGAAGTGAGTCATCACGGGAACAAAAAAGGAAAAAGACATCTCAAATGGCGGCGTTTTTAGGAGAGGAGTTTGACAAGTTATTTGTTTCTTTAAAGGCTTTTAGACCCAGAACTCTGTTAATAATGGATCCTCTGGAAGTATTTATTCCGGAGCACTTTGTTTATTTAGTTATCTTGCAGTCAGGTTAGGTTAGGTTTGTCTGTTCACTCTATCGCGCTGATTTTATAATGGAAACTCCCGTTTTATACTGCGGCAAACGTAACGGGCTGGCCACAACGGTATCATATTGAAGGGAAAAGGTAACGGAATCTCTTGTTTTAAGTATCTTATTTCTGAATTGGCTTTATAAAAGTCTCCCCATTTTTATTTGAAATAAAAGGGAATATTTCCGTGGAAAATATACACTACGGCCAGTTAGAGTTTTTTATTTTCTCAACGTTTCGACAAAATTCGTTTGTCTGCGTCAGGAGAAATAAATAAAAATAAAGCATTTGGCAAGGCGTTAAAAATTGTTCTTCTAAAAGGGAATAATTTCTATTAAAAAATCGAGATAAAAACGAGTGATTTTATTATTTTTAATTTTTAGTATCAACAACAATGTATTGCTTGAAAATAAAAATACTTCGGCCAGTAAATCTTTTTATTACTTCGACGTTTCGATAAAAAGCTTTTGTCTTCCCCCTATATATATAATAGAATAATCTCGTCAGGAGCAAACAAAAATTAGTCTATATATATAATAGAATATTTTTTAATGCTTTTCCAAATGTTTTAATTTTTGTTTGCTCCTGACGAGGACAAAAGCTTTTTGTCGAAACGTCGAGACAATAAAAAGATTTACTGGCCGAAGTATCTTTATTTCCAAGAACTATGAATGCCGGCCAGGCAGCCTCTATCTTTACGATAACATTCTATTGATTTGAAAATCTCCTGAACATAAATTAAATAATTAAAAAGGTTTCAGGAGATGAGCTTCTTTTTATTTTATTAAAGAAGTCTCAAACTTTAGGGCATCTCTGTCCTTCTACAGGAGAATATAAATAAACGAATAAATAACTAAATAAATTAATGTTTTCTTGTAGAATGACAGAGATGCATGAGAGCTTGAGACTTCTTTATAATAAAATGTAAAGAAATTCATCTCTTGAAACCTTTTTAATTATTTAATCAACATGGAATCAATGTAGCATATTTTTCTCTCAATATATAATAGGTATTTAAAATATGAAGGAAATAATGTGAATAAAATAGAACAAATGTGATATTGTACTGGGATAAGGTGGATAAATTATGAAAAAGGCATCTCCTTATTGTGCGAATAAAAGTTGCTGATGGCTTACGCCATCTATTTGGCCTTAACTTCCCGTTTCATGATTTTTCAGGATGCCTAAATGACCAGTTTTTTGGTCGTTGAGGTACAGCTTGCACCATGCTGATGAGGGCCAACAGCCCGAAACGCGTCCGTGGTTAGCTTTTCTTGATTAATCAAGAATGGGTATTTGGCCAATTCTGGGATAATTAGATATCAACGAAAATAGTTGATATTTATTCCGATAGATGGCGCAAGCCATCAGCAACTTTCAGTTGCACGATAAGGAGATGTCTTTTTCATTATAAAATAATGTGTATAAAAATAGTATTTATTATTAAGTTGTTAACATGATAATCCTGTTGAAGGACTGACAAGTCCGAAATCTTGAAAAAAAAAGTGGCGCAAGAAACTTAACCCTGGAAGCTTCACTTATTTTATAATATGGAAACAATAGTGAAAGAAGAAATGGATTTTCCTGAAGACGAATTACACAGGTGACACCATATTTGTCGAAGGTATTTCTCAGTAAATTGTATAAAGGAAGTTGTGTGTAATAGAAATGTTCCAGAGCTGTCATTAATATAACAATACACAATTAATAATAACATCATCGATATAAAGTTCCTGAGTTGGAAAACTCAAAATAATGTTCTGACCATTATCACGATAATATTGTGATACTCTATTTTACTTCCTCGATATTCTAACCATTTAGGACTGAATTATAGAACATTTTTTATTATGTGGAAAAATAGTACAAAAGAGTGAAATTATATTGGGATCAGGTGGAAAATTTGATAAAAAGGCATCTCTGGATCGTTTATATCAAAGTTGGTGATGGCTTGCGCATTCTGTTGGAATAAATATCAACTATTCGCTGATTTTTAATTATTTCAGATATAGCCTCATTCTTAATTAATCAAGAAATTTTGTTTTCATATTGTTTGGAGTTTTCACGCACTTCTGAGCCTAACTACTGTTTCATGATTTTTCAGGATGCCTGAATGACCAGTTTTTTGGTCGTTGAGGTACAGCTTTCACCACGCTGATAAGGGCCAACAGCTCGGAACACGTATGTTGTTAGTTTTTATTGATTAACCAAGAATGAGTATTTGGCCAAATCTAGAAATGATTAAACATCAAGGAATAGTTGATATTTATTCTGACAGATAGCGGAATCCATCAGCAAATTTAAGTTGTGCGATCAGGAGATGTATTTCCCTCAATTTATTATTATGTTATAGAAAATAAAATTATCGCGCCATAGTAAGGTTGAAAGACATTCATGGTTGACAAGATATCCCTATAGGCCTTAATTGGTGTATTCGAATACATATACATACATACATATTATAAAAAAGAGATTTCTGTTGATTTTTGATTATCTTGAGGATTATGCTATGGTAATGATGCAGTCGTGGTTAAGATTATATTAAAATGAAGATTGAATCACAATTTGATTTAATTGTGCTAATAAAGAATACATAAATTAAATTTATTTGCCATCTATCGTTAAAAATTTACACAAATAAAATTACTAGCAATGCGTTTCTTTTAAATATCATCAAATATTTTCTCTACAGATCTTACTGCAATGGTATGAGTTATTGAATGAGAGGGCTTGGCTCATCAGTAGTGAACCCTCTCAGCGGTTTCGCCAAATTAATCTCTAAAGATAATAGACATTAATTTGGCGGAACGCTGAGAGGGTTCACTACTGATGAGCCAAGCCCTCTCATTCAATAACTCATATCATTGCAGTAAGGTCTGTAGAGAAAAAAAAAAGATGATATTTAAAAGGAACGCATTGCAAGTAAATTTATTTGTGTCAAATTTTAAAGAATACATAATTTGATAAAAGTACTGCCTGGCTTAAGGCGTAAGAATAAAAAATAGAAAAGTTATTTATATAATGTACAAAAGATTTGAGCCGGCCATCGGGAAACAACAACATGAGTTCTTATAGGGGAAACGTGACCTCTGGCGGTAGATTTAACAGAGTATTTGAATCTATGAAATAATATTTTTTAAATAAAATAATATTTTAATATAACATACATATACAAAAAATGAAAATATTCGCGTCTTCATGTTTTTAATTCTTATGTATAGATGGCGCGTTATTGCTTTTTATATATACATATGTATTATACATAGCATATAACAAATATATAATTCGAATTATATTTTCTAGAATAAACTACTCATTAAGTCGACCGTCAGATGTCGTGGCTTTACAATAATAAACCCATTATTGTTGTTTCCCTTTGAACGTTTCAATTCTTCTGTAGATATGTTAATACGTAATCTTTTATTTTATTTATTCGTAACGCCTTTCAAGTCAGGTAGTACTTTTGTTAATTTATTTTAATATATTTCTTCAGCTCTATTAAAACAAATAGTAATCTAATAAAAATGTTAATTATATTTTCCATTTATGCATATACATACAATTGATTAATCAGAGGAACGCCTGCGCCAGCTCACAGGTCATGCGATTAACAAGTTCATAACCAAGTGATTTAAAACAGAAGTGACCCCATGTTTGAAAGTTATGTTAGTTAAGCAAACGTGCATTCTAACTTGGAGTCTTGAAGTCTTTGCTGAATTACAATTTACTTTAATCTGTTTGGACCTTTAAAAAAGGTTTAGCATTCTAGCTTAGGTATATATGAATTACACCGTCCAATTCGTCGGTGCGACCGACAAAACTCTTCCATATAAAATGCTTCTCGGCCTTTTGGCTAGATCAAAGTGTAATTTCCCAAGGTATTTTAAGGGTACAGGCCTCACCAACAACCAAGCCGGGCCTGGATAGGCATTCCGTGTCTGGAGGAAATGCTGACCTGAAGAAAGAGGCGTATCTTAATTCAAGAGGACATTTTGTCCGGATCCGTGGTACTTGAAGAACTTTTTTTGTACAAAAGTTTCAAAAGTTTTAAAACTTTAATTGTATATTGTTGCATCATGACTAATGAACCTATTTTATTTTAATTTTTAATATTAGTTTTGATATACTTTAAATTCAAATTTATATTTTATATTTATTTATTTTATTAAACAGAATATATATATATATATTTTATAAACAGATTTATGGATTATAAAGCCACCATTTGTATTTTGGTACACTGTATGACTTCACTGCTCTCTTTGATGTGAGAAATAAATAAATTATTCTGGAGGCTACTTAAAGTAGAGTTATCTCATTATTCGCTTATATAAATTTTGAGGATGGTTGAAACACGCTCTGGTAAGATGCAAAACTGGCACAGGAGAGAATCAAGGTTGAAGAGTCTGCCAAGCCGCAACCTGGTGCAACAATATACCTATTATATATATTTTAAATATTCGCTAGGTTAAGATCTCATAAAATCAAAGTGACATTTCCTGTCCTGTCATGTGTTGTTTGAATTGGACGTATAGAAGTTAATTAAATTTCTATTACTCTCTCACGACATGGGGAGATAAAACTCACTGAGAAGGGAATATGTTCGCGGGGTGACAACGAGGGATCAATCACACAATGTTCCAGAATAGCGCCACAATAAATAACAAAAGGCGGAAACAATTCTGAAAATTTGGAAACCTTCCAAGGTGTCGTTGACTCGGGCGGTCGCCAGTCGCTCTGTTCCTTTTAGACGGATGCCGTTCGTTTAATGTCATCATTTGGACCTGCTAGTCGCGAAGTGACAGTGTCCTTCTATCTCTTCAACCTAGTTAAGGACAACATGGAAGGATCCCAGAGTTGAATGACCAAATGTCTTCCTCAACTTTACTATGAGCATACCACCTTGTAGGAAACGTGTGGATTGATTAGTTTACCGCGCACTTCAGTTAAAAATTACCGTGCATCTTTTCTTGAAAATAATTGACAACAATTTTAAGATTCACGTTCAATTCAATTAAATATTACCGTGAATTTTTTATAATTGTGTTTACAACAAAATTATCTGAAGAACGGAAACTTCTAAATTCTCACATAATATGAGTAATGAAGTTACTCTTTGAATACTAACTATAGCTCGTCTCATAGCTAAACATTCCTATATTTTTGTGACATACCCAATCCCCCTACCAAATACACGTGATTTATAGTTCGTTCTGCGTTCTATCAGAATAGAGTCGGTGACAATACCAGCCGGTGACAATTCCGGGACGCTTTCCTAGAGACCAGGGTTGCCGTGGGCTAACGAGAGTCATAGATAGATAACATAAACTTCATATAGACATTCTAAAATTGTCAAAGTTCAGACCAATCTGTTTATGAGTTCAATTGTTAAAGGTTTTTATTATATATATAAATGTCACTATTAATATTAAATATACTATTAACGTTTACTTTTTTTTACTTGCAGAGACTTTGGAGTAAATCCAGGTATAAAAGATTTCTTTTCCTTCAATTTACCCAGACTAATCTATTTATTAGCTTGGTTGTCTTAATTAGATTTTTCCTTTTAAAGAGACAAAGGTCGCCTCTCCCGTCAAAATAGACGTCTAAACTGGACGCCATCTATTGACCGTCACCGCAAACTAGCGGTGTCGGGTCGGTGACAAAGCCACAACACCAGCTTTGGCAAACTGTGGCTTTGTCACCGACCCGAGACCGCTAGTTTGCGGTGACGGTCAATAGATGGCGTCTAGTTTTGACGTCTATTTTGACGGGAGAGGCGACCCTTGTCTCTTTAAATCAATATCCTCCAGGCAAAATTTCCATCTAGGGTTTTCCTGTATATAAATTTCATATATCATTTATATGTGATTAGCTTTAAAAATTATAATAATAACAATGCTTATTACTGGTATTATTATTATTATTCTTGCATGACCCCTACATTTCTGCTCGGTGAATCTGTATAAGACTGAAAGGTCTTAATAAAGCTTTGTTGTTGTTGTAAATTGCCAAAGTTGATTTCATCAACTTCATTCTGAGATCTTGCAAAGATGTCGTATATTTTTATGCGTTTATTTGGACAGTAAAGGTGACCATTCTTCATATACATATATAAATAATAGAGATCGCCACAAGTTTTCCAAAGACATTGTTTAAAAAAAATAGATGTACCATTTATTTTAAGCCATCATTTGTACAACGAGGCATCATCTAATAAAATAAGTCTTTACAAAAAGAAAAAAAAAAAAGGAATTATACACATTAAAAGAATGATAAGTGAGGAAAAGCTAAGTGCATAAATAGAGATTGCCAAGTTTTCTAAAGACATTGTCTTATTCTGAGAGATTAAATCGGCCAAAATGTATCAAATCCAGAAAGTTGTGACAAATTAAAATTTTGACACAAACAATAAAGAATCAAGGGGTTGGTTTCTTCTCTGATTTCATTTTCGAGCTTTCGGGCTAACATGTACAATTTGACTAAATTGAACTCTTCGAATAAGAATAGAAAAATATAAAGATGATTGAAGAGAAGTGTCTTATAAGAACTTTATTCACAAGCTTTCAGACCTCCTTCTAACAGATTTTACGATGACAAAAAGAAAGAAATATGAGATGAGTATTAATAGAACAAGATATTTTCGCATATGAGAAAATATAGCATTTATAAATATAAATGAAAGTGAAAACGTAAATTTCGTATATACAGAATTAATATGCAAAATTGTGCTAAGAAAGTTAAATTTATGTTATTAAAACATTTTTACTATTACACCTTCAATCCGATTAAGATAATGCCAAATAAACAACTGAGAATGATCCTATAAATTTCTGGATCTCCGTGTTGAAGGGCATATTAGCTTGAAATCTCGAAAAATAAAAGAAATGAGAAAAGAAAACCTTGATTTCTTATTGGTTGTATTAACATTTAAAATCAGTGAAGAATCTTCAATACAAATTTAAATATACAAAATTATAAGATATAAATGAAATAATATTTAGAAAGATTTTCTCCTATTCTCTATCTCTCAAATAAAATTTATCATAATTAATATTCTAGTGTTTATTCTAACTCACATGCGCCAAATAACAAATCACATTGTTGGTTTTCAATGGCTATACAACTGTAACTGTTTGTTTTTAATGGAATGTGGGGAAATTGAATCGAAATGACACAAAAAACTCGGAAGTAATTTATATTGAACGTCTAAGTATATATATCTTACATAAAGTCAATATTATTTCTATGCAGCAGAGTGTGTGAAGTAATTTATGAAATATTTCAAATAAATAAATTCATCTCTCTCTCTCTGATTATAATTTAATTGAATTGCGATCTTTGAGGCAATTTAAATATTTATTTACTCGAAGTGCTTCAAGGTAATTATGCGAAAGGAAATAGTTCGCTTCATTTTCTGTAGGCGTTGTTTTTAATTTCGTTCTACATGGTTGCTTGGGTGGATGTAAAACCTGGTAGATACATGTTATATTAAAATATTATTTTATTTAAAATTATATTTCATAGATTCAAATATTTTGCTGAATCGACCGCCAGAGGTCATGCGCTTCCCCTATAAAAAATTATTGTTGTTGTTTCCCGATGGCCGGCTAAAACCTTTTGTACATTATGTAAATACGTTTTTCATATTTTTGTTAGTATGCCTTAAGTCAGGCAGTACTTTTCTCAAATTATGTTCTCTACATTCCATATAAGCTCAATTAAAAGAGGAGGTTGGTAAGTCTTTATTGCTATCCTCTGAACAACAGGTGGACAGAACAATTTGCAGCTTGAGCTTGGTGCACCACCAGTGACGCCTCTTGGCGTTGAATCTGATCTTGTTGTTGGTCCTCATACGGATCCACTGGGGAATAGGCCTGTTTTCCCGGGCCTTCTTGGCCAGCTTCATCTTTATCCTGAAGGTCTTGTGAGACGACATCTCAAATGTTTGAGATTAAAAAGGATTTTATTCTAGGTAGAAAAAACCCAATTAAACCCAAAAAGGCTCAATTAAAGCTATTTATAATATTCACATCTTTATTATTATACTTTCAAGATTTTAACCACGACTGCAATACCATAGCATGATCCTCAAAATAAACAAGAATCAACAGAAATCTCATTTATTTTTATGATATACATATGTGAATATAAGGCGGTAACATGCCATCTATACATAAGATTTAGAAACATTATAAATCACGAATGTTTCTTTTTTTCAAAACAAAACAAACTTTTCTACTGTCCTTACTGTGATGAAAAAGGTGACCATTCTTCATAAACATATTTAAATAATAGACAGTACCGAGTGTTCCAAAAACATGGTCTTATTCTGAGAAAATAAATCGGTCAAAATAGATTAAATCCAGAGAGTTGTTGCCCCACCAATATATATTTTCATCGCAGAAGTACAATAGAAGAGTTTGTTTTGTGTTTCAAAAAAGAAACATCGTGCTTTATAACGCTTTCCATTTTTTAGATATATATGTAATTATTTCATAGTAAAAAGGCATATATTGGATTGAATAAAATATGTATTGACAATATTTCGGTTGGCTGAACGTCAACATTTATCGAGGCATTACATTTTTGTATATACAAACTACATTAAACATTTTTAGTTTCCAATTTTTATTTAATTTTCCCATATATTCATCCAAATTTGTTTTAATTTCCATTTTGATGCATTTTTATATATATATATTTTTACTTATAGATAAATACAAAAATGTAATGCCTCGATAAAGGTTGGCGTTCAGCCAACCGAAATATTGGCATTAAATAGTTTATTCAATCCAGTATATGCCTTTATACTATCTAATGATTTAAGTATGGATTGTTCTATTTTCAGAACAATATGTAATTATGTGATGGGCAGCAGGGAGTGTTGTTGCATCATGCCGCCAATATGTAAATATAGGAATTATAGAGAGGTAGTGAGTGAGCTAGGGTTTGCTGACAGTGTGTGGACAGGAACTTCATTCATTTAATGATTTATGTATGAATTGCTCTATTTTCAGAACAATATGTAATTATGTGATGGGCAGCAGGGAGTGTTGTTGCATCATGTCGCCAATATGTAAATTTAGGAATTATAGCGAGGTAGTGAGTGAGCTAGGGTTTGCTGACAGTGTGTGGACAAGAACTTCATTCATATAATGATTTAAATATGGATTGCTCTATTTTTATAACAATATGTAATTATGTGATGGGCAGCAGGGAGTGTTGTTGCATCATGTCGCCAATATGTAAATATAGGAATTATAGAGAGGTAGTGAGTGAGCTAGGGTTTGCTGACAGTGAATGAACTGTGTGGACAAGAACTTCATTCATCTAATGATTTAAGTATGGATTGCTCTATTTTCAGAACAATATGTAATTATGTGATAGGCAGCAGGGGGTGTTGTTGCATCATGTCGCCAATATGTAAATATAGGGATTATAGAGAGATAGTGAGTGAGCTAGGGTTTGCTGACAGTAAATGAACTGTGTGGACAAGAACTTCATTCATCTAATGATTTAAGTATGGATTGCTCTATTTTCAGAACAATATGTAATTATGTGATAGGCAGCAGGGGGTGTTGTTGCATCATGTCGCCAATATGTAAATATAGGAATTATAGAGAGATAGTGAGTGAGCTAGGGTTTGCTGACAGTGAATGAACTGTGTGGACAAGAACTTCATTCATCTAATGATTTAAGTATGGATTGCTCTATTTTCAGAACAATATGTAATTATGTGATAGGCAGCAGGGGGTGTTGGTGCATCATGTCGCCAATATGTAAATATAGGAATTATAGAGAGATAGTGAGTGAGCTAGGGTTTGCTGACAGTGAATGAACTGTGTGGACAAGAACTTCATTCATCTAATGATTTAAGTATGGATTGCTCTATTTTCAGAACAATATGTAATTATGTGATAGGCAGCAGGGGGTGTTGTTGCATCATGTCGCCAATATGTAAATATAGGAATTATAGACGGGGAGTGAGTGAGCTAGGGTTTGCTGACAGTGAATGAACTGTGTGGACAAGAACTTCATTCATCTGCTGCCCCCGTCGTTTGGTGGAAATTTACGGGCAGCCATTCTGAGAGAACTTATTGGATACGTCACGAAGGCCACATTTAACTACCGGTTTCAAGTTGATTGGCCTGAAGTGAAGGAGAGTTTATCAACTCCCTCTTCAAGAGAATTAGCCCATAAAATATCCTTTGAATAAAATAAAAAGAGAATTTTTTTGTTCTGATTTTTCCTCCTTCGCTTTAGAACTATATGGCCGCACATTTTGCGTTTCTATCTCTTTTAAAATGTATTCTGCCATTAGTAAAGTTGATATTACAATTTTTCTTAAACTATGAAAACAAGTATTTTAATTTTTATTTAATCAATGAGGAATCAAGGTTTTCGTTTCTTTTCTCATTTCTTTTATTTCCCAAGCTTTGGGCTAACATTCTCTTCAACTCGGAATTTATATAAAATTGGTGTGATGTTGTATTTCAGGATCGCCGTGTTGAAAGGCATGTTGGCCCGAAAGCTGGGAAGTGTAAAAGAAGGCAAGAATCTATAAGTATTTTAATTAATATATATATGAAACGCGCACATTATACACAATTCGATTTTTTTTTTAGAAATATTCATTTAAAAAATGAAAATTACTAAAAGATAATAAATAAATATATAAAATACACGGCTTAGAATTCGAACCTATCTTATATAAAGGGACAATGTTAGAACTCTTGGTGGGAGATTCAGTCTTTGTTGCCCTGTTCGTAGCTTCGATCGCAGCTAACTTGGCTCCAGAATTTCTTTAGGAGGCCTCATATTTTGGAGAGTGTTTATAAATAGCTAACATTATTATATCTTTTACAAGTAGTGCTTTCTCTTTTACCAGTTCTCTTATTCAACTCTCGCCATATAACAATGCAACATCTACTCAATTATTATATACCCCCAATATTAATAATGTAAAAAATGTTTATATCAAAAATAGACACTTCGGCCAGTTGGAGTGTCTATTTTTTATATAAATATAAATGCCGGCCAGGCAACCTCTATCCTTTCGGTAAAAAATGTTGTTGCATATATGAGGCTGAATATATTTCAGGGAAACTGCTGTTCTACAACGGCCCCGTCACACTAACCCCACATCTCTGTCCAGAACTGTATATTTCCTCTATATGCACATATAACACCCATATATCACATGATGGGGAAATGTCAACAAATTATTGATAGTCTATGAGATTGAAATATGATTTTCACGGACTTGATGAGAAGCAACGCTGACTACCTTGAACTCAAGTAGAGAAGGGTGAAATCCTTATTGAATTTGTTGTTCCATTATATCAAACATCATCTAAGAATTTCTATTTATTCTTGTAGATGGCGTTAGACAACACCCAGCCATCCGATCTGATCGTTAATACATTCAGTTTGATAATTATTAATTAACACTTTTATTTAATACATTGAGTTTTCTTTCAAAAAAAAAATGGAATAATGATAGATCTTGATTATAACTTTGTCACGATTGTTGACGCTATCTATCTATTGTAACAAAGTATTTATTAATTTTATTATTTTTATCAACAGTGTGGTCATTTTTATGTTTATATTATTGCTACTCTGCAAAATTTCTTCGTGGATTATCTTTTGTTTACCATTCATAGTTTGTTCTTGCCTGAAAAGAATTGTTGTCTTATACCGAAGTTTGTTTTCTCTAATTTTCCACGTGGCAATATTAATTGAGAAAATAAAGATATTCACTTCAACCATTAGTTTATTTCAACTACGGACGTTTCAATGACTTTCTGTTACTTTTTTCAGTGGAATGAATGAGTAGAGTGACAGAAAGTCACTGATACTTCGGTAGTTGAAATAAACTATTGTTTGATGTGGCTGTATTTCTCTGAATCTACTTTCAACCAATAAATGATCTTCCGAAGAAAATAGATAGAATTTATTTAGGATATCGCTGATTAAATACTCAGTGAGGTTGAGAAGTCATCCTGCCATCCCAACGACTGATTACCTGCCTAGGCAACAGCCCCACCAACCTCTAATTATGAACTGTCGCCATGGGAACCGGATTCCACTTTGTTTCGGCATAGTTGCTCCTGCGGCCAATTCCTGCCCAGACCTAATTTGTCAGAAGTTGTTGCCGCGGTAGCTTCTTCTTTTTCTTCAAGTTACATTCTTTGGTGACCAGGTAAAACCGCAGATTTCTCGCTCAATTGAAACATTGTATTGAGCCATTAGTTGATGGATTGTTAGATTTGAAGTTAGGTGAGGTCTACTGTAGGAACGAAAAGATACCTCAATCCCATTTTAAGATAGTGGTGATGTAAACTATAACAAGAATATATATTGAATATATTCTTACATAGTATTGTATATATGCAAATAGAATATAAACTATAATATGTTTGGAATATTCGTACAAAATATAATAAAATGAGGTATTGAATGAGGGCTTGGCTCATCAGTAGTGAACCCTCTCAGCGGTTTCGCCAAATTAATCTCTAGACCGCTCTACTATTGTATTGGACTGGTTTGGAATATACCCTGTATTTTCTATGGAAGGCAGTTTAGGGGTATTTAGTGAACTATGGTCATAAGCTTATAGGTCTGTAGAGGAACATACATTATTATTATTTTCAGTGAATTTGGAACTAAATGATGTCAGGACATGGCAATACAATGGCTTCATAGGTTTAGAGATTTCGGGTAGGCAACCAGACTGCATTGAGGGAACATTCGATTTTTGTTTCCCTTTTGCATTCTCAATACACATGACTATTCTTATCCTAACATACCATGTTACATATATGTAGGTAATATGTACATGTTATAGAGCAATAATGCACCATCTATACATAAGAAATTGAAGAAGTAAAGCACGGATATTTCTTTTACACGTGGAATAAACTTCTACTGTCCTCACTGCTATGAATAATATTGAGAAAACTTGGTTCTTCTGTGGTGAACTCTTCCAGAATTTTCCCCAATTTAAACTGAAATACCGCATTTTAGAGCTCTAATAATGTATTGGACGATTTTGATTATATATGCTACAGTGAAAGGTGGAATCTTAGAAGTGGCATTCAATCAAAATTTACAAAAGGTTTATAGAAAGATAGTAGAATTATACATATATAGATATATATTTAATTATCCCTAGTACACGTGGTACAGGCCATGATAATCATGGTGGGTAGGGTAGTTACTGTAAGCGCACCATATGTCTACACATATGAAAAGCAGTTCGACTTTGCACTTACAAATGTGCCAGAGCCCCGTTTGGTTACTTGCATTCGCTGGTGGGGTTGGACTTTTGCAAGAATCGGGGGCCATTGGAGGATTTTTATTTTTAAATCAGAAAAAAATGTCTAATGCGGGAATCGAACCCGGGTCGTAGTGGTCGAAACCCAAACGGTTTAGAACAGCCTTCCACCGACCCCACCGGAATATAATTTTATATGAAAATTGAGAATATAAAGGCGGCCAACACACAATAAAAGTAACATACTATGTTCACCAAGATAACAGTATAGGTATGTATATAGAGAATATAAAGGCGGCCAACACACAATAAAAGTAACATACTATGTTCACCAAGATAACAGTATAGGTATGTATATAGAGAATATAAAGGCGGCCAACACACAATAAAAGTAACATACTATGTTCACCAAGATAACAGTATATAGAGAATATAAAGGCGGCCAACACACAATAAAAGTAACATACTATGTTCACCAAGATAACAGTATATAGAGAATATAAAGGCGGCCAACACACAATAAAAGTAACATACTATGTTCACCAAGATAACAGTATAGGTATGTATATAGAGAATATAAAGGCGACCAACACACAATAAAAGTAAAATACTATGTTCTCCAAGATAACAGTATAGGTATGTATATAGAGAATATAAAGGCGACCAACACACAATAAAAGTAACATACTATGTTCACCAAGATAACAGTATAGGTATGTATATAGAGAATATAAAGGCGGCCAACACACAATAAAAGTAACATGCTATGTTCACCAAGATAACAGTATAGGTATGTATATAGAGAATATAAAGGCGGCCAACACACAATAAAAGTAACATACTATGTTCACCAAGATAACAGTATAGGTATGTATATAGAGAATATAAAGGCGGCCAACACACAATAAAAGTAACATACTATGTTCACCAAGATAACAGTATAGGTATGTATATAGAGAATATAAAGGCGGCCAACACACAATAAAAGTAACATACTATGTTCACCAAGATAACAGTATAGGTATGTATATAGAGAATATAAAGGCGGCCAACACACAATAAAAGTAACATAATATGTTCACCAAGATAACAGTATAGGTATGTATATAGAGAATATAAAGGCGGCCAACACACAATAAAAGTAACATACTATGTTCACCAAGGTAACAGTATATAGAGAATATAAAGGCGGCCAACACACAATAAAAGTAACATACTATGTTCACCAAGATAACAGTATAGGTATGTATATAGAGAATATAAAGGCGGCCAACACACAATAAAAGTAACATACTATGTTCACCAAGATAACAGTATATAGAGAATATGAAGGCGGCCAACACACAATAAAAGGAACGGCCCCACAACAATCGAAACTATCAATAATCGATTCTGCTTATCATCTCTCCACTTCTCGTTGAAATTCCGGAATGCTCCCTAAGACATAAAGAAAAGTGAAATTGAAATTCCTACTTATTCCATAAGAAATAGATTTTAAACGTATGCGAATATTTTTAAGGAATTGGAAATTTCCCGAGCCGATTCTGCCAATATGGATTACACAGAGTAAGAGAGAAAAAAATCCAAGCTCTGCAGCGCTGTCAAGAAATCGACTAGTCCAGTGGGGCCGGGAATACTATTAGCTCTAAACTGTTTATTTTTTTATTCGGCCACGCTGCCACTTTTTTGGGAGTGTTGCCGAGGATGTTTTGGAATTTTATTTTAAACAAATTTGATATTTCACAGAAGGTTGCTGGAGAAAACGCCCTATTTGCATTTTAAAAATTATTTTAAAAGCAAAATCTTGGGGGAAAAAAATTTGGCCGAATTTTTGTGAATGTATTTCTTCTTTTAAAATATTAAGAAGCAGAAGACGAAAAGTTAAAACATTTCATGCCATCCTACCATGGAGGTACAATGGCACTATTTAATTATTTATTTATCGCATTTATTGGGATAATTCTCTCAATAAGAGACAAATTAAATCTGGATTCATTTATATAAAATGCATACATATATAATACCAAACGGGGCTCTGGCACATTAGTAAGTGCAAGGTCTAACTGCTTTTAATATATGTAGACATGTGGTACACTTACAGTAAAATCAGTCGCCTACTTCTATCCACCATGATTATCATAGTTCATAGGGATAATAAAAAAATTACATATATATGTTATATAAAGGTATTATTTGAAATGTTATATTAAAATATTATTCTATTAAAAATTATATTTCATAGATCCAAATACTCTGTTAAATCGACCGCCAGAGGTCATGCTTCCCCTATAAAAGCTCGTTGTTGTTCTTTCTCGTTGGCCGGCTTAAATCTCTTGTACATTATGTAAATTATCTTTTGTTTTCCTTGTTCTACCTGCCTTAAGCCAGGCATTACTTTTATCATCTTATCTCTTTTTTTAATATAATATATATACACCGTATATTTGCGGAAGGACGATATTCATTTGCCAAAAGAGATACCTCTCCCTTTAACTGTACATCATAACGATGGCACTGTGCATCATCTGGTAGAACACTAGTTATCATAAAGAATGAACCACAACACCATTTTTGGCAAATTCAGAAAGAAGCAAAATTATAAAATAAATGAAGCTTCCAGGGTTAAGTTTCTTGTGTAACTTTTTTTTTTTCAAGCTTTCGGACTTGTCAATCCTTCAACAGGATTATCACTTTAACAAATTAATAATAAATACATTTTTTGTATACATATTATTATTAATTAAATGACATATCTTGGATCTAAAATAAAACGAACATTTTATTTTATATAAAATGCCAATATTTCAATAGGCTGTACGCCTAACTTCATCAGGGCGTTTCTTGTTTTAAACTGCTTTATATGATCACGCGATGCCTCCACGCGACGATATATAAATATTTACAACTCTGGGGCTAAAATTTAAAATATATACACACAAATTTCATATGGATTGATCAATATTCAAGAACATATTATTATACACATATTTTAAATACTTATTATATATTGAGAGAAAAATATATTAAATTATTTCTGTTTTTGTAAAACAAAATTTTGAAAATATACGTGCGTAGTGGCGTGGTGGATTGAAACTTTGTGTTTCGGGATATGGCATTCATCAGTACACTTCAGGTGACTTCAATTTCATAACATTCTCTGAGAGGTGTTATATGTATATATATATAACATAGTTTTATCCTGTACCGAGTATCCTCGGTAGTATAGTAGTTAGTATTTCCGCCTGTCACGCGGGCGACTGGGGTTCGATTCCCCGCCGGTGAGTTTTTTTTTTTGTCGACTTGGAGATTAGTTTAATGATTCGTTTCAACTCGCAAAGGAAAGGTTTCGATAGTTTTATATGTTATTTTTAATTTAGTTTCACTTCATTCAGTCAAATGCCTTTTATAGTGAGTTTATTGCCAGTTAGAATTAAATCCGATGTTTCAGCCCTCTGTGGAGTGTGGATGAATCGAAATTGTTCTCGAAGCACAATTCTACTGGTTCATAAGGTGACAGATTCCCGTTTGGTTACTTTCCCTTATTGGTAGAGTTGTACATGAGAATTGACTAACGAGAATATGTTATTGGGTGATTACACCTCGTAAATTGAAGAATTAAAAAACGTGATCAAGACGGGTTTCGACCCAGAGTCGTGGTCTCTCTGTGGAGTGTGTTGGACAATAACTGACGCCACCTCCACAGTCCCACCGTGCCATTGAAATATCTCAGTGTTATCAGTGAAATCCTGTCTTAGCCACGTTCCTCAGGATTCCAATGTGAGGCAACATGTGTTTCCAGACTCCCCAAACAAAGGAAATGATTATGTAAACAAATCGAAGCGAGGGGATTGTTTAAATTGGAAATATGAATATGTAATTCATTAATTTACATAATGCATTTATTAGCCCTTCCCATTTCAGCGTCAATTTGTCCTTCTATCATGGTAGTTGACAAATCCGTCCGTTTTACTTCAGTTCGTAGAGATTTGATGGAGCTATCAAAACGCAACTGTTGGCCTTCCCCGTTACATCTTATTGGTAAATTTGTAAATTAGCGTGCCATCACTGATGAGCAAGGCTCTCCCATTAATTTTTCATTGCAGGAGGGTAGTAGAAAATTGTTTAATTTTTAAAAAAAATCATACGCGTCTATAATAGTTTAGAATTCACAATACATGTTTATATTGAATATTTTTCAAAATACTGGAATATAAATATTGGCTGTCTATATACTGAATGTAATATTTGAATCTCAGAGAGAATGCCTTCGTTGGTCATACAGAACGTGAGTGGTGCAAATGTTCTCATGTACTGGAATTAAAGAACAACAAAATCAATAAAGAGTTCAGTTCGCCGTCTGAGATAACCTTATTTATCTTCATTGTTAACATTTTTGAACATTTATAATAAATATTGGACCATATAAAGAGGCTGTCCTATTCTTAAAATACCGAGTTTGTAACGTTGTAGCTCACGAGAGAAGCGCGATATTCTTCTGTTGTTATATTTATTCGAAAGAAGAAACATTGATTTATATTCTACTAAAAATATTTTCAAATATTCGAAATGCCTAAAATTATAAGTGATTTTGTTAAAGGTTACCTTTTCAGACTTTCCGAGGAGAAATATTTGTTTTCCCGAATTAGTAAAATTATAAAAGAAAACAATATTGATATTACTAAGTTCACAATCAGTTAAATAATAAAGGAACTAAAGAATTTTGATATCTACGAAATTAAGAGAAAATATTCCTCTGAAAAAAGGAGCATGGAGAAACGTTCAATTCCAACCTAAAGAAAAATAAGGGAAATGTATATGCGATTCGAATATGGTTCCTTTAACACAATTTTAAATAAACACTAGAAAGATAGAAAATAATTTCACCAAAACAACTAGATTCGATATTTATTCAGCTCTTTTCTTGGGCGACAAGAACTTGAGCATGTGAAATAAAAATTAACGAGAATGGGCTAAATCTAGTTAACTGTGGTTACCTTATTTAACTAGACGTCGCTGTGTTTACCCGCGCGGGAAGAAAAAAAAAGTTAGTCAAATCAGGTTAGCAGTGGTCGAACACTAAGATCCGGAGAGATGTCTAATTGGTTGGTCGGTCTGCTAATCTGATTGGCTGAGCGACGTATCTCTTGTCAGGCCGCATCACACCTAACCCCGGAATACCTCATGGCTTTGACATTAATGTAGGATGGCACCTCATCCACACTCGGTGACAACGCTATTTTCTGTTACCTTGTATTTAGTCCCATGTGGTTGGTGTACACTACGATCTCTTCTATCATTAAAATCAATTATTGAGACTTATAAGAACAACTTTTATGTATATTGATATGATATCAGAACCTGCCCAGAAGTCCTCCTCTACGTGGTTGGCGAGAGAAGCAGCACAAGTAAGGGACTGCCCTGTAGACCGAAGTACGGTGTCGTGAGCCCCGAGCCGCTACGGTAACCGTGAACAGGAAACTCTGAAATGTGGCTGACTAATGGGGCAATGGCACCCCTCCTTTCCATGGAGGGTCAAGACAACAGCACTACATGATATGAGACAAATTATTTATAAATGGAAATGTTTGTTTGTTTGTTTACTGAAGGGTATGTGACTACGTAGCTATTGTGATAACCCAAGTGATGCCAATTCGCTGATTCAATGTCAACCTACCTAACAACAGCTACATCAGGGGATTCTAGAGCCACTCCCGAGACAAACATTTAAGCAATCTCGTTTTCATACTTAGTTCTCAAATAAGATCAATTGATTAAAAAATCGGAATAGAGAGGAATCGAACAAGAGAGTTGGAAGCAGTCGGGGTTGAGTGGCAAGGCGTGCAGAGTGGGAAGTCCGCACGGGACAGTAAGGACAAAGTTTTGGATCAAAAGACGCTCTCCTAGTACGTTTCACGTGGCACCGGGACCAGGGGAAAGTTTAAGATTAACTGAGGAAAGCTCGACGTCCTGCATGAAGCCGCGGAGGCAGAGAGGAGCCAAAACGGCAGCCACGAGGGCCGCTGTGAGATGATAATGGCCTAGAACTGAGCGGCCTGTCCGAAAATATCCACTGTAACCTAACTGTCAACATCCGGACCAACGCCTCTTCTTTGTCCCTCTCTGGATCCCCCGGGTGTCCGGTGGCAAGCTGGTGTCACTTTGAGACGACTAGAAAAGACGTCATACTTTATTACTTACATATCACATTGTTAAAATTACGATATATATAATTTATTATAACACTATGCTACGCTATTTTTATAAAACATGATAAGCCATAATATAAACAGTAGTTGAAGATAAGGATTCATTTCATTGTATACCCCTATAGAAGGATTTGTAATACCTGGAAGTTTGAGAAATCGTTCAAATAAAACAAGAAGCTTATCACCAAAGTGTGCCTGGATCATGGTGCCATGATCAACGAAAGCTGCACCCCTATACCCCATTCCATGAGATCATGAACTCATGGAATTCGAGTAATATTTACACAAGGGGATAAGAAGCATATCGTCAGAGACAGTGTGTTGTTACAATTTATATTTCAGAGGATTCTATCTTCCGATATTCTTGCTATAAATATATATATAGTAATATATTCGATGAATTTGACTATGAACTTAGAATTTTGATATGTGCCATCTATACAATTATTCATTAAAAATCCAACATTACGATTAATAAACCGAATATTGTACTGTGGTGTTAAAGATCGGGCTCCTGATTGCTATCACCTGCCATTCAATTAAATTCTTTATTCTTTTTGTCATTAAAGAAGATTTTACTGTGTGGAGGTCACCTATCATTGAATCGCCATTACTCCCAGATATCTAATAAAAGGTTGACGTGCATCGTGAAGGCTAGACATCTTTACTTTGATCAAATATGCCTGGATCTGAGTTGGTACTCCATGAAAGACAGCTTGACCTGCGCGGCGAGGTGCTTGAACCTTTCCTGTTTCGGCAGGCAACAAACGGTCAACCAAAAACTCTCACGGACTATGGGAATCCGACTGTCTAATTAAAACAAAGCAATGCAATGGCGGTAGGCCCCTGTTTACGCAATGCGATTTCTTCCCAGTGCACTGAATGTCAGAGTGAAAAATTCAACCAACCCGGTTAAAAGGCGAGAGTAACTATGACTATAATGACATAGGTAAGACACTTGGTTCATTCATATCTTGATTCCCTGGGTTTCTACATTGGGGCAAGTACAGCGATGTGTGTTGTGAGGAGATCTGCCTATCCTTGAATCAAGGGACATACATTTATTCACACAATAAAACTCTAATCTATAAAAACACCAAATAATAAAACACGGAATTTGTATTCAAATAAAGTTTTAGTGCTAGATGAGATAGTTTGTTACATCAGGCACGAAGTAACGCCACGCAATCTAAAGATTTATTCCCGGCGGTGTCTGCTTCATGTTACAAATCGTCATTTAATCGAATTGTTTCCAAGTTCAACTTTACCAGCGTGTTCTCAAATAACCTAGCAAGCCCTGTTTCATCCTGTATGCAGCACTAACGAAACAAGACACAATACACTTCTATCGTTAAAGCTTAGAACCTAACGTTTCCAACTCGGTAATCTTCGTTAAAATGTCTCTTCTTACTCAAAAGGAGGTTTTACAAACACATGCTGAATATCATTTTTTTTTCTTATCCCTAGTACACATGGTACACGCCATGATGATCATGTTGGGTAGAGGTAGGCAACTGCTTTTACTGTAAGTGCACCATATGTCTACACATGTGAAAAGCAGTTCAACTTTACATTTTCAAATGTGCCAGAGCCCCGTTGGTTACTTGTACTCGCTAGTGGGGGTGGAATTTGGCAAGAACCGAGTGCCCTTAGAGCATTTATTTTAAATCAGATGTCTTTTCAATGCGGGAATCAAACCCGGGTCGTAGCGGTCGAAAACCAACGGTTTAGACTATCCTTCGCCGACTCCCTCATACTAAATATAAAATGTGCGATATGCTTAGAAGTGTATAAATCTTTTAGTTATATATATAAAGGATCAAAGCCATTGGGGGTCAGAAATTTCTAGGTGCTCATATTTAATAACTGTTTCACAACAAAGAATATCCAACATCGAGTACCAGTGAGAAAATGAAGCTGTCACCCAACTAGCCAGTTACTGAGCTATGATGTCCCAGGTAAGTAAAACGGACTTTTATTAAAATGTGGAGCAGACGTATTTACATATCCCCCCGGTCGTCCATCATGCGGACTGCGCGGATCGACCGCCGACTTTTTCTGGGGACCATCGATTGGGGGGCAGGGTGGGGGAGTTGTGCTTAAATCATCAATTCTGCCTTCCGACATGTCCAGTGTAGGGGGTGATCCTCCTGTATGGGATTTATGTGATGTTTGGGCATGATAGCTAATTAACTGGAAACATTGTAAGGGTTGTTCTTTTTTTGTGTCTGCAAACATCTGAAATAGAGTTCGTCGTATTTCCTTTCGCTGAATTATCGTGTCTTAAAATCACTGCTGACTTGAGAGTATTTAGCCCGAATTCACGTTCAACTCTCGCCTCAGTTCGGTGCTCCACCAATATCAGTTTGAGAGAATTGACTCGGTTGGTTGGATGTCTTAAATATTGGTAGAAATATCTTTAAATCCAACCACCGCCACAGACTCTTTTCTCAACATCCATAGATCATACATAATACAGCTCGTCAATTATATTGTTACATCAATTTTAATGCGTCTTACATTTATTCAAAATATTTTATGGGATTTAATATTTATTTAAAACAGAATATTTAGATTATCATCATTCCTTTTTATAGTTTCATTCCTTTTGTAATATTTATTGTACATATATCTTGATTGGTTATTGGAGTGAGAGAGGACCTAGACGAAGACGGTAGATCACGACCTACGAGAAAGACCACGAATAAATAAACACATTAACGTTTAAAGGTAATTTATTTTTATTTACTTTTATTTATTTGCTTTTACTTTTATTTATTTGCTTTGAATATGGAAAGAACAAATTATATTTGATAAAATATAAGATATGCAATGAGGGAGGTTTACAAATAACAAAATATAAATATCAAAATTGATATTCTGTTAATAAAATAATAAATACTTTGTTACAATATGATTTTAGGAAAGCACGAGAGAAAACCATCTTTCTACAACTATTTCTACCAGAAAGAGAAGTTATTATTCTGGAATATATTCATAGCACGCTATTAATTAGGTTATACACTGCTAGTTATGCGTTATAGACCTTCACTAGGTGTTATCATCCTGTATCGGTACTTTTTGGATTATTTTATGTTTATTTCTATTCATCTTTATATTCATAAAATCACAAATATATTTAAATTCACTTATTTTATTATACAAATATTGTAATTTATAAATTCGGTCAATATATATGCAAATAAACCTAAAACCTTCAAAATTCGATTTTTGTTTAGTTGGTAAGATATCTAATTTCAATCAATCAATGGCAATAAGTTTGCTCACTGTTTAAATCTCTTGTGTTGCTAATTCTCAGAATCTGAAGCTAAATAAAATCAACTCAAATCAAGTAGACAAAATGTTTCTTTATATTGTTTATTGTACATTTATCATTGTGGGGGGTGGTTTCTCGAACCGGGATATATTTGAGTAAGAATTAGAATTTGTGTTTGTGTGATCAAATCTAAATCAGTCAAAATTCAAGCAAAAAAAAAAAACAAATTCAAACAAAATCATCTCCAAAAGGACATAATATAAATTGTTACTGATATTCAACTCTACTATTAGTAAATTAAGCATTTTTCATCAAATTAAATCATATAAAAAATAGTATTATGTGACATTTAAAACCAATATTTTGAATTTCTTATAATATATGAAGTGCTAATGCATCATTTATGTAAAACCATGTAACGTGAGTAGTGATAATTTATTATATCTATTTATTGATAATATATAATTATCAACTACAATGTTTTTCTGGCCATCTCTTTCCAACATGGGGAGTACGCGGGATCCTGTTTTGATTTTTTAAAATCAAAATTTGTATTGGAATCTATTTTATGAATATATTTTAATTTCCAAATTCAGCCCTTTTTATATGCAAATTATTCTATAACTTTTGATATTAAAAATTTTAATAATTTATGATATCTAAATTCAATCAACGAATGACAATAATTCAACTCAATGTGTGTGTGTTAATTCATTTAGTGGCTCACTCTAATTCGGAATCTTAATGAAATCGGTTAGTTCAAGTCAATAGGCGAATTTTATATTGTTTATTGTATGTTCAAGCCATAACAAACACCAACATTCATCGCGCTCAATAATGATACAACATTTAAACGATAAGGTCTGTAGAAACTATTTTAAATTTACAATAAATATGATCATTGTTGTTATTGTCGTGTCCAATGAAGAGCCTCAGATGCCTCCATACATCTCTATCACAGCAGTCGTAATGTCCACTGTCTTGGGTGTGCATACTGTATTGTTGTTGTTGTCGTGTCCAAAGAAGAGCCTCAGATGCCCCCATACATCTCTATTACAGCAGTCGCAATGTAAACTATCGAAATAACGTTATTAATAGGATTAATTATCAGCTATATATTGATATATTATAACATGTCAATATCTTTTAAGTAGGTATAGTATCTCATTGTATGTCACTCTAACATTTTCCCAATACATGGATAATTAGAAGTGTCAATATTAGTGAGTTGAGGAGGGAATAATGATTCAGCTGCGGAGATGAAATGTTGCGGGAAATATTCCCAGCTCAGCCCTGTCACATCACCCTACTGGTGACCACCATCTGTGGTGATACTGGAAAAACAGCAGTTCCTGTCCCATCGGCGAGTAGTTTTCTGATTTGAGAGCTGAAACCCGGTCTAGTCTATCTCTCTTTGTTAGAGATAGGTTTGGTCTCTGTAGTAACTGTAGGAGCACTGTGTGTCTCTCTATCTCTCTCTTTGGGGCTGGATGACAACGCCGCGTTTGCCAAGTCATCAATTCACAGGTTCTTTCTGAGCCTCGAAATGAGGGGAGAACGTGACTTACTGTCTGGAGGTGGACTCTTTGTCGTTGTCTCCTGGACTTTACCTAACTGTATATAGCTTACTCTTTTATTTTATCTTTTTTACTATTATTTTTAATTTTCTCTCTCTTTTATATATATTTTATCCATGCTACCATTCACTTGTACCATTGTCCATAAAATATATGTAAATCTTAAATCTCTCTCTTACAATATTTATACTATTTCATCTACAGCCTGGTTAATAAAATACTACATAATGTTAAGGTGCATTCATCAGTCATCAAGAAAGAAACTTATACCTGAGGAACCCTGATGATTTCACCTTAATATTTATAAAAATAATTATTCTATTGAACTTAAACATAAAGGAAATATTTTTTATGCCAATTAGTAATAATAAAGAATGCTAAAAACTAGTTTCCATAATTGCGTCTTCAAAAAGGGTTGGGGGAATATGCATTAAGGCGATACCTAATTGAATTGTCAAAAATAAGATTAGAGAGAAAAAAGAGGAAGATGTGGGAGGATCCATGCTAATGCTCCAGAATTATAGGTGATAAGCAGATTAGACCCCCACAGATCAGGTTAACCCAGGAGTGTCAAAGGCTTGCGACGGTGAATCACGGCACTGCGTGACGCACGCACCGCCCAGGGCCTCCAGGACTTCAAGATTGGATGCCCCCAGCTGTTTCTTCACGCCGCATTACCCCATGTTCTCTAATGGATCTGAACGGAATACAGATTTGTGTAGAGTCCAAAGTTGGGTGGAAATATTACTCAACCTGTTTGAATAAATTGTTCATTAAATACTGCTTGTACCGGATCATTTTTCTCAGAATTTTCCTAAACATTGGTGTGAAATAATTGAGATCCACTTTGGAACGTCGGCCAGACGAGGGACCGGGTGACAGCAAACAAACAAACCCCCTTCCCGCTAATGGCGCCAGCCGACCACAAAGGATTGGCGCGCGGCATGGTATACTGACCGGTTTGGTGTTTTCCTCTGTCCTCTTAACATGTTTTAAATAAAGTTAGTTTAAACAGACACTTTACCCTCTCCTTTCTTCTAGTTAGTGATCTGAATAAAATCCTTGCAACAGTCTACAAACGAATCATCACTGCAAATTCTTATACCGAATTTCGCATCATTGTTTTGTGAAAGGTTTACCTAATTTTCTATACAATTGGTGACGATATTTGAAAGGTACAGATAGCTAAGGCGGGTTTAAAATATTAGAAATCAGGTGCACGCATACATTGTCACCATTCCGAACCAAAAATAAGATTGCATCCACTAACCTAATAAGCCTACCTGATAGAGGTAATTAAGGAGTATGTGATAACGGCCTATTCTGAATCAGTAGATATTTCACACCTACCTTCAAACTTCCTGTTATCGTCACCTTTCTCCAGCTTGAAATTTTGTCACAATACTTTGTCAGACTTTATATTTCCAACGAAAAAATTATTAATTGGAAGGATGGCTTCGACAAAGAGGCCAAATTTGAAATAAAAGTATAGAAATAACTAAGTTTGATATAGTTTCTTAAACGGTGTATACCAACTCTGTGTGCATATTGTTACATCATGATTAATGGCGTATTTATTATATTATTTTTAATATATTTGAAATTTAAATTATATATTTATTTATTTTTATATTCTATGATATTTATTTAAAACAGATTATTTTTAGATTATCATCATTTGTATTTAGGTACACTGTGACTTCACTGCTCTCTTTGATGTGAGAAAATAAATAAATTATTCTGGTGGCTACATAAAGTAGACTTATCTCATTATTCCCTTTTATAAATTTGTAGGATGGTTGAAACACGCTCTGGTAAGATGCAAGACCCAGCACAGGAGAGAATCAAGGCTGAAGAGTCTGCCAAGCCGCAACCTGGTGCAACAATTGGTAGAGATGCTAGTTCCGACCCAGTTGTCCTGAATCCCAACATCGACATCCCCAAGTATGATGGAACAGAAGACCCTCGCCCATGGATTGAATCTCTTGAAGAAATTGGCTTCCTGTACCATTGGGCAGACTACATTATCTCCCGTTATGCTGCCATGAATATGATTGGTAGCGCCAAAACCTGGCTGAACCTACACAAAGTAAGTTTCACCAGCTGGGAAAATTTCAAGAGCCGCCTAATTGAGGATTTTGCCTCAGACGCCAACAAAGAAGAAATGAGGATGAGATTAAACAGGATACAACAGTGGAATGAACCTGCAATCAGGTTCGCAGAGGATATCCTTGTACTGTGCAACAAGGTCGACCCCCAAATGGAAGAAGAGACTAAAATAAACTGGGTTATTGGAGGGTTAAAGAAAGAATACTCTTTTGCCCTTCACCTAAACCCTCCTAAAAATACCAATGAACTTCTAGAAATTTGTAAAAAGCTGGATTTGTTCGAAAAGAATTACCAAGAACGTGCAGAAAAATCAAAAGCTCTTTATAATGGACCACGCTCTCCTCGTCCCCATCATCAAGAGCAATGGAAGAATGCTACGTCGTTCAGAAGACCATATCAGAACACCTCCAAGCCCCAGGCACCCGCTCCGAGGTACTACCAGAACACCTCCAAGCCTCAGGCCCCCACTCCGAGGTATTACCAGAACAAGCCTCTGCCCCAGGTATCTGCCCCTAGACGATCTTACACTCCCAATCCTGAGCCAAAACCGGTCTACCCAAGTAAAATATACAATAAGAATCCAAATTCAAATAGGAATAGGACAGAAGACGGGAGACCAATATGCTTCAAGTGTAACAAGCCAGGACACGTAGCGCGGTATTGCAGAGTCAGGTTTGTAAGAATTGTGGAAGAGGACCCCATAGTTACACAAGACAAGGTCGAAGAAGAAATCCGAATGGATAATGGAACTCAGAAGTCGAGACCTCTGCTCTACTCTGACGTAAGTAATAGCCCGTACTCGAGTATCCCTACAAGGAATAGATATGCTGCATTAGAAGATTTAAACTAAACATCGCGCCTGAGTCCGTCAATCAAAGCAAGTCGACCATAAATGGAATTAAAAAGTTAGACCCCAAATATAAAATGAACATTAACGTGGATAGAATCGGTATCTGCGAAGCTTTGATTGATACAGGCGCCGATCTTTCAGTGGTCGACCTTAGTACAGCCCTTAACACAGGTCTTGAAATAATAAATCCTGATAAAATGTGCTCCGGACCCGATGGCAAAGAATTAGATATCGTAGGAAATATTATTTTAAATATAAAATTTGATGACAAAACTATTACACATCAATTTGTGATAATGAGAACACATTTGCGAATATTTATACTTGGACGTGATTTTCTTAAGAAAATGAACGCAAAAATTGATTGTCAGCGTGAAATAATCAAATATGACTTGACAGAAAATCGTGACGTAATCAAATATCAACAGAAGAAAATAAAAAGTGCAAAGGATGCCATTATACCAGAACTTTCTATTAAATTGATTAATGCATTTGTAGAAGCAGAGGATGGCGAATACATCATCGAGGAGAACCATAAAATGTTTCAAACAAATGGACTTCGACTAGCGAGAAGCTTAATAAATGTTGTGAATAAGGAAACATATATCTGGATAACAAACCCTTACCCTCGACCATTAAAAATATTAAAAAACCAAACATTGTGCTTTGGAAGCCAGCCAGCCGAAGTGAATCTTATGGAAGAAAGTGAACAAAAAGAGCATGAAGAACCCCAATTTCAGATAAACGAAAATTTAGCATATACGGAAAAGGAGCAATTGAAACAAGTTTTGGAAAGGTACGAGGATTTGTTTTCGTCGGGATTAGGAAGATCCAACTTAGCAAAACATCGGATCGATACAGAAGGCGCGAAACCGATCAAACACAAGCCGTATAGGGTGAGCGCGAAAGAGCGAGAAATCATAAAAGAACAAATTGATGAAATGCTCAGAGACGGCATAATTAGACCATCCTCGAGTCCATGGTCCTTCCCTGTAATCTTGGTCAAGAAGCGAGATGGTAAATACAGATTTTGCGTTGACTACAGAAAATTGAATGATGTAACAGTGAAGGATGTTTACCCAATTCCCAGAATTGATGAAGTATTGGATACACTTCAAGGATCCAAATACTTTTCAGCAATTGACCTTAAATCAGGATATTGGCAAGTAGAGGTTGAGGAGAAAGATAAAGAAAAGACAGCCTTCACTACAGCACATGGCCTATATGAGTTCAACGTAATGCCCTTTGGTCTATGCAATGCCCCTGCTACATTTGAGAGGAACATGGAAAATATGCTTGGTAATCTTAGATGGCAAATTTGCTTATGTTATCTAGATGACGTAATCATTTATAGCTCGGATTTTTCAACACATCTCAAAAGAATAGAAGCTGTTTTAAAATGTTTTCGCGAGGCTAATTTAAAATTGAACAACAAAAAATGCCAATTTGCTTTCGAAGAACTGGAGATTCTTGGCCATATAACTAATCAACATGGTATAAAACCAGCGGAGCATAATATCAAGGCTATTAGAGATTTTCCTCGGCCCAAAAAGATAAAAGAAGTTCAATCATTTTTAGGAATGTGCTCATATTATAGAAAATTTATCAAAGGTTTTTCAAAAATTGCCGATCCATTAACCAGTCTTATAAAAAAGAATGTACCTTTTATCTGGACAGAAAATCAAGAAAAATCATTTCAAACCCTTAAAGTAGCATTGATAAATCCTCCAATCTTAGGGCACTTTGACCCGAATGCAATTACTTACATTCATACTGACGCATCTAACATCGGCCTGGGTGCAACATTAGTCCAAAAGTTCGGCGATAAAGAAAAAGTTATCTCATATTTAAGTCGAACACTGAGCAAACCTGAGCAAAATTATTCGACTACCGAAAAAGAATGTCTAGCTGTTGTGTGGTCAATGTCCAAGTTACGACCCTACCTATATGGAAGGCACTTCAAAATCGTAACTGATCATCACGCACTATGCTGGCTTAAGAATCTGAAAGATCCGACCGGCCGATTAGCACGATGGGCACTGAAGATTCAGGAATATAATTTCGAAATCATACATAAATCGGGTAAAAAACATCTGGACGCTGATGGTCTATCTAGAGGACCCTTACCTGAAAACGAATGGGACGAAGATTATGAAAGACTATTTCTGAATCAAATAATAGACGAAAAGGATGATTTTATTGAGAATATTAAGGAGAACCTTAGTGGAAACAAGCGTTCAATTACACAGAACTTCAAAGAAGAAAATGGGTGTCTCTACAAGAAAAATCCAAATCCTGAAGGTAGGGCATGGTTGCTGGTAGTGCCAAAGAAGAGAAGGAAGGAAGTCATGAGTGAATACCACAACCATATGCTGAATGGCCATCTGGGCGTCGCCAGAACCACTTACCGATTGAAGAATAAATACTATTGGCCTTCCATGTTGAAAGATGTTTCAGAATTTGTAAAGACGTGCCATCTTTGCCAAAGTCGGAAAGGTTCAAATCACTTGCCTTCTGGACTTCTACAACCTATTCCCCCAGCTAACTACCCTTTTGAAAGAATCGGAATTGACTTTGTTGGCCCCTTGCCATCAACGAAGAGAAGAAGGAAGTGGATAATTGTGTTGACTGATTATTATACCAAGTATGCTGAAACAAAGGCAGTATCAGAAGCAACCGTGAAAGAAGTCTCTACATTTTTAATCGAACATATTATTTTACGTCACGGGGCCCCAAGATTTCTTATTAGCGATAGAGGTTCACAATTCACTAGCAATTTGATGAAGGAGGTAATGAAAATGTGCAAAGTGAAACACTGCTTCACAACGAGCTACCACCCCCAGACTAACGGACTAACGGAACGGCTAAATAGAACTTTAATCAATATGATCAGCATGTATGTGAACACAGACCAAAAGAACTGGGATGAAATCCTCCCTTTTATCACCCACGCGTATAATACCACGATTCAAGAAACCACAAGCTACTCTCCATTTTTCCTGTTGTTTGGAAGGGAACCCATGTCCCTCTTAGACGACGAGAATATCCCAATGGACAGTAACATGGACGATTACGACGAATATATAGAAAACTACTTAGATAAAATAGCAAGGACGAGACAGGTAGTCATTAACAACACAGAGAAGACTCAGGAAAGAATGAAAAGAAACTATGACAAAAAACACAATGAGAAAATCTATGAACCAGGACATTTAGTGGCAGTTTGGACACCAGTCAGGAAAATCGGAAAATGCGAAAAACTATTGAGAAAATATTTTGGCCCATATCGAATATTAAAGAAGCTGTCTAACGTAAATTACTTAATTGAGCCGAAAGATAATCCTGGCCAAGACCCATTGATTGTCCATGTCTCAAGACTCAAACCCTATTTTGAGAGAATTGATGAGGTAACTCACGAGGACGTGACGACCTCTGGAGAGGGGGAAGTGTTACATCATGATTAATGGCGTATTTATTATATTATTTTTAATATATTTGAAATTTAAATTATATATTTATTTATTTTTATATTCTATGATATTTATTTAAAACAGATTATTTTTAGATTATCATCATTTGTATTTAGGTACACTGTGACTTCACTGCTCTCTTTGATGTGAGAAAATAAATAAATTATTCTGGTGGCTACATAAAGTAGACTTATCTCATTATTCCCTTTTATAAATTTGTAGGATGGTTGAAACACGCTCTGGTAAGATGCAAGACCCAGCACAGGAGAGAATCAAGGCTGAAGAGTCTGCCCAGCCGCAACTTGGTGCAACAATATATGTGACTTATCTGACTACCAAGGTAACGTATAAAGGCCGCGGCCTTGCAGAAAATTGTCATGGACCCAGAGCAGCAGCTTAACACACCCAAGATAGTGGACATTGCGACTGCTGTGATAGAGATGTATGGAGACATCTGAGGTTCTACATTGGACACGACAACAACAGAATATTGACATGGAACCAGAGCAGCAGCTTTACACACCCAAGATAGAGGACATTGCTTCTGCTGTGATAGAGATGCATGGAGACATCTGAGACTCTTCATTGGACATGACAACATCAACAGAAAATAAATATGGACCCAGATCAGCAGCTTCACACACCCAAGATAGAGAACACTACTGTGATAGAGATTCTTGGGGACATCTGAGGCCCTTCATTGAACACGACAAAAAACAACATCTATAGGAACACGATTTTTAATAGATGAGATATCAATCAAAACCCGAAATCTATAAGTTATAGATTTAATGTAGCATGACGGGGTCAGAAGCAATTCAACATATATTCTATTATAGGATTGAAGATATAAATCTTCATCCTATGAGGAACATGCTTACTTAAAACATTTATCACGCCCGAACTACGTCTCGAATATCACCGGACTTCGTTGGTTGATATAGATTGGAGAGGTTGGCAGGACCCCAAAACGTTGAAGGCTAAAATAATCAAGTTTCATTAGCTTCTATTAAGATATTTATTATTACTAAAAATAGTTACATAATCAACACTCTAGCGTTGTTATACGATATGTTAAGGTGAAATATATATCACACTCACCTAGGTTAGGTCTATGTAGAGCGAGTTGGAATATAAAGGAAGTAGATTTTAAAACAATAAAATCTGCGCAACCAGGAAAGGGGGGATCGGGTAGAAATGGCAGTTTTATGCTAATACGGCGGTCTGAGGATGGCCATAATGGGCCAATTGTGTGTGAATTATAGATGAGATCTGGCGCAAATTTACTGGCGGGAGGGAAAAACTGAGATGAAAGTAATTACTAATTATTTCCGGGAGTTCATTAATAAAGGGCGAGGTAATTAAGAGACAGCAAATTTAATAATATATTAGGGTGGTCAGGATCTCGTTACCTGGACTCGCGAAGAAATAGGTCGCCAAGGCATCGTGGTGTGGGGAGTGACTGGGGTGTGGCGAGTTACTGTAGATTGGAAGTGTGGAAGTTACCATGATTTGACGGCGGTATGGAAAGGTTACCTTGAGTTTACGGCCATTTGGGAAGTTACCATGGATTGACGGCTGTTTGAAAAAGTTACCATGGATTGACGGCTGCATGCGAAGTTACCATGGATTGACGGCTGTTTGAAAAAGTTACCATGGATTGACGGCTGTATGCGAAGTTACCATGGATTGACGGCTGTTTGGAAAGGTTACCGTGGATTTATTGCGGTGTGGGAAGTTACCGTGGATATATTGCGGTGTGGGAAGTTACCAAAGATTGAGGGCTGTGTGCGAAGTTACCATGAGTTTTTACGGCAGTTTGGAAAAGTTACCATGGATTGACGGCGGTGTAGGAAGTTACCATGGATTGACGGTTGTTTGGAAAAGTTACCGTGGATTTATTGCGGTGTGGGAAATTACCATGGATTGACGGCTGTATGCGAAGTTACCATGGATTGACGGCTGTTTGGAAAAGTTACCGTGGATTTATTGCGGCGTAGGAAGTTACCATGGATTGACGGCTGTATGCGAAGTCACCATGGATTGACGGCTGTATGAGCAGCTACAATGGATTGACGGAAGTGTGCGAAGTTATCATGGATTGACGGAAGTGTGAAAATGTTACACGAGCTGTCATGTTACATGGAGTACTAATTTTTAAGAGATTGACGGCGGTGTGGAGAGTTGCCAAACGTCACCCGTGTCAATTATCTGAGATATAGGCCATGTCACCAATAATTGACAGAAGAGGTGCGAGCAAACTGCCTTTGGTTAGCCGTTGGGTTTGAACAAAGCGATCTAAGTGGAATGAAGTAAGTACCGTAATTCTTGCAAGACCGTCACATTAGAACAAAAGGAACAAAGTAGAGCCTACAGTTTGAAATTTACCGCAAATCTATAGGCTGATAAATATCTGGATATTCTTAGAGATAGAGAGAAAGTAGATTCATAAAATGTTGGATTTGTGTTATTTAGAGAACCTACCTTTGGTTTGAATTATTGAAATTAACCATATTTTTTTTTTGAAAAATGAGGAAATTATTGGATATTACATATCATTGTCTATAGTGAAATTATATGTGTAATATATAATATGTATATAGGGTTTTTACCAAGGACTTAGTTGTTGTTGTGTGATGTAATCAGTATATAACGTGAGATATTCTTGTTTTTAGTTCTTATGATAATTCTGTAATAATATTATACAAATATATAACAGTAACATACAATCTCTTTTAATAGAAACTATACTACCTAAGATTATTGAATATTAGGTACGTAACTATGTTTTCATTTGGATATCTGACTAACACAGTCTCAGAATTTGTATGACCAGTCAAGTTGGGAAAACATTTGATATTATACACATTAAAATTTCATATAAAGTTCCCAACCACAGAGAAATTCAATTTTCAAATAGCTCTCAACAGGAGAAATCCCGACACACAGTGTTGGCGTTAAGTGCTGAGATGAATATTGATGTGAATAAAGAGGTTGAGAGAGAATAAATTTCAATAAGCCGCGAGAGACTTCCAAATGATAACTGATGGCCGACGGGCGAGGAAGAACCGTCGCGGTAACTTCCCAACCAGTCGCTGTATAAAACGTATCTATGAATGGTCAACATAATTTGATTTATCTCCCGAAATGTCAACATTTTTCATCTTTGTTTTTAATTATATTCAGTAGAACTACCTCCCTGTAAAGGACACCTAATTACAGAACCAAAATATCCTTTAGAGAGAGGTGTCCTCTTACCGGAGAGTTACTAAATAGAAAATATGATACTTTTACAAATAAAAACTGTCCTTTGTAGGGAGGTGTCCTTTAGTGAGAGTGTCCTCTCATGTAGATTCTACTGTACATACAAAAATGTTAAAACACCTGAAATTAATCTTTATAATTGAACTTAATCCAAAGCTTTAAAAATGAAACATCCTCTGTATTCTGAAGCATAATAATTTAACATTTCATGATATTCATTATGAGTACGCACATGTGCGAATGTGCATATATTTACATATAGTAATTATGCATTATAAATGTACAAAATCACTAAAAAGACGATATTAATATTTATTTGGAGTTAATTTATATTGGAGATAACATTAGAGTTTAAATATGAGGAGAGTAATCAGATGTATACACAGCGTAGCGAACCCATGATTATGATATCAGTACAATAAAAATCGCACACGCATTAACACAAACATACACATATGTACGCAGACATCCACACGCAAGTACACAAACATATACACTAACTCACACAAGCACACAGACATCACTCAAACACACACATACACGCACAAACGCAAACACATACACTAAGTCCTGAATCCCCTCAATATTTTTCTTCATCTTTATTTTTATATTTCGATTTTTCTGATTGAAAATATCGGTATAATAGTCAAATATCAAAGTCTAAACTATCGCCAGGCTTATTTTAGACAAGACCCAGCCTATTACCAATCTCTTTCAATCCCGGTTGAATCATTATGGTTTTCTCTAGATCAAAGTCAAAGCATTTTCCCTACGAATTTTGACATATTACCTTTTATTAGTTTGATAAAATATTATCATGGTTCTGTGTTTTATTCTTTATTATCTAACTATCTTCAATTCTCTACCTTTTTATCTTATATTCCGCTTATATGACGCGTAATTGCCGAAGCTTCAGCGTGAACTTGTTATAGCCCTAAATTATTGATAAAATGGAATAAAAAAGTTTCGACACCTTATAATATAATCCTTTTTTTATCTTTTTTTCCAATTAACTTTCTTTACTTATTTTCTTAATACATCTTCTTTTCAAATATATATAAACTAGCGGATGTACCCGGCTACGCCCGTGTTTTACCCGAGTAAAGGTTTGTTTAACGAATCTCTCGATAAAGTGAACATTTTTTCCCGGTCCCTTGAAAAATACTCGATAAGTTGAATAAAATCAATATTAATCGGTACCCGAGTAAAGGTCTGTCTAACGAACATTTGTTAAAACAATTCTCTATAAACTTATAAAAAGAAATAGATATATTTTGATAATTTGAAACTGATAAAGTGATCATTTTTTCCCGGTCCCTGTGTGCCATGTCATTCTGAATTTTGTCTTTCCTAATTTTCTACATTAGAAAATCATCGTTTTATCTAGTGAACATTTTTTCCCGGTCCCTTGAAAAATACTCGATAAGGTTGAATAAATTCATGGTCGTTTATGGAAGATGGACGAAGTTCCCGGAGGTCATCTTGGGCAAGCTCCCGCGAGGCTTTTTTTCTTGTCTACTTGGCATAGCTGTGTCACCAACTCTGCCCTGATTGGTCGGTGGGTACTTGGACTGTCGGCCGGCGGCCGGGCGAATCCATTCTCTCACGGGGTGGGGCAGACCCAAGGTCATCAGGAGCAGCAAACCTAAGCCTATCTCCGTCTCAATGGTTGCGCTGCTTGCGAGTTAAAGCTACAAATCTGCAAATAACTCTAAGGATATTAAAGATATTCAAGATATTATTTTTCGTAAACCTTTCCGGGGATATGCCTAATAATATCCCAAATTTTCACGGCGATTGGATGTATGGTTTTTGAATCCATAGAGGACACACACACACACACACACACACAGACAGACAGACATTCAATTATATATATATAGATGAAAAATTATATATTTATATATTTTTAAGAAACACACATATTTATGGTTTTGTGCTTCATACACATGGCATCATTAGATTTAAACAATATTTGAAAAATATACATATACAGCATTAGTATTAAATTTTAATGCATTTTTTTTTTATTTTGCTAAATTCCACATATTTATGAAAGACAATATGTTCGGTGTCAAAACCTTGTCACAAATATTGAGAGTAACCGTGACATTTTTCCATTTTTATAAATATTATTATTTTTTTTAAATTCATTTATCACACGAATAAATATAAATATTTTAAAATGATATATTAAAATTATTCTATGAAATATATGCAGATGTTTTAAAAAGCAGAATGCTTGAAGAATACACTCAATACGGTACCATATTTTGCTATTAAGGATTTCAAACATTCTTGTACATGCTTTACAAGGCTGCACAAGTATAAAAGAGAAGAAACTTTGAGAAAAGAGAGCCTTATGTAACTGGATATGTAAATAAACATTCACCTGTAAACAATTACATATTTTCTAAGCAATCATACACCTGGTCGAATCCTGTCTAGGACATGGGTCCTCAATAAAAGGCTCGTTGTTGTAATGTTATCTGGACATTTTTATCAATAAAATATAATAGCAGGGTGATCGTACAATTGAATGTTGCTGTTGGGTCTCTATTGGAAAAAGTAGAAAGTGTCTTTTTTTCCCAAAGAGTTATAAAACACGCCTTTATCATATTATCGACGAAAAAAACATCTAAGCGTTTCGGGTAGGCTGTGGGGCGGAAATATCTTTATTTACGGGAATGCTAACCAGAATGGTTGAAGCTGTGGGGCAGTTTCCAAAATCACTTTATTAGCTACCGCTCAACAAGAGCAACATAGTTTATGATATTTACAACAATGAATAATATGTGAAGTCACATATCAAACAAAATTTTAACGTAGGATTCAATCCCGGTTCATGACTGTCGGGAATCGAGGGTGTTACCCACTCGTCCACCTTTGTTATAGAAACTGTGAAATAAGATAGTGTACAAAGTTGACATTACAAGGAAGTTTTTACAACGAGTGAAGGTTATTCACATATTAAACAAAATGTTATCGCGGGATTCAATCATGGTTCATGACTGTCGGGAATCGAGGGTGTTACCCACTCGTCCATCTTTGTTATAGGAACTGTGAAATAAGATAGTGTACAAAGTTGACATTACAAGGAAGTTATTACAACGAGTGAAGCTTATTCACATATTAAATAAAATGTTAACGTGGGATTCAATCCCGGTTCATGACTGTCGGGAATCGAGGGTGTTACCCACTCGTCCACCTTTGTTCTAGGAACTGTGAAATAAGATAGTGTACAAAGTTGACATTACAAGGAAGTTATTACAACGAGTGAAGGTTATTCACATATTAAACAAAATGTTAACGTAGGATTTAATCCCGGTTCATGACTGCCGGGAATCGAGGTTGTTGCCCACTCGTTCACCGAGGGGCAGTCTGTTGATTGAAGATATCCCCATCGGATCGTATTAATTCCAGAAATAGGTTTATAAGACCAAAATGCTTAGGTACGCTCTAATGTGTTTGAAACAGTTCAAATAAGAGAAGATCACTAGTCTAGATTTTTACTTCTAGAGTTGATTTAGCTGTTCTGAAACTAGGTCGAAATCCAAATTATATTCCAATAATTAAATTAATAACTTCAGAGGTGATAATGAATATACTAAAACGAAGGTATATTATATATTGCGATTGGTTTGAAGTTCTCAAGATTGGGTACAAGAGAGTTATTTTCTTCAAGCCAATATGCTCTAAAACCCACAGCTAGGCCTGGAAGTACACCCCTCATAGAAAAACCAACAACAGCCCTATTTAATAGGTCTGTTTAAGTATCTGACTATAAAACATCATTGATAACCTTTATTAGCACTGTTCTGAATATTCATTGAGTTAAAAAACCACTTTAATACTTAATAAAAATGTTATCTAAATTAATATTATTCTATTTTTCTGAATGCTAATGTTATGGAGAGTTCACTGTGTATTGATACTAGTTGTTTAATCCCCCAGCACAAACGGACCCTGAAGTATAATGCAGAGAGAAACAGTATGAATTCAAATCCTTCTTTTTAATTTGAGATGTTCTATGACAATAGAGGTTATCAGATGACCCAGTGTAGATTTCTTTCTGAGAATATTAGCTGTGAGACACATAAATGCTTCAATGTCTGTTTTTCAATTCTTTTTCATACCTTGAAAGAGATTGATCATTAATTTATTTTATTTGTCATAGAGAATTGAAACTCGAAAACAATATGAAAATAAATATAATTTGGTAACAAATTATAAAATTAATAAAATAATATTAAATTAGTGTCTTTATCTATATGTGCTAAAAGGTGAAGAGTGTGTCCTAGGTATTAATGGAACAATATTGAATAAAGGAAATACATTTCAAAAATATGTTAATAGGTTCTAAGTATTTGTCTGCTTCCACATAGTTCACGTAGTTTTATAGATTCTCAAAATATACTTCTCTAATGTATATGTCACTAATGTGTCTTCTTCTTCTTTCTTATCTCCACTCAATCACACTAAGGTATCAAGTTTGTAAAGCTTTAGATTTTTGATGGTGTCTGCCGGGGAAGAGTAGAGCTCATCAATGGCTGAGTCAATACAGTCAATAATATGTCTTGGGGTTGAAGGCTGAGAATTGCACTTAGTACATAGTGGGAAAACCCTGCAACCATTCTGGAAAGCCATTGTCCACTAATGTGTAAATTATTTTATGCTACCAGCATTAAGAATGACCTAATATATACGGAATACGTTACCAATCTGACCGCTGCCACCATATTGGTAGAAAATTGTAGAATATATTTCGGAAATGTCTCTCGAACAACACACCCAGTTTGGAAATTTTCACATCAACTCCAGTTTATTCCACAGCGCGCAAATAATAGCCCATTTAAAATATATCTGCCCTTTTCTAATCTTTTTAACCATTCTTTTCTACAGTTAGCGAAGCCAAGTTTTATTGTCGTCTCGTGAAATTCAAAATAGTTTCGTTTATGTTGCCTTATTTTATGTACTTTATATTGAGTCTCTATGAAAAATAGACATTTCGGCCAGTTAGAGTTTTTTTATTTTTCTCAACGTTTCAACAAAAATCTTTTGTCTTCGTCAGAAGAAGTAAATACAAATAAAGCATTTGGCAAGGCTTTGTTCTGAGGCTGTAAGGGCGTTCTCAGGTGAATTTGAATTTAGTGCAACATCTAAAGCACGAGTCAAAAACAAATATTAAACTCGTCAAAGAAAATAAAGAAATTCTAACTGGCCGAAGTGTCTATTTTTTCACAGAAATATTAATGCCGGCCAGGCAACCTCTATCTTCAGGATTTATATTAGTGTTTTTTTCCATGATATTGCTCTAACTAGATCAGCTTTGACTTTTTTTTAAACTTTCAGATACTCCAGGGTAAATCCTGGTATAAGAAATATATTTTCCTCCATTTTATCCAGACTTATCTATTAATTTAGCTTGATTGTCATTAAAAAAATATATATGTTTTTTAAAATTTTTAAATTGAAAATTTTTGTTAGGGTATAGTTGGTTTCTAAAAGTAGCATTAAAAAAAGTTTTTAATTCTGTTTACGGGGTGTAGGTTCATGCGCACCTACCTTTGGTGTTTCATACAGAGAGTAAGTAGAAGATTGTAATCCTTACCTGAACACAACACATTAGTCGTTAGTTTAAATAACATTGCATATTTCTATATTCATATAAATGTATATGTTTCATTTTCGGAAGGTAAAATAGAAACTATGATTTATATATGTTATAAATAAAAAGGAGATTTCTGTTGATTTTGATTATCTTGAGGATTATGCTATGGTAATGCAGTCGTGGTTAAAATCTTGAAAGTATAATTATAAAAATAGTTTTGATCAGTAATTTAATTTAACTAAAGGAATATATAAAAAACATAGTTTGATAAAAGTACTGCCTGGCTTAAATTAAAGAAATCCTTTAAATTAATTGATATCGATTCGAAAATATAGTGTCATTGTAGCCAGCTATAATATTCAACCAGCACGTATCATTCACCTATCAGTAAAAATTAAGCAGCGACGCAACTTCGAATAAAACGCAAAACGAAACGACGCAATGCGAGGTATTGGTGTATATTATAGATATAAACAATTTGTTCTAATGATTTTACATTTTCCAATCGAGAGAAAGATCAATGTAGCAGCTGGAAAAAAATGTACTTGTTATAATATGATTATGTGTGTGTGATGTCTAGATTAATTTTTCTTTAATTAAATAAAAAAAAAACTAAATTACTCTATGAAATGTAAATAAAAAAATAAGTAAATGTTTTGAATAGGAATAATACTATATATGTCTAGCTTGCTATAGTTTTGTATTGATAAAGAGAATAAGATAAATTGCATGTATATAAATTCATAAATAAACGTTTTTTTCTAACAAATGGTGAATGAATTTATAATTCTAAATCCTTGATAACAGCTACAATGAACTTTATAATTACTGACATAAAAGTAATATTGAAAGTGTTGGTTCAGCAGTGGTAAATCTCGCCATTAGTTTATCTAACAGATCGTAGCAACTATCATTCAGATTAAACAGTCAGTTTATTTCTCAATTTGTAATTCTACCTGTCATCATCTTACAAATTTGTATATATCTTGGCTCTCAATGTACTTCTATATAATTGCACGCATCTCACATCACATCTTGTCTTAACGCCCGTTGAAGAACAATGTCATTTGAAAGCTAGCGAAATAAACATGTTCTATAGAAGAAGCTCCTTTTGAGTTTATAATCTTATAATATAGTTAGTTTATGCAAATTTATTCACAGAGTGGTTGTTTTAATGAACGAAATTATTTTTTGAAAAGAGGAACTCTCATTGGACAAAGCCACTGTAAGTTATTAGACCGCTTCGAGAAGATATGGAAGGAACCACGGTTCCATAAAGCAAAGAAATAATATCGCCCTATCGCATTCATCCGGGGTTGTCGCAGCAGCCAATTTGCAAGAATTGTTGCCGCACCCTCCATATTCGCCCGAACTGGCCCTCTCTGTGATTTTTAGTTTTTCCCATAAATGAAGAAATGGTCAGTGTAAAAGTTATTTGGCTCAAAGAAGTAAACATAGCTGATACTGAAGCGTATTTTAGAGACAATTTCTATTATAAGAGACATTGAAAAAAGGCAAAGAAGTTGGGAAAAAATGCATTTCTTCAAAAGGGAACTATGTTGGAAATTGAACAATTTTATTTTAAAAATTGCATTTTCATTCCAAACACGAGCACTTATTGAACCGCCATCGTAAATCTAAACCCACTCAAAACCTAATCCCAAGAGTAAGAAAGGCCAAAGATGATAACTGGCTACTTTCTTAGAATTAAATAGAGGTCGAATACAGATAGATAATCATACTTCTCAATTCAAATCATTAATATTTTATGCCTAAATGAGATTTTAATCATACATTGAATGAAGATACAAACGCTAGGAGTGGGGAAGTTACCCAAGTGCACGTGGGTGTGTGCTAGTGGCAGAAAACGGCGTTAGTGGCCACCATACTGGATACCGATTTTCAAATGCTTATACTGTAAGTGACAGATTATCTGCTTTCACACACGTGTATTGGTGTCATTGAAGCAATGTATCATTTTATAAATCTCTCTCTCTGTTTGACTAAGTGCCAATAAAGTTGAGATAATTGTCAAATTGCCTCTCTCTGTTTGAAAGATAATTTGAAATATTTTATTGACACGTTATTCAATTATTTGTTAGTAAATCTGTTTGAGCAGTCCCCTGTCTCTATAACTCAGCCTCAGGTTCAAACTTCCCCCTAGCAGAGTCATAGTTCGTGACGTGCCCTAGGGTAAAACACCTGGCACTCGCGCCTGCGTGGACAGATTGATCCTTTGGCAATTGGAACATTTCAGCCGTATGACACACCACTGATAACATTACACCCTTAGTGACATCACATAGTTGCACTCAAATAACACACGAACTCCGCCTTTGCCGGTCCCAGGCCCGGATGAAAAAGGAGGAGGGGGAGCAGTAACAAGCTCACTAAAAAACCTGGGCTCAGCTGGCCCGGCTGATAGTACCCTGTAGGGGATCCTGATCCAGGGATACAGGACGAGCAGAGTCTGTACTCCATGTTAGGAGCGGCTGCACATGGCGTCTGTTCCTCACGTCAGAGGCGGCCATTTCTTTTGGAGCTAAGTCGGCCTGCCACTAAGTAGTGCTCCCAGTCTTAATGACATAGGCAGACGCATTTTACTTCAAACAATCATGATGGTTGTCAATGTATTGACTCATATGATTAGCTCTACTCTTCCCCGGCAGACACCATCAAATTTCTCGAGCTTTACAAGCTTAATACCTTAATAGTTAGAGGAGATAAGAAAGAAGAAGAAGAACTAACACATGAATTACAATTCTGTCTTTTCTTTCTCGAAGACATTATATTCTAAATAAACACAAAAATGGCTGAAACTATCTGAATATCAGAAATGTGGATGATAAGTACATAGGATCATGGTATGTGATAACCTCCGTCGTTAGAAACGATACGATAAGAAAGGCAATAAAAGCTTCCAGTTAGAGAAGCGGCCGGTGAACTCCCCGTAGTTAGTTAGCTAGATAGTTGTGTTTGATTTTCCTGCATGCAATCTCCTTTATAAAGTTTCTTTAATAAGTTGGAGCATGTTTGGCTTGGAGAACAAACAATCAACTTGGAGACAATTTTGTCAGTGGCCTTGCTGACAACGGCCTCAACAATACAGTCTTTGTTCCTTTTTTATTGTTATACTTATTTTTTTATCACTTAGTCTGCAATTGTTATAACGTGTACGCAAGCCAAATACTTGTGTCATTTGGATCTTATTCTCTCCAGACTATGAAATAGATATATTTCTGAGAACTATTGGTTCTCTAAATATTTTTCCTCTATATCAGACGAAATGACAATTCATTTTAAGGTGCCAATCTGTCATCTATACGAATAAATATTACCTAACGTCTGTTTAATTCAATTCCTGAGTCCAAATACCATTTCTTGATTCATTTATAATGATATGAGTCAACAGCCTGAAACGCGTACGTGGTTTGCTTTTTGTGATTAATAAAGAAATAATATTTGGTCAAATTAAAGTTTATTTTAATTATTAACCCTTTTACAAGTGGTACAAGCCAAGATAATCTTGGTGGGTAGAAGTTGGCGACTGCTTTTACTGTAAGTACACCACATGTCTACACATGTGAAAAGCAGTTCGACTTTGCACTTACAAATGATGCCAGAGCGCTGTTTGGTTACTCGCACTCGTTTGTGAGGTTGATTTTACAAGAATCGGTGGCCATTAAACCATTGAAACATTGAAACAATGCGGGATTCTATCCCGGGTCGTAGCAGTCGAAACCCCATGGTTTAGACAATCCTTTCATCGACCCCCAAAATAAAAGTTTTGTTATATATATTGCAATCAATTCTATCCAAAATACGATTTGTGTCTGAAATAGTCAAAAAGGTATTTTATAAAATCCCGAACACTGTCAAGTTGAAGAACAGGAAGTTTCCCACACAGCAGAACTTGGGTGCGGCCATCATCAAGAAAGAATCGATGACAGTATCTCATGAATTAGGGAAATAACAAAGTCCATTTCCTAACTAGGCCGGTCTAAATGAAAATATATTAACAGCGGAGTTTATCAGCGGACTGTTTGCTTCCGCCGGATCATTTCCGCCACACGCCAGATGGACCTCTTCACGCGACTTCGCCATTGGCCGCGTGATGGATACCTGGCATGTAGGTATATAGAAAGACAACTTTCTCCATCATACAATACAACTGTCAGAATTTTTTATATCAATATCACCAAAATAAATGCGTTGATAAGGCACAATTTGGATTGTATATTTTAAACACAAGGTAATAAGACCAAATACAAATAAATAACCTTAGTCTTATTACCTTATATTTAAAATCAATGCAATTTTCATCCTTTGAAACCAAGATTGAATTTTGTTTAAGACCTCTAGGCTAATGTCTCAGCAAAACGCCAGATAATGATTCAAAGCAGCTTCAGAATGCATATCTTTGATCCAGTAATCTTTTTCTTAATGTTTGGAAATGAATAAAAAGTGTGTCACGGGCTGAAGAATTCAGGGCTACTTAAACATAGCGGATGCCTAACCAAATGAATTGGATTTCCTTTCAAAATATCCATTGTTTACTAGCTTAGTGTGCTGTATTACCACAGTGAATACGAACGCCTTGAGTTCCAGTATTTGGTAGATTTTCTCTCAGATTTTTTATTATATATTTCTGGTAAAAATAAAAAACTGTATGTACTTCTTGGCTGTGTGGTAGTGTGACCATTACTCTTTTACCAACATTTCTTAGACAGCTTTACATTTTGTTGGCAGTTCTACACATTAAAAAATTTAGAGAAAGTGAAGATTTCAATTTAGTTTGTAGTTGAAACTAATGAAAATGGTTTACTTCCTTAATTACATTATAGGAACAGAGTTTATTGGCATCAAGTCATTTTCTTTTGGTTCTTCGGTGAATTATAGGGCACTCATCAGCTGCAAGTATTCTAATTTCCTATTTTTCATGCAATCTTTTAAATAACACTGTAGATATCAAATTAGACTATATGGAATATATTATATCCCAAAATACTCATTACCTTTTTCGCCATTTTCATTTCAAGATGCTGTTACATTTGTAATATTCAAAATTGACTTCAACACAATAAATGTTCCAAACGATCTAAATGGGTTCAAAGGGCTATGAAATGGTACCGGTTGCTACAGAGCTCAACGAAATACTTATAAAAAATATCCAAAGTACTTTTTAAAATATAAAATAAAATTATTATATATGTTTATAAATATATAACTAAAATACAATAAAAATTGTCCTAAAAATTGATAATGAATTCATAATTATAAAGTAATTAATAACAAAATTAATATTAAAAAAAGATATGATATCTTAAAATATCAGTATTTACAAAAACAAGGTTTTGAAAAATACCAATATTTCTGGAATAATTCTTCAAATAGATATTTGAACAACAAATTAATTGATTTAAAATATGTTTATCTGAGCTCAACAACATAGAATATTCTCGGATAGGAAAATATTGGAAAATTTTGCTTCCAGAGAAATTGTAAATTGAGTTAAGAATGTAGGTGAAGGATAGGAGTTTCCCCACACCGGAGGTTGCCTGACTTGATAAGGAGTGAGTGTCAGCGGATATTTGAATCACTGCTGACTAACACCTCTTAGGTTGGTGTCAGTGATGATCAGAATGTATTCTTCAACCCTTATTGCCACTGGTGTCATTATCATCAAACATGTTCCGAACATGAACTCCCCAAATGACAGGGATCTGTCTAGATTCAAGGCGGCTTTAAGCTCCTTATCCGGACGTGCCCTCTGAGAGGGCTACGTCGATTGTAAATATCTCTCTTCATTCCTACCATTATTATTACCTTATAACTCTCTTTGAGTGTAAAGATTGACGAGATGTTAATAAAGTTGTTTAATTGTCAATTGTCACTGGTGTCAGAAGTGGGATTTTGGTGGAGATGCTGGGTAAATTAGGGAAGACCAATTTCGGGATGAGACAACAATTTATTTCAGGTAAGGACAAACTATGAATGGTAAACAAAAGATAAGCCACGAGGGAAATTTACAGAGTAGCAAAATATAAACATGAAAATGAACACTCTGTTAATCAAAATAATAAATACTTTGTTACAATATATTTCTGACCTACAAAATCGACTAGGCTTTTCTAGATAAAATGATAATTATAGTGTTGTGTTCAATCATACTTTTAAGTCACGTCTCATCTCAAGTTAAACTTTTACTGAACATTGCATTTTGCATTAAAGTTTGGAATATATATAGTTTCACCTTTTTTAGGATAAAAGAGAAAGGCTCGTCTCTAAAAATGCACCAGTGAACAATCTTCTCACAACAAGAGTGATATTCACATCTCATATGTTCTCTCAACCATTCCTTTCTCAGAATTTTCTTCCATTTATTATTCAACTATCAGCCCAAAATATCCTATAAACATGTTCAATTAATGATATATTCAAATACAATGATATATAATACATGACAAAGATTTATACATTCTCTAACCTTGCTATATTTCTCTAAAGTCTTGTTATATGGGGGGAATCCATATATTTTTCTCTAAACTTGTTATATCGGGACCCATACATTTCTTTAAACTTTCTATATCGAATTATGCATTTCTCTAAACTTGGTATATCGACGCCCATACATTTCAAAAAACCTGTTATATTCTAACCCAAACATTTCAATACAATTGTTATATAGGGACCATATATTTCACTAGACTTATGTATTAAATAGAAACCCATACATTTATCTCTCTAAACTTCTTATATATCTCTAAACCTATTATATTGGTACCCATACATTTATATCTCTAAACTTCTTATATTTCTCTAAACCTATTATATTGGTACCCATACATTTATCTCTCTAAACTTCTTATATATCTCTAAACCTATTATATTGGTACCCATACATTTATATATCTCTCTAAACTTCTTATATTTTTCTAAACCTATTATATTGGTACCCATACATTTATATCTCTCTAAACTTCTTATATTTCTCTAAACCTATTATATTGGTACCCATACATTTATATATCTCTCTAAACTTCTTATATTTTTCTAAACCTATTATATTGGTACCCATACATTTATCTCTCTAAAATTCTTATATTTCTCTAAACCTATTATATTGGTACCCATACATTTATCTCTCTAAACTTCTTATATTTCTCTAAACCTATTATATTGGTACCCATACATTTATCTCTCTAAACTTTTATATTTTCTAAACCTATTATATTGGTACCCATACATTTCTCTCTCTAAACTTCTTATATTTCTCTAAACCTATTATATTGGTACCCATACATTTATCTCTCTAAACTTCTTATATTTCTCTAAACCTATTATATTGGTACCCATACATTTCTCTCTCTAAACTTCTTATATTTTCTAAACCTATTATATTGGTACCCATACATTTCTCTCTCTAAACTTCTTATATTTCTCTAAACCTATTAGATTGGTACCCATACATTTATCTCTCTAAACTTCTTATATTTCTCTAAACCTATTATATTGGTACCCATACATTTCTCTCTCTAAACTTCTTATATTTCTCTAAACCTATTATATTGGTACCCATACATTTATCTCTCTAAACTTCTTATATTTCTCTAAACCTATTATATTGGTACCCATACATTTATTTCTCTAAAATTCTTATATTTCTCTAAACCTATTATATTGGTACCCATACATTTCTCTCTCTAAACTTCTTATATTTCTCTAAACCTATTATATTGGTACCCATACATTTATCTCTCTAAACTTCTTATATTTCTCTAAACCTATTATATTGGTACCCATACATTTATCTCTCTAAACTTCTTATATTTCTCTAAACCTATTATATTGGTACCCATACATTTCTCTCTCTAAACTTCTTATATTTCTCTAAACCTATTATATTGGTACCCATACATTTATCTCTCTAAAATTCTTATATTTCTCTAAACCTATTATATTGGTACCCATACATTTCTCTCTCTAAACTTCTTATATTTCTCTAAACCTATTATATTGGTACCCATACATTTCTCTCTCTAAACTTCTTATATTTCTCTAAACCTATTATATTGGTACCCATACATTTATCTCTCTAAACTTCTTATATTTCTCTAAACCTATTATATTGGTACCCATACATTTATCTCTCTAAACTTCTTATATTTCTCTAAACCTATTATATTGGTACCCATACATTTCTCTCTCTAAACTTCTTATATTTCTCTAAACCTATTATATTGGTACCCATACATTTATCTCTCTAAACTTCTTATATTTCTCTAAACCTATTATATTGGTACCCATACATTTCTCTCTCTAAACTTCTTATATTTCTCTAAACCTATTATATTGGTACCCATACATTTATCTCTCTAAACTTCTTATATTTCTCTATACCTATTATATTGGTACCCATACATTTCTCTCTCTAAACTTCTTATATTTCTCTAAACCTATTATATTGGTACCCATACATTATCCTCTCTAACCTTCTTATATTTCTCTAAACCTATTATATTGGTACCCATACATTTCTCTCTCTAAACTTCTTATATTTCTCTAAACCTATTATATTGGTACCCATACATTTCTCTCTCTAAACTTCTTATATTTCTCTAGACTTATATATTAAATCGGAACCCATACATTTATCTCTCTAAACTTCTTATATTTCTCTAAACCTATTATATTGGTACCCATACATTTATCTCTCTAAACTTCTTATATTTCTCTAAACCTATTATATTGGTACCCATACATTTATCTCTCTAAACTTCTTATATTTCTCTAAACCTATTATATTGGTACCCATACATTTCTCTCTCTAAACTTCTTATATTTCTCTAAACCTATTATATTGGTACCCATACATTTATCTCTCTAAAATTCTTATATTTCTCTAAACCTATTATATTGGTACCCATACATTTCTCTCTCTAAACTTCTTATATTTCTCTAAACCTATTATATTGGTACCCATACATTTCTCTCTCTAAACTCTTATATTTCTCTAAACCTATTATATTGGTACCCATACATTTATCTCTCTAAACTTCTTATATTTCTCTAAACCTATTATATTGGTACCCATACATTTATCTCTCTAAACTTCTTATATTTCTCTAAACCTATTATATTGGTACCCATACATTTCTCTCTCTAAACTTCTTATATTCTCTAAACCTATTATATTGGTACCCATACATTTCTCTCTCTAAACTTCTTATATTTCTCTAAACCTATTATATTGGTACCCATACATTTCTCTCTCTAAACTTCTTATATTTCTCTAAACCTATTATATTGGTACCCATACATTTATCTCTCTAAACTTCTTATATTTCTCTAAACCTATTATATTGGTACCCATACATTTCTCTCTCTAAACTTCTTATATTTCTCTAAACCTATTATATTGGTACCCATACATTTATCTCTCTAAACTTCTTATATTTCTCTAAACCTATTATATTGGTACCCATACATTTCTCTCTCTAAACTTCTTATATTTCTCTAAACCTATTATATTGGTACCCATACATTTATCTCTCTAAACTTCTTATATTTCTCTAAACCTATTATATTGGTACCCATACATTTCTCTCTCTAAACTTCTTATATTTCTCTAAACCTATTATATTGGTACCCATACATTTCTCTCTCTAAACTTCTTATATTTCTCTAAACCTATTATAATTGGTACCCATACATTTCTCTCTCTAAACTTCTTATATTTCTCTAAACCTATTATATTGGTACCCCAAACATTTCTCTCTCTAAACTTCTTATATTCTCTAAACCTATATATTATTGGTACCCATACATTTATCTCTCTAAACTTCTTATATTTCTCTAAACAATTATATTGGTACCCATACATTTCTCTCTCTAAACTTCTTATATTTCTCTAAACCTATTATATTGGTACCCATACATTTATCTCTCTAAACTTCTTATATTTCTCTAAACCTATTATATTGGTACCCATACATTTCTCTCTCTAAACTTCTTATATTTCTCTAAACCTATTATATTGGTACCCATACATTTATCTCTCTAAACTTCTTATATTTCTCTATACCTATTATATTGGTACCATACATTTCTCTCTCTAAACTTCTTATATTTCTCTAAACCTATTATATTGGTACCCATACATTTATCTCTCTAAACTTCTTATATTCTCTAAACCTATTATATTGGTACCCATACATTTCTCTCTCTAAACTTCTTATATTTCTCTAAACCTATTATATTGGTACCCATACATTTATCTCTCTAAACTTCTTATATTTCTCTATACCTATTATATTGGTACCCATACAGTTCTCTCTCTAAACTTCTTATATTTCTCTAAACCTATTATATTGGTACCCATACATTTATCTCTCTAAACTTCTTATATTTCTCTTAACCTATTATATTGGTACCCATACATTTTCTCTCTCTAAACTTCTTATATTTCTCTAACCTATTATATTGGTACCCATACATTTCTCTCTCTAAACTTCTTATATTTCTCTAGTCTCTATACCTATTATATTGGTACCCATACATTATCTCTCTAATCTTCTTATATTTCTCTAAACCTATTATATTGGGTACCCATACATTTCTCTCTCTAAACTTCTTATATTTCTCTAAACCTATTATATTGGTACCCATACATTTCTCTTCTAAACTTCTTATATTTCTCTAAACCTATTATATTGGTACCCATACATTTATCTCTCTAACTTCTTATATTTCTCTAAACCTATTATATTGGTACCCATACATTTATCTCTCTAAACTTCTTATATTTCTCTAAACCTATTATATTGGTACCCATACATTTCTCTCTCTAAACTTCTTATATTTCTCTAAACCTATTATATTGGTACCCATACATTTATCTCTCTAAACTTCTTATATTTCTCTAAACCTATTATATTGGTACCCATACATTTCTCTCTCTAAACTTCTTATATTTCTCTAAACCTATTATATTGGTACCCATACATTTATCTCTCTAAACTTCTTATATTTCTCTATACCTATTATATTGGTACCCATACATTTCTCTCTCTAAACTTCTTATATTCTCTAAACCTATTATATTGGTACCCATACATTTATCTCTCTAAACTTCTTATATTTCTCTAAACCTATTATATTGGTACCCATACATTTCTCTCTCTAAACTTCTTATATTTCTCTAAACCTATTATATTGGTACCCATACATTTCTCTCTCTAAACTTCTTATATTTCTCTAGACTTATATTAAATCGGAACCCATACATTATCTCTCTAAACTTCTTATATTTCTCTAAACCTATTATATTGGTACCCATACATTTATCTCTCTAAACTTCTTATATTTCTCTAAACCTATTATATTGGTACCCATACATTTCTCTCTCTAAACTTCTTATATTTCTCTAAACCTATTATATTGGTACCCATACATTTATCTCTCTAAATTCTTATATTTCTCTAAACCTATTATATGGTACCCATACATTTCTCTCTCTAAACTTCTTATATTTCTCTAAACCTATTATATTGGTACCCATACATTTCTCTCTCTAAACTTCTTATATTTCTCTAAACCTATTATATTGGTACCCATACATTTATCTCTCTAAACTTCTTATATTTCTCTAAACCTATTATATTGGTACCCATACATTTATCTCTCTAAACTTCTTATATTTCTCTAAACCTATTATATTGGTACCCATACATTTCTCTCTCTAAACTTCTTATATTTCTCTAAACCTATTATATTGGTACCCATACATTTATCTCTCTAAACTTCTTATATTTCTCTAAACCTATTATATTGGTACCCATACATTTCTCTCTCTAAACTTCTTTATTTCTCTAAACCTATTATATTGGTACCCATACATTTATCTCTCTAAACTTTTATATTTCTCTATACCTATTATATTGGTACCCATACATTTCTCTCTCTAAACTTCTTATATTTCTCTAAACCTATTATATTGGTACCCATACATTTATCTCTCTAAACTTCTATATATTTCTCTAAACTATTATATTGGTACCCATACATTTCTCTCTCTAAACTTCTTATATTTCTCTAAACCTATTATATTGGTACCCATACATTTATCTCTCTAAACTTCTTATATTTCTCTAAACCTATTATATTGGTACCCATACATTTCTCTCTCTAAACTTCTTATATTTCTCTAAACCTATTATATTGGTACCCATACATTTATCTCTCTAACCTTCTTATATTTCTCTAAACCTATTATATTGGTACCCATACATTTCTCTCTCAAACTTCTTATATTTCTCTAAACCTATTATATTGGTACCCATACATTTCTCTCTCTAAACTTCTTATATTTCTCTAGACTTATATATTAAATCGGAACCCATACATTTATCTCTCTAAACTTCTTATATTTCTCTAAACCTATTATATTGGTACCCATACATTTATCTCTCTAAACTTCTTATATTTCTCTAAACCTATTATATTGGTACCCATACATTTATCTCTCTAAACTTCTTATATTTCTCTAAACCTATTATATTGGTACCCATACATTTATCTCTCTAAACTTCTATATATTTCTCTAAACCTATTATATTGGTACCCATACATTTATCTCTCTAAACTTCTTATATTTCTCTAAACCTATTATATTGGTACCCATACATTTCTCTCTCTAAACTTCTTTATTTCTCTAAACCTATTATATTGGTACCCATACATTTATCTCTCTAAACTTCTTATATTTCTCTATACCTATTATATTGGTACCCATACATTTCTCTCTCTAAACTTCTTATATTTTCTAAACCTATTATATTGGTACCCATACATTTATCTCTCTAAACTTCTTATATTTCTCTAAACCTATTATATTGGTACCATACATTTCTCTCTCTAAACTTCTTATATTTCTCTAAACCTATTATATTGGTACCCATACATTTATCTCTCTAAACTTCTTATATTTCTCTATACCTATTATATTGGTACCCATACATTTCTCTCTCTAAACTTCTTATATTTCTCTAAACCTATTATATTGGTACCCATACATTTATCTCTCTAACCTTCTTATATTTCTCTAAACCTATTATATTGGTACCCATACATTTCTCTCTCTAAACTTCTTATATTTCTCTAAACCTATTATATGGTACCCATACATTTCTCTCTCTAAACTTCTTATATTTCTCTAGACTTTATATTAAATCGGAACCCATACATTTATCTCTCTAAACTTCTTATATTTCTCTAAACCTATTATATTGGTACCCATACATTTATCTCTCTAAACTTCTTATATTTCTCTAAACCTATTTATTGGTACCCATACATTTATCTCTCTAAACTTCTTATATTTCTCTAAACCTATTATATTGGTACCCATACATTTCTCTCTCTAAACTTCTTATATTTCTCTAAACCTATTATATTGGTACCCATACATTTATCTCTCTAAAATTCTTATATTTCTCTAAACCTATTATATTGGTACCCATACATTTCTCTCTCTAAACTTCTTATATTTCTCTAAACCTATTATATTGGTACCCATACATTTATCTCTCTAAACTTCTTATATTTCTCTAAACCTATTATATTGGTACCCATACATTTCTCTCTCTAAACTTCTTATATTTCTCTAAACCTATTATATTGGTACCCATACATTTATCTCTCTAAACTTCTTATATTTCTCTATACCTATTATATTGGTACCCATACATTTCTCTCTCTAAACTTCTTATATTTCTCTAACCTATTATATTGGTACCCATACATTTATCTCTCTAAATTCTTATATTTCTCTAAACCTATTATATTGGTACCCATACATTTCTCTCTCTAAACTTTTATATTTCTCTAAACCTATTATATTGGTACCCATACATTTATCTCTCTAAACTTCTTATATTTCTCTATACCTATTATATTGGTACCCATACATTTCTCTCTCTAAACTTCTTATATTTCTCTAAACCTATTATATTGGTACCCATACATTTATCTCTCTAACCTTCTTATATTTCTCTAAACTATTATATTGGTACCCATACATTTCTCTCTCTAACTTCTTATATTTCTCTAAACCTATTATATTGGTACCCATACATTTCTCTCTCTAAACTTCTTATATTTCTCTAGACTTATATATTAAATCGGAACCCATACATTTATCTCTCTAAACTTCTTATATTTCTCTAAACTATTATATTGGTACCCATACATTTATCTCTCTAAACTTCTTATATTTCTCTAAACCTATTATATTGGTACCCATACATTTATCTCTCTAAACTTCTTATATTTCTCTAAACCTATTATATTGGTACCCATACATTTCTCTCTCTAAACTTCTTATATTTCTCTAAACCTATTATATTGGTACCCATACATTTATCTCTCTAAACTTCTTATATTTCTCTAAACCTATTATATTGGTACCATACATTTCTCTCTCTAAACTTCTTATATTTCTCTAAACCTATTATATTGGTACCCATACATTTATCTCTCTAAACTTCTTATATTTCTCTATACCTATTATATTGGTACCCATACATTTCTCTCTCTAAACTTCTTATATTTCTCTAAACCTATTATATTGGTACCCATACATTTATCTCTCTAAACTTCTTATATTTCTCTAAACCTATTATATTGGTACCCATACATTTCTCTCTCTAAACTTCTTATATTTCTCTAAACCTATTATATTGGTACCCATACATTTATCTCTCTAAACTTCTTATATTTCTCTATACCTATTATATTGGTACCCATACATTTCTCTCTCTAAACTTCTTATATTTCTCTAAACCTATTATATTGGTACCCATACATTTATCTCTCTAACCTTCTTATATTTCTCTAAACCTATTATATTGGTACCCATACATTTCTCTCTTAAACTTCTTATATTTCTCTAAACCTATTATATTGGTACCCATACATTTCTCTCTCTAAACTTCTTATATTTCTCTAGACTTATATATTAAATCGGAACCCATACATTTATCTCTCTAAACTTCTTATATTTCTCAAACCTATTATATTGGTACCCATACATTTATCTCTCTAAACTTCTTATATTTCTCTAAACCTATTATATTGGTACCCATACATTTATCTCTCTAAACTTCTTATATTTCTCTAAACCTATTAGATTGGTACCCATACATTTCTCTCTCTAAACTTCTTATATTTCTCTAAACCTATTATATTGGTACCCATACATTTACTCGCTCTAAAATTCTTATATTTCTCTAAACCTATTATATTGGTACCCAAACATTGTCTCTCTTCTAAACTCTTATATTTCTCTAAACCTATTATATTGGTGACCCATTACATTGTCTCTCTGCTAAACTTCTTATATTTCTCTAAACCTATTATATTGGTAACGCCATACATTATCCTCTAAACTTGCTTATATTTCTCTAAACCTATTATATTGGTACCCATACATTTATCTCTCTAAACTTCTTATATTTCTCTAAACCTATTATATTGGTACCCATACATTTCTCTCTGCTAAACTTTCTTATATTTCTCTAAACCTATTATATTGGTACCCAGTACATTTATCTCTCTAAACTTCTTATATTTCTCTAAACCTATTATATTGGTACCCATACATTTCTCTCTCTAAACTTCTTATATTTCTCTAAACCTATTATATTGGTACCCATACATTTATCTCTCTAAACTTCTTATATTTCTCTATACCTATTATATTGGTACCCATACATTTCTCTCTCTAAACTTCTTATATTTCTCTAAACCTATTATATTGGTACCCATACATTTATCTCTCTAAACTTCTTATATTTCTCTAAACCTATTATATTGGTACCCATACTTTCTCTCTCTAAACTTCTTATATTTCTCTAAACCTTTATATTGGTACCCATACATTTCTCTCTCTAAACTTCTTATATTTCTCTAGACTTATATATTAAATCGGAACCCATACATTTATCTCTCTAAACTTCTTATATTTCTCTAAACCTATTATATTGGTACCCATACATTTATCTCTCTAAACTTCTTATATTTCTCTAAACCTATTATATTGGTACCCATACATTTCTCTCTCTAAACTTCTTATATTTCTCTAGACCTTATATATTAATCGGAACCCATACATTTCTCTCTAAACTTCTTATATTTCTCTAAACCTATTATATTGGTACCCATACATTTATCTCTCTAAACTTCTTATATTTCTCTAAACCTATTATATTGGTACCCATACATTTCTCTCTAAACTTCTTATATTTCTCTAAACCTATTATATTGGTACCCATACATTTATCTCTCTAAACTTCTTATATTTCTCTAAACCTATTATATTGGTACCCATACATTTCTCTCTCTAAACTTCTTATATTTCTCTAAACCTATTATATTGGTACCCATACATTTCTCTCTCTAAACTTCTTATATTTCTCTAAACCTATTATATTGGTACCCATACATTTATCTCTCTAAACTTCTTATATTTCTCTAAACCTATTATATTGGTACCCATACATTTATCTCTCTAAACTTCTTATATTTCTCTAAACCTATTATATTGGTACCCATACATTTCTCTCTCTAAACTTCTTATATTTCTCTAAACCTATTATATTGGTACCCATACATTTCTCTCTCTAAACTTCTTATATTTCTCTAAACCTATTATATTGGTACCCATACATTTCTCTCTCTAAACTTCTTATATTTCTCTAAACCTATTATATTGGTAACCATACATTTATCTCTCTAAACTTCTTATATTTCTCTAAACCTATTATATTGGTACCCATACATTTCTCTCTCTAAACTTCTTATATTTCTCTAAACCTATTATATTGGTACCCATACATTTCTCTCTCTAAACTTCTTATATTTCTCTAAACCTATTATATTGGTACCCATACATTTCTCTCTCTAAACTTCTTATATTTCTCTAAACCTATTATATTGGTACCCATACATTTCTCTCTCTAAACTTCTTATATTTCTCTAAACCTATTATATTGGTACCCATACATTTATCTCTCTAAACTTCTTATATTTCTCTAAACCTATTATATTGGTACCCATACATTTATCTCTCTAAACTTCTTATATTTCTCTAAACCTATTATATTGGTACCCATACATTTCTCTCTCTAAACTTCTTTATTTTCTCTAAACCTATATATTGGTACCCATACATTTCTCTCTCTAAACTTCTTATATTTCTCTAAACCTATTATATTGGTACCCATACATTTATCTCTCTAAACTTCTTATATTTCTCTAAACCTATTATATTGGTACCCATACATTTCTCTCTCTAAACTTCTTATATTTCTCTAAACCTATTATTGGTACCCATACATTTCTCTCTCTAAACTTCTTATATTTCTCTAAACCTATTATATTGGTACCCATACATTTCTCTTCTAAACTTCTTATATTTCTCTAAACCTATTAGATTGGTTACCCATACATTTATTTCTCTAAACTCTTATATTTCTCTAAACCTATTATATTGGTACCCATACATTTATCTCTCTAAACTTCTTATATTTCTCTAAACCTATTATATTGGTACCCATACATTTATCTCTCTAAACTTCTTATATTTCTCTAAACCTATTATATTGGTACCCATACATTTATCTCTCTAAACTTCTTATATTTCTCTAAACCTATTATATTGGTACCCATACATTTCTCTCTCTAAACTTCTTATATTTCTCTAAACCTATTATATTGGTACCCATACATTTCTCTCTCTAAACTTCTTATATTTCTCTAAACCTATTATATTGGTACCCATACATTTATCTCTCTAAACTTCTTATATTTCTCTAAACCTATTATATTGGTACCCATACATTTCTCTCTCTAAACTTCTTATATTTCTCTAAACCTATTATATTGGTACCCATACATTTCTCTCTCTAAACTTCTTTATTTCTCTAAACCTATTATATTGGTACCCATACATTTCTCTCTCTAAACTTCTTATATTTCTCTAACTTATATATTAATCGGAACCCATACATTTATCTCTCTAAACTTCTTATATTTCTCTAAACCTATTATATTGGTACCCATACATTTCTCTCTCTAAACTTCTTTTATTTCTCTAAACCTATTATATTGGTACCCATACATTTATCTCTAAACTTCTTATATTTCTCTAAACCTATTATATTGGTACCCATGCATTTCTCTCTCTAAACTTCTTATATTTCTCTAAACCTATTATATTGGTACCCATACATTTCTCTCTCTAAACTTCTTATATTTCTCTAAACCTATTATATTGGTACCCATACATTTATTTCTCTAAACTTCTTATATTTCTCTAAACCTATTATATTGGTACCATACATTTATCTCTCTAAACTTCTTATATTTCTCTAAACCTATTATATTGGTACCCATACATTTATCTCTCTAAACTTCTTATATTTCTCTAAACCTATTATATTGGTACCCTAATTTATCTCTCTAAACTTCTTATATTTCTCTAACCTATTATATTGGTACCCATACATTTATCTCTCTAAACTTCTTATATTTCTCTAAACCTATTATATTGGTACCATACATTTCTCTCTCTAAACTTCTTATATTTCTTTAAACCTATTATATTGGTACCCATACATTTCTCTCTCTAAACTTCTTATATTTCTCTAAACCTATTATATTGGTACCCATACATTTATCTCTCTAAACTTCTTATATTTCTCTAAACCTATTATATTGGTACCCATACATTTCTCTCTCTAAACTTCTTATATTTCTCTAAACCTATTATATTGGTACCCATACATTTCTCTCTCTAAACTTCTTATATTTCTCTAAACCTATTATATTGGTACCCATACATTTCTCTCTCTAAACTTCTTATATTTCTCTAGACTTATATATTAAATCGGAACCCATACATTTATCTCTCTAAACTTCTTATATTTCTCTAAACCTATTATATTGGTACCCATACATTTCTCTCTCTAAACTTCTTATATTTCTCTAAACCTATTATATTGGTACCCATACATTTATCTCTCTAAACTTCTTATATTTCTCTAAACCTATTATATTGGTACCCATGCATTTCTCTCTCTAAACTTCTTATATTTCTCTAAACCTATTATATTGGTACCCATACATTTCTCTCTCTAAACTTCTTATATTTCTCTAAACCTATTATATTGGTACCCATACATTTATTTCTCTAAACTTCTTATATTTCTCTAAACCTATTATATTGGTACCCATACATTTATCTCTCTAAACTTCTTATATTTCTCTAAACCTATTATATTGGTACCCATACATTTCTCTCTCTAAACTTCTTATATTTCTCTAAACCTATTATATTGGTACCCATACATTTCTCTCTCTAAACTTCTTATATTTCTCTAAACCTATTATATTGGTACCCATACATTTATCTCTCTAAACTTCTTATATTTCTCTAAACCTATTATATTGGTACCCATACATTTCTCTCTCTAAACTTCTTATATTTCTCTAAACCTATTATATTGGTACCCATACATTTCTCTCTCTAAACTTCTTATATTTCTCTAAACCTATTATATTGGTACCCATACATTTCTCTCTCTAAACTTCTTATATTTCTCTAAACCTATTAGATTGGTACCCATACATTTATTTCTCTAAACTTCTTATATTTCTCTAAACCTATTATATTGGTACCCATACATTTATCTCTCTAAACTTCTTATATTTCTCTAAACCTATTATATTGGTACCCATACATTTATCTCTCTAAACTTCTTATATTTCTCTAAACCTATTATATTGGTACCCATACATTTATCTCTCTAAACTTCTTATATTTCTCTAAACCTATTATATTGGTACCCATACATTTATCTCTCTAAACTTCTTATATTTCTCTAAACCTATTATATTGGTACCCATACATTTATTTCTCTAAACTTCTTATATTTCTCTAAACCTATTATATTGGTACCCATACATTTATCTCTCTAAACTTCTTATATTTCTCTAAACCTATTATATTGGTACCCATATATTTATTTCTCTAAACTTCTTATATTTCTCTAAACCTATTATATTGGTACCCATACATTTCTCTCTCTAAACTTCTTATATTTTTCTAAACCTATTATATTGGTACCCATACATTTCTCTCTCTAAACTTCTTATATTTCTCTAAACCTATTAGATTGGTACCCATACATTTATCTCTCTAAACTTCTTATATTTCTCTAAGCCTATTATATTGGTACCCATACATTTATTTCTCTAAACTTCTTATATTTCTCTAGACTTATATATTAAATCGGAACCCATACATTTTTCTCTCTAAACTTCTTATATTTCTCTAGACTTATATACAGGGTGCTTCAAAAAAATGTATACACACTTTGAACTCCCATAGAAAATTTATTTACCGTTCTACAAAGTTAAATTTCATGAAAATAGAAAATTGAAAGTCCAATATAAATGAAACATAAATAACAAATGTTAATACTGTTCAAATTGGTGACCTGCAGCATCAATACAATTCTGAGTACGGGCCAGTGGATAGGACGCATGGGGCCAATCGAGTTTCCAGCACGCTCTTCAGACCTTACACCACTGGATTTCTTCTTGTGGGGCACAGTAAAAGATGGGGTGTACAAACGTAAACCACGTAACCTAGACATTCTTTGGAATGAGATTCAAGCAGTGTGTAGAGAAATCTCATTGGACGTTTTGATACGATGTACAGAATCTGTGGTGACTCGTACTCAGAATTGTATTGATGCTGCAGGTCACCAATTTGAACAGTATTAACATTTGTTATTTATATTTAATTTATATTGGACTTTCAGTTTTCTATTTTCCTGAAATTTAACTTTGTAGAACGGTAAATAAATTTTCTATGGAAGTTCAAAGTGTGTATACATTTTTTTGAAGCACCCTGTATTATATCAGAACCCATACATTACTCTATAAAATTGCTATATAATATATATCTAAACCTATTATATTGGTACCCATTATATTTCAACAAACTTGCTATATTGGAACCCATACATTTCTCTTAACTAGCTATATTGACACATACCTCTCTATAAGCAGCACCATTGATCTATACCTTTCTATAAATATTCTATCGACAACAACCTTTTAAAAGCCTTTTAACTCGCTAATCTGCCTGTCTCTCCACAAATCTTTAAATTAATTTTTAACATATGCACAGAGAAGTCTGAAATATAATGAACGTTTTTTCAAACCTGATGACAATACAAGTTAACAAAATATCAGTCTTCTGGGTATTCGAAGTTGTTAAGAATGGACAAAATTCTATTCGAAAATTTATGGAAAATTTATTGCCATATGCTTTCAAGCTAGCTTTGATCTGAAGCTATCTACTTCCTGGGGAATCTAAGCGTGTGCATATTATTTTGATTATTGTACAGGTTCAAATATACCTGATAATTTATTACATCTCTAGTCCTGTTAAAACTTCTGAATAAAATGAATTCGCGTATCATTGATTTATGTAATTAGTGTTCTACAATTATAGGACCACACACATGTTCCTTCTGGTGGTCATAGAACTCTCTTATTTTTCAAAACCTGGAAGAATTATCCTATCACGGCAGTTAAGATAGAGGCCAGGTTCTCCTGTCCCGGGACAGCAACTCTCGTTATATTCCAATCTCCAAATTGGGCGAAATGTAAAATGCCCCGTGTCTCATCATATACCACTAGGAATCGTTATCCTCAACAATTACCCGAGTCAGACTTGAGAGAGAGAGATGCTGAAGCCAATTTCCGCTGCGGCTTACGGTCAAATTACAACGTGGGATTTATCTGTTTGCTAATTGTCTGGCGTCCATTTTATCTTATCTTTCTGATCTCTTTAATGTGTGTTGGGCCGTCTCGATCCCACACCTAGAATTGGTAGAGTTGGGTGTCTTTACCACGGGCTTATTTAACTTCTGACTCTGGTCCAGATAGGACCCTACACCTAGAATTGGATGTCTTTACCACGGGCTTATTTCACTTCTGACTCTGGTCCATATAGGATCCCACACATAGAATTGGTAGAGTTGGGTGTCTTTACCACGGGCTTATTTCACTTCTGACTCTGGTCCATATAGGACCGTACACCTAGAATTGGATGTCTTCACCACGGGCTTATTTCACTTCTGACTTCGGTCCAGATGGGATCCCACACCTAGAATTGGTAGAGTTAAGCGCAGATCTTCATTACGTACCTTTTTCACTTCCTCCCGTTCCAGAAGAATAAGAGATCATGTGATTAGAGCTTTTCTAAATTTGGTGTATATGAAATTCACAAACGAAAGATTAAAGTGGCACTTTTTCAGTAAAATGAATATTTTAGAATGTGGCTCATTAAGAGGGAACACAGATAACCTATTACCTATAGAATGTATGACATTTAATCATTTGGTTTAATTGCCAAAACATCCTTTAAGCTAAAATGTATACATCATCAATGCTCATACTCAGGAACTGAATTATTGATATAGAAGTTCAAAATATATGAAGAAAATATTGATGTTGTGCTATCATCTAGTGATAAAATTAATGCTTCTATCACGCCAGAAAATATATGAGGTAATTGATATGGTGGATATCAATAATAATATATATGGAAATGTTATATATGTAAATGATAATAAAAATTGGAGCGGTTGAAGACTCTAGCTGTCATTGTGGCAACAAATTCCAGGACTCGAGACACCTACTGATGGATTGTCCACTCTTCTTCACCGCTAGACAATAGACAATAAACAATGTTGTGGATCTATATCAATTTGTAAATAGCAAAGATAATATCATAGATTTAACTATTTTTGTAAATATATTTATGATTATCTTTCTAACCTGAAAGGTTCAGGTTCCTAATATATATTATTGTTTAACTTTTTAATTTCAATTACTTTTTCTTGTATAATATGTTTATAACTGTTTCTGTTTTGAAAATGTAAATCGACGCAATTATCCCTAGCCGGGATATCGTGTTTTGTGTGTTGAAATAAATAAATAAATGTGAGCCAAAACACAAGTGTTTGACTCTCCCACTTGGCACCACTAAAGCCACCCACACTTAGCTGGAAGCCGCCAGGTAAAAATAAACATCCTTGTGTTCAACTTGAGCCTGATATAGTACGCCACGTGCCATGAATCCACCTACTAACTCAGCTTCCTTCTTTACACAAATTCCTATCTAGCAACTTTCAATGTACCTCCTTCTCTATGCATATTTCTAACTATTTTCATTGTAATCACATTTAAAAATGTATTTCGAATTAAATATCAATCTAAAGTTTTTATAGATATTCTACATGCATTATCTCGTAACGTAACTCCTTCTTTATGCACATTTCCAGCTATTTTCACTGTAATCACATTTAGAAATGTATATCGAATTAAATATGAATCTAAAGTTTTTATAGAGATTCTACATGTATTATCTCGTAACGTAATTCTTTCTTAATGCATATTTCTAACTATTTTCATTGTATTACGATACACTGGCGCGCCATCTGTTATTAAAATTAGAAACTATTTTAGACGCTTAAGATTCTTTTTGAAATTAAACAATTTCCATTGCAGTAAGGGCAATAGAAATTGTTTAATTTCAAAAAGAATCTAACCCGTCTAAAATAGTTTCTTATTTTCATTGTAATCACATTCAGTAATGTATATCGAATTAAATATCAATCTAAAGTTTTTCTAGAAAATCTACATGCATTAACTTTAAAATAACGCTATTATATAATTTCTAAAGAAATTCCTCTAGATATCAATAAGTAGATTGTCGACATTTAAAATATCTCTGGTAACGCTCTCTATATCAAGATGCTTGCAACAAAAGGAGAAATCTTTCTCCAATAAATTTATATTTGAGAATATTCTGATAAAATTCAATCGATATAGGTTCCAAACAAGCGAAGCTGCATATCCCAATTAAATTACGCCTCTAGCCGGCCAATAAAAAGGCTACGGGCGCCACCGCGGTAAGTGCAGTCATTCCGAGCCTGCCCGATAAACCCAAAATAACAACACCGCTTCGACTTGAAAAACATTATTGGTTTGGTAATGATCATAAAAAGAGAAAAGAATTATTTCCTTTTTTCTCTTTCTTCCTTCCCTGAAACAACATCCCAACTATTCCTAGGCCTGTCTACGTAGCCAAATATTTTACCTTACTTCCCCGGCGGAATGTACATTTTCTTTCCTTCTCTCATTCTAATTATTTGGGGGGAAATTTATCGTTAATTAAATTTAAATAAAATCCACTCCTCTCGTTCCTCGAATTAAAGTTTAAGTGGCGGTGGAGCTGTTGGTGTCATTAAATACTTCTTGGGAGATGATTGGACCCGTGGTGTCACATGGGAATGTCCACACATATCTATAGTGTCTTATAAACCTTATGTTTACCTAACACCAATACACTAGCTACTTGTGGGGAATTTTTTTACAGTGCTGTTTATTTATGATTTTATTGAATATAGTGTCATTTTACCCTATATCGGAATAAATATCAAATATTCGTGATTTTTATTTATTCCAGAATTGACCAAATACTCATTCTTAATTAATCAACAATTAAAAATTAACAAAAAAAAATGATATTTATTTCTATGGATGGGGCAAGCCATCATCAACTTTCAGTTGCACGATAAGAAGATGCCTTTTATTGATTAATCAAGAAAGGTTATTTGGACAATTCTGGAAAAATTAAAAATCATCGAATAGTTGAATTTTATTCCGATAGATGGCGCAAGCCATACGATATGGAGATACCTTTTTTTACATATGGTTTAAAATTGTATTTGTTTATTTCCAGTTTTATAAATGAAATATGTGTCTATTACTAAATAATAAAAACGCATCATTCGGTCATAAGTATTTTTCAATACACACGTGAGGAATTTTTGCATTAAATAATTTGGATTGAAAATTTTATATTTAAAACCTATTGCATGCATTTGTGTAATTTTTTCAAAAAATAAAAAGGTCACAAAAGAGTTCCTTGAACAACTCGGCAGCAAGAATTAACCCGTTTGGTTACTTGCACTCGCTGGTGGGGTTGGACTTTGCGAGAATCGGCGCCCTTAGAGTATTCTTTTCAATTAGAAAAAAGTTCCCAAAGTGAGGGATTTGATCCCGGGTCGTAGCGGTTGAAAACCAACGGTTTAGACCACCCTTCCACCGACTCCCCTTTTTGTTTAATCAGTAAGTTTAACGTAGGTATAGCAATACTGTCAACAGTACTTGTACTAGGAGTACCGATTAGGAAGAAGTAAGAACAGCAGCGGATGTTGTCGTTCCTCGACCCGACGTCCGAGAGTCTGCCAAGAGGATATTCCTGTCGATGTAGGTGAAGGTGACAGTGTCTAGCCACGTCGTTCAGGTGACAGTCTCCAGATGATGTCTGTTATTGAGCCGATGATGTAATCATTGCCCTCCCCTTCATAAGCATTGTGAAATATGTTATTCCTACAATACACGTCGCATACACTTAGGCGTTCATTCTGTTCAGCACTTCGATGGAAATTCACGTTTTGCGGAATATATGTAGATACTCAGGAATAGAAACTTGATAATGTGGAAATCATTTAATCCATCAAGTGGCACTATTTATATATATTGAGTGTTATTTTTTTTTAATTAAAAATAATCATACATAGAAATAACCCCTTTTTAATTGTAGTAAAATGTAAATTGTATTTGATACAGTAATACCTATTTAGAAGCATCTGGCGTAAATGTCTGAAGGCAGATGGCATTCCTCTGAAGAATATGAGGAGGGATTTAATCACAATACAATTCTATATTTCCTTTCACCTTCTGATAGCATTGGAGTGTAGGTAGCGATGCATCATGGCGGGAAAGGTTCATATGAACGTGGTCAGAATATGCCTTTTTTGATTTTAATATAACTCTATGCAATAAATACATTTTCAGAAATTTTAAAATGTATTATCAGGTAATACTACTTAGAGAGTTCAAATATTCACCAGTTGAGAGAACAAAGGTCAAATTGACTCCATAATTTCTCACAACAAGATGTAACAGAATATTTCATTGCCACGAGAGAAAACAAAGGTCATATTGACTCCATAGTTTCTCACAACAAGATGTAACAGAATATTTCATTGCCACGAGAGAACAAAGGTCAAATTGACTCCATAGTTTCTCACAACAAGATGTAACAGAATATTTCATTGCCACGAGAGAGAACAAAGGTCAAATTGACTCCATAGTTTCTCACAACAAGATGTAACAGAATATTTCATTGCCACGAGAGAACAAAGGTCAAAATGACTCCATAGTTTCTCACAACAAGATGTAACAGAATATTTCATTGCCACGAGAGAGAAACCTAAAAAGAGAACGATCGTTTTTCCAATTCGAAGAGATATAAATTTTCAACAAAGAATTCATTTTCATTCGGAATAAAGAAAAAATCTTTTTTTTCTCCCTTTTATTAGGCTTTAATATTAAAAAGAAAAAGTTTTTCCTATTTCCCACCCAACTGAGCGACATGAAAAACTGCTTTGGTATTTAATGAAAAAAGGAGGAGGACAGGAAGGAAGTAATATAAAATATTTTGTTGCTTCTTTTTAATTTTTAAATATTTGGTATCGGTAGGTGTTGGAGGTAATTATGGGACGGCTATTGATTCTCTCTTCTGGAATTTCTTCAGCTCCTTCCTGCCCCAGGGATGGGGTTGAACGACTTAGCATCTAGTTATATATATCACCACTGGCTGAATAACTAAAATTGTTGAAAATCAAGATCATCTGTGAAATTAAATTGATAAAGTAGCCGAAGTCTTGGTGCTAAGCTCAAAAAGCCTTTGTCTATGCAAAGGGTATATGTCTGATTAAAAGAATGGGTTGAATATAGCTTCGATGTTTTTTATGAATTAAATTGCCATTTATCAATGAAATTTGTAACAAATAAATTTACTGGCAATGGGTTTCTTTAAAATATTATCATCAAATATTATCTATACAGACCTAAAGATAATATTTGATGATATGACTAAAAAGAAATGCATTGCCATTAAATTTATTTGTTACAAGCTTTGTTGTTCTTTTTCTTACTTTGTACATTCAGTAATGTATGAATATAGTATGATATCACAGCAAAACATTCCGCCTATAAACCGTTATATCGAGCTATGAATCGTGACATTCTGATTATCGACAAGAGGAATCGAATAATCCCATTATCTTCCAAATACATCTCGTCAGAATGCCAAAGACATCATTATACTGATAAGAACATTGCCACAGGATAATCATCCTTCGCTGAATTGCGAGAATACACCTATCCCCCGATTTACACGGTAGATACGTTCCTGAGAAAAACGTGTAAATCGAAAATTAAAAATTTTCGCGAAATTTTTATGCGAAGAAATACAGACACAGTGTGCGTGTGCAGCAAGTCAGCACATAAGCTCGGGATTCCTCGTGAGATGTGTACACAGCGCATGTGTTCAATCACAGTAGTATTTTGTATAGTGCGATAAAAACAAAAAAAAAATGCATTTGGAAAACCGTGTAAAAGCGAAAACGTGTAAAACAAGTACCGTGTAAATCGGGGGATAGGTATACTCTATTTGGCCGGACTTCTACACAATGCCATTGCTGAAATGTTGAGGTGTTTATGAACAGATATCCTGAAGGTTTGAAACATCTTCCAGTATTACTTTAGTGTGTTAACTCTATTTTATTATACACAGCAATAACATCTATATAATACAAATCAAAACATCAAAACTCGAATGTTTCTTTTCACAAATGAACCAAACTTCTACTGTCCTTACTGCGATGAAAAAATATTGGGAGAGCTTGACTCATCAGTGGTGAAGCCTCCCAGCGGGTTTGCCAATTTAATCTACCAGACCGCTTCTACAGTAAGGACAGTAGAAGTTTGATTTGTGAAAAGAAACGTATTAATTTATGCCTAACTGGTCCTTATTGGTTTCGGAAGAGCATTATGAAGCATCCTTAGAACTATGAATTCCGGCCTAAGGCAACCTCAATCTACAAAAAATATATATACTTTTGGGAGCTAAGACTTTCCTATTATAACATCAAGCAGAGTAATCACCAAAACCACACACACACACACACGAAGAAATTAATACTTTTTTAATTTCCTTTCTTAACTGACTCACATCCTTTCTAAAATCAAATATATACATGCAAAGTAACCCGGTCATCTGGTCAAAATAACAAATATATTAAGCTATGAAAAACAACTTATAAAAAAGCTAACATTTACTTACTATAAAAATTATAATAATTTGAAGGTTACCAAAATTCTTATCCTTGTCTTTCAGATAGGTGAATTTGCAACCATTTTGTTCTTTTTTGTGTGTTCCCGAGTATATATTCAGAATATTACGCCGCATATACGTACAGTTATCAGAATAATTATAAAATATTATAGAGAAATAATACGAAGAATATTAATGAAAATGTTTAAAAAACGACAATAGGTGAAGGACCTGATCACTGGAAGATTTTATTGAACGGTAACGAACCTCACACTAATAGGTAAGTTAGCAAAACAACAAACTATATAAATATCTAACACAAAGCAATAACGCGCCATCTATACATATAAAATGATAGGATTTAAAAACACGAATGTTTCTTTTATACATAATACAAACTTCTACTGTCCTTACTGCGATGAAAAAATATATTGGGAGGGCTTGGCTCATCAGTGGTGAACCCTCCCAGCGGTTTCGCCAATTTAATCTAACAGACCGCTTCTCAGAGTTCTAATACTGTATTGGATCATTCTGCTTATATACGTAGCACTATATAAATATCTATATTTACGGGGCTGCAAACCAGAATGAAAAATATGCCGAAACCCGGGATCGAACCAGAAACTTTTAGATCTTCAGTCTAACGCTTTTCCAACTGAGCTATTTCGCCTTTAAAAAAAGTGAAGATGCCGGGAATTGAACCCGAGGCCTCTCACATGCGAAGCGAGCTCTCTACAACAAACTAAACAAAGACATCTATTTATATACAATGTAATACAACAGTAACAAGGTCGCTGGTCAATAACAATAATTATATTTCTATGAAAAATAGACACTTCGGCCAGTTAGAGTTTTTTATTTTTCTCAACGTTTCGACAAAAATATTTTGTCTTCATCAGGAGAAGTAAATATATATTTCACAGAAATATGAAAGCAGGCCAGGCAACCTCTATCTCCAGAATATTTATATTACACCTATCCCCTGATTTACACGGTAGATACGTTCCTGAGAAAAACGTGTAAATCGAAAAAGAAAAAGAATGTCTTATTTTAAATCTTTCAAACCAGCCATGACTTGCCAAAAAAATTGGCTTCTTTTCAGTTGAAGAATAAGATGTGTGTGGCAATTGCTCTACATTTTTTTCGTATAGTATTTCGTTAGTATAGTGCGATAAAAACAACAACAAAAAAACTTAATTGGAAAACCGTGTAAAAACGAAAACGTGTAAAACAAGTACCGTGTAAATCGGGGGAAAGGTGTATTTTCCTATTTAGAAATCTGAGAGAATTGTCATTTCAACAGAAAGAATAATGTTACCTAACACAGCTATAAGAATCCTGACTGGATCATATACCACGGGGTAAAATAAACGTCCAAAGAAATAAAGACCAATACTTCAATCTTTTAATTTCTCGAAGAACAAATTCTGCGGTTGATTGGTTGGTCTGCCACTGGAAAGATTACAGAAATTGGAATTATTTCTTTCTTTCTTTTTTCTACAACGGTCACCCACAAACCTTTGGAATTGAGATGATCAGTGTAATATGTGTCTTCCAGAAATAACACAATTTCCTTTTTCTAAAAGGAGGTTTTGTTAGATCTATTCAATTTTAAAGAGTTTATATTTTGATGCATTAGCATGTTATGAAAATTCGAAACTATTATAGACGCGTATGATTCTTTTGAAAATTAAACAATTTCTACTGTTCTTACTGAAATGAAAAAAATTATTGGAGGGCCTGGCTCATCAGTGGTAAACCCTTCCAACGGTTTCACCAGTTTAATCTACCATACCGCTGTTATATTGCATTTTTCGATTTTCCTTTTATAGTGATACTGATGCTAGACTCTTGGAATGGGTATTTTAGATGAACTATGGACATAAGCTTTGAGGACAGTAGAATTACATACAATTATAAATATATTAATTTTTAAATATTGAAAAATGTGCTCTATCGATCTCAATTATTTTTGACCAAAGTTTATAGAGATTACACATTGTAGTATTATTCGAGGTTTTTAAATACCACAAATCTTTTATAATTGAAAACAAACAAGAATAGCATTGGTCAAAACATTTAAAATCGTAGATTAATATCCTCAACACAATATTTAAGAAAATAAATGGCATCCTTTATTGTGCAACTGGAAATTGCTTTTTACACATTAATATTTGTAATTATGATAATTTTTCTTCAAATCAAAGATATTTCGGCCAGTAAATCTTTTTTATTATCTCGACGTTTCGACAAAAAAATATTTTGTCCTCGTCAGGAGCGAACAAAAATTAAAACATTTGGCAAAGCGTTAAAAATTATTCTAAGGCTGCATTTTTAACTACTTTTTAAATTTAAAAATGAATTGAATTGTTGTGGAATATCTTCGAATATATTTATAGATCTTTTCCCCATTTCTCGTGTTACCCATTCTTCTAAAAATAATCTTTCTTTTTAAAATTTTATATTCCTATGAAATATCCCAATATTTTTGTCGAAACGTCGAGACAATAAAAAATATTTGCTGGCCGAAGTGTCTTTTATTTGAAGAGCTATGAATGCCAGCCAGGCAGCTTCTATAGTTACCATATGATAATTGTGTAGAATTCTAGTTTATTTTATATAGCATATTAGAAGCATAGGGCGCTTCTCCCGTCAAAATAAACGTCAAAAACTGACGCCATCTATTGACCGTCCGGCCTCGGGTCGGTGACAAACCCACAACACCAGCTTTGGCAAATTGAGAAGCGTCCACCTAGAGACCATGGTTTCGGGCTAATGGCCCTCGTCAGTCTAGGGTGGACTTTATTCTATGAGATCCACACGGGATCTAATGGAATCTTCACAATCTACCAAAGAGGTGTTTTGCTTCTCAATTTGCCAAAGCTGGTGTTGTGGCTTTGTTACCGACCCGAGGCCGCTAGTTTCCGGCGACGGTCAATAGATGGCGTCAGGTTTTGACGTTTATTTTGACGGGAGAAGCGCCCTATGCTTCTATGGATCAATTTCCTCCCGGCAATTTTTCCATCTATATAGCATATTATATAGTTATTCAGGTTTCAAAAAACTTGTATTGAGCCATTTATGTATTTCCATATTCATATTATCCAATTGCATACAGAAATATATTTTAAACGAAGTGAATATTTTGGATTAATATTATTCATTAAAACATATTTCCGAAGATTTGCTTACAAGGAGTTTGAATTCCTAGAGGAAGAAAGGCGAGCAGCCTCGTCGAAATATTGGAAATATGATTTAATAATTAACATCGATCCAAATTATACACTTCTTTTAATGTTCTGAAAATGAATTGCTTAATATTTTGAACAAGAAATATATTAAAATAAAATTTAATAAATTAATTAATATATAAATAGAATATTTAATTGAAAAGGCATATATTGGATCAAAATGTCATTTATTTTACTAATATTTCAGTTAGCTGACGCCAACCTTTATCAAGGTATTATAACATTTTAAAGTGTGTCAACAACAAACTCAGCGCCACATAACGTCAACAGCATTAAGTTTTTAAAATTTTTTGTTATATTCAATAGGGAGAAAAAAAGTTGTTATATATATTTAAATTATAACATGAATCATGAAAATTTCTCTTATAGAATTGAAAATAGTTATAAAACGAAGAGAAAATTTTTTATTTTTACTATACATGGGCTACAAGCTTTCGGGCTTCACGCCCTTCGACGGGCGTACCCGTCGAAGGGCGTGAAGCCCGAAAGCTTGTAGCCCATGTATAGTAAAAATAAAAAATTTTCTCTTCGTTTTATAACTATTTATATATATTTAAATTATGGACTAAATAATTTTGTAAAATATAGGTGTGAATATTTTGAAAATTAATGGATATTGTTCCACTTTATCAAAACCGAAATGTTTTCATATATAATAACCATTATATAATAGTTTTAAAGGTTTATAATAAACAAACACGATGGAAAAAACACGACTATGATATAGAAAAATATAAAAGAAATGTGTAAGTATAAAAAGTAAAGAAGAATTATAAAAAAAGAACGATCTGGCAGCAAGGTAAACTAGATCTAAACATGTGTGTGTTCCAATAAACCTATTTTCAAATTACCAGAAATACAATGGTCCAGAGAGAAGCAATATTTGTAAACTTAGATTAAAGGAACAGAAAAAGTCACTGAAGATATTTTACTGAATCGAAAAATCTTCTAATTCAATAGTTTTTAAGTTGGCCTCTTTGGTGTCTATTATTTCTAAGGCCTCAGGGGTTTTAAAGGGCCCCCACCTTCCAAAGAAGATCTTCTCTAGAGAGGGAAAAAATTCCACCCACTTTTATCTAATCCCTTTATTTTCTAAAGAATTTTCCGTTTCTTTTTCCTTTTTATTATCAGCATACCTTCTTTTTTTCAGAATAAAAACTAGAAATTGGAATTTGGAGGAGTGTTTTTTATAGATGAAAGTAAAAAAAAAACAATAAAAGATGTTCGAGTTCTTAATAAGCGATGCCATAATATCTATCATTTTCCCTCTTGACGCTTCTCTCTCACGGGTTATTTGAAGTTTTTAGCCGTGTTTTCCCGATAGGTTTTTCAAATGAGCTGCAGTCGGGTACCATTGGCCGGGTATTGACGTGTAAGGGTGATTCATGACCCCGTGGCTCATTTTTTAGGCGGCTCGCGTAAAATGGAAAAGTGGATAAAGCTATCAGGCCCTAGGCCATCCATTTAGGCACGTTTGTAGACTTGTTATCCCCTTTTTACCAAGTCACCGCCCCATGATAAATCATTAATCTTAAAATTGATGTTATATAGATCCATAGCCATCTGCTAAAAAAACTTACCATACTTTGATTAGACTCAAAAGCAGACGGCAAATTCAATATTCATTTTGAATAAATTTAACTTTGTTAACACTGTTATTTTTGAATCATTCTCTATTTAAATGATTTTATTCTTAAAATTGATGATATATCGATCCATAGCCTTCTGCTAAAAATCTAACAGACGAACCTTCGATAAGACTCAAAACCAGACGATAGATTCAAAATTCATTTTAAATAAATTTGATTTATTTACTCTCCTCTATTTGATGGAATTTTAAAATAAATTTAATATTATGTTTGCAATATCTTTCTAAATTTTGTTAAATTCACAGATATAATATTTTTCCTATTAAGTTTTTTCTATACTCATATATTATGATAGAAATATTTATATTAAAATAATATAGGAAATAATACTGTAAAATAAATATTAGCAATTCTAAATGGATTATAACGGCTTAAAAATATTTGGTTAACTTTTTATTAAATTATAAATATATTGGGGAGATTTCACAGATTCAGTGTAAGTTTATAAATAATTTAATATTTGAATATTATATTCTAGAATATATGTAAATAATTATAGAGATTTATTTAAAAATATATATATATTATCTTAAAAGATATATTTCTTTTTCATATTTTTCACAAAAAAAAAGATCTTGATTTGTTTAATATAAATATATTTTGAAACATTTATTAAAATAGAAAAATAACGAGAAATATGTTTCTATAATATATAAATTGAAGTAAAGAAAAATTTGAAAAAAAAAAATCTGAAAAAAAAAACCTTTTGATTTTTTAGTGTATGTCACTTCACGCACTGTTTGCTCTGCAAATATTATCAGAGTAACATTTTATAAGTCAATTTAACTTAACTTTGATGGTTTTATGAATAGGGTAAAATTATTTTTTTGTAACTAATATGTCACAGGTTCTTTGGCTAAATATGAAAATGACATTTTATACAAGAAATTTGTAACAGCTTCAGGACACTAAATATAGTTTAGAGAAAAGTTTGGTGGGAAACGGGTCATTAATGGAAATTTTTAGCATAATTTGATACTTAAACTCTTAATGCTGGAACTTGTAGCAGATAAATATGTAACGTCTGTGACACTTATTGGATCCAAATATACTTCTTTTATTCCAAAATAGACAATGACAATTGTGAAATAATTTTATTGACATCTTGTCAATACATGCAAAGTACACAGTCTGTACTATTTAAAAATATATAATATGCAATATATACACTATGTAAAATGAATATGGCGAATAAATATGAATATATTCCAAAATAGATAGAAAAATACTTCGATAATTCAACTTATCAGAAAATATGCAAAGATGTTCGATATACCATACATTTTTTCATTCCAAGAATGTAATATATTTTCTCTCTCTCTCAATATCAAATTATATAAAATATGTAAATTATGATTTGTATATAAAAACACTATTTATCATTAATTTATTAACATGATACTTCTTTTAAAGGACTAGCAAGTTCGAAGGTTTAAAAATAAAAGGTTGTACAAGAAACTTAACCCTGGAAGCTTTATTTTTTTATAATATTAGATGTTTAATTAAAAAGGCATATATTGGATCAAAAAAATATTTATTTTAAAATAAATAATTTTTTGATCCAATATATGCCTTTTTAATTAAAGATTTATCTATGGATTGCTCTATTTTCAAAAAAAAAATATTAGATGCATAAACCTTTTTTTTTTTTTTAATTTTCAAAAGGACACATTGCTCTTAGTAACAAAGAACTTTCCTAGAGTATTTAGCGATGTTTTATGTAAACACCATAAAAGATAGAAAGAATAAATAGTTATTAAGGATTTAATCAGTAAAAGTCCTATTTTTATATTAGAAAAATATTATTCTAACTTCTAAAATGTCACTCAATTTTTATTTATTAGAGATATTTTCACATTCAAGACACAGAAAGCCTTTATTATGGCATATAGTGTGATATGTGAAGATTCGCCACGGAGTCTGATAACATTTTAAAAAGACAAATAATACGGTTATTTACATATATGAGATAAATACATACCTAAACCTTCAATAAGACCTTTCGACTTATGTGAAAAAAAATCTTCAACCGAAAAACGGGGACTTTAAAAATTTAAAGAGACTTTTATGCAATATCTGCATTGATAGAAAGCGAAAAAAATAGAAGATAGCCTCAAATACCCATTTCTTTTCTCATGAAGTCGCTTGGACCAAATTTTTGATCGTTGAGATAGAGTCTGCATCACGGTAAGGCCAAAAGCCTGAAATGTCTTTGTGGTTGGCCTTTCTTGATTGGTTAGCCGATATAATAGAACAAGCCTGAATCAACGCTTAGTCGAATTTTGTTTCCCCAGATGGCGTTCTGCCATTTGAAATGTTCAGGTGAGGCGATCAGGATATTCCCCTCTTTATTTATATATATACAAAGAGTGTGTGAATACATATTTTGAAAATCTATTTCATATATATATATATATGTAATATTGGGTTGGATCCTGTCTGTGATTAGGGATCCTGTCGACTAACTGTAATATTGGGTTGGATCCTGTCTGTGATTAGGGATCCTGTCGACTATCTGTAATAATTTGTTGAATCGACTTATCTGTGATTAGGGATCCTGTCGACTAACTGTAATATTGTGTTGAGGCTCTGTCGACTCTCTGTTATAATGCGTTGGAGTTCTGGTTGACTCTTGTAGAACCTCGTCGACTCTCGCTATAAGTTGTGGCAACCGAGGGTCAAACCTGTAGTAACCGCGAGGGACAGTCAGGGGTGGAGAGTTTTCCAGTGCCTCTCTGCACCTTGTAGGACCTTTAACAGTTCTCCCAAAGTACAGGCAGTCGTGGTCGAGGCAGAGTGGAAAACTGGGGATGTCCACACACAAAAAACGAAGAGACACAGTTGAAAGAAAGTTCCTTGAATAGATAAAAAGCGAGCCAAAAGCAAAGATGGAGATAGGAGTAGCGTTTCTTACTGACTACATGGTGAAATGAGGTGGAACTTGGAGACAGCCGGCCACGCGCTGATGGGGAACTGAACTGAACTGGCTGTTGCTACGCGGCCTTTTTATACGACCGCTCTGACTAAGAGAATTGGGTCATGCACGTGTCGATGGACACCGGACACTGGCGACAGACTGTCGGGGTCCAATCTATCTTTAGAAGTCACTTGTGATTCTCTCCTTGGCTCTTAACTTAGCTTTTAATCTATTATATTTTATTTATTCATCCTCAGTACATTACATCTGGAGATACAAGGACACACGTCAATTATGCGTATAATTAGTTGTAGTTTATAATTAGTTCTATATACAACATGACAAGCTTGTTATATGTATTACATAATATAGGGTTATTGGTTTAAATTATCATATATATATATATATATATATATATGAAAAGATAGTACAAATGTTATATTGTACTTGAATAAGGTGCATAAATTAAGAAAAAGGCATCTCCTTATCGTGCAACTGAAAGTCGCGCAAGCCATCAGCAACTTTCAGTTGCACGATAAGTAGATGCCTTTTTCTTAATTTATGCACCTTATTCCAGTACAATATTACATTTGTACTATTTTTTCACATTGTGTCGCGGTCTCACGCAATTCTGGCCTTAACTACCCGTTTCGTGATTTTTCAGGATGCCTTAATGACCAATTTTTTTGGTCGTCGAGGTACAGCTTGCACCACGCTGATGAGGGCCAACAGCCCGAAAGGCGTCTGTGGTTAGCTTTTCTTGATTAATCAAGAATGGATATTTGGCCAATACTGGAATAACTAAAAATCAACGAGAATAGTTGATATTTATTCCGATAGATGGCGCAAGCCATCAGCAACTTTCAGTTGCACGATAAGGAGATGCCTTTTTCTTAATATATATATATATATACAGTGGTACCTCGACATACGAGTGCCCCAACATACGAGTTTTTCGAGATACGAGCCGACGAGCAAGTGATTTTTTGCTTTTAGTTACGAGCGAAATTCGAGATACGAGTTCGGTTCGGTAGTAACACGCAGTCGCGCCATCACGATCAGTTAGCAGCGTGCTTCCGCTGTGATAAGTTGTGTTTTGTGTTGGAGTTTTGTGTTGCGTTTACATTTACAGTTTTAGTTCATTTATTTTTATAACCATGGATCGGAAGAAAGTTTGTAAAAAGTCAAGTGCTAAGAAAAAGATGATGAGTATTGAATTAAAACGTGAAATTATAGAAAAACAAGAGCAAGGTGTTCGAGTTGTTGACTTGTCGAGGCAGTATGGCCGTAGTACGTCCATGATATGTTCTGTGCTTAAACGGAAGGAGTCGATAAAGAGTGTAACGCCGGCTAAGGGCCTTACGATGGTTACATTGGTTTTGAGGAGTCAGAGGAGGAGGTTATTTCTACAAGTGAGATAAAGGATCTTAGGAATGTGGGAGAGAGTTTCACAGTTCGTGGTAAAAAAAAAAAACACCCAGAAAAAATTGCAACAGGTCGTGCATATGACCTTTTTAATGACACTTGCCTAACTCATTTCCGGAACATTGTGAGAGGGAGGAAGAAACAAACCTCCTTGGACATGTTTTTTTCTAAACGGCCTACAGGTGAAAGCGAGAAAAATGTAGCGAAAAAGGCAAAGACCAGTGAGGATATCTAATTTATTTCTTTACATTCTATTTTTTGTTTTTGTGCAATAAATATTAGATATCTATAAATACGTTTTTATTATTTAAAACCACGTAACAAAAATAACTGGGGTGACATTTTGGAGGTTGGAACGGATTAATGGTAGTTCAATTATTTTGTATGGGGAAATTTGCTTCGAGATACGAGTAATTCAAGATACGAGCAAGGTTGCGGAACGAATTAAACTTGTATGTCGAGGTACCACTGTATTTGCAAACATTATTAAGTAAAAATATTTAAGACCTCCAGGGAAAAGGATCTTTTCAAAACATTTTTAATCTCTAGCTTTCTGGTACGAACGACCTTCTACAGAGGAAAACATGGTATAATGATTCGCCTATAGAAAAGACTAATATTTTAACTCGTGTTCTATTGGGGCACATCATTACACCATGTTTTCTTCTGTAGAAGGGCGTTCGTTTCCGAAATCTAGAGATTAAAAATGTTTTTGAAAATACACTTTTCCCTGGAGGAATGATATATTTTACTTAATATTGGTACAAGGGATCATTTTATTGTATTGACTTGCGAATAAGTTACTCAAACACCGCAATGATTAAATAATTAAATTAAAATACAATGATTATATATAAAGCATTTAAATAATATATAATCAATGAATTAGAATAAAATTCATATTACATACTTGATATATATCTTTATATTGATAAATAAAAACAATTCTACAATGGATGACGTCTTCCAAGTTTTCACATTAGAGAAGCGGGAAAGTAATTTCATTAACAGACGAAATCTTTATCCATTAGAAGCTCCCCTTCTGGTTCAGATTTCTAGGGAGGAATCAAGATTAATGATTTGAAAAGTATATTAACAAGTTTTTTGGTTAAATAATCTTTCTCTCTGTCAGATTAATAGCATTCATATATAGCTATTAATTATTTGATTGGAAAATCACAAATTATTAAATATATATTTCAAATATACTATTATAATGTGTTTTTCAAACAAATATATTGATTTAAAACGTAGAAATTCACAATATATTATTATCAATCGATTGCCCAGCATTTCAAGATTATAGAATGAAGAATGAACTAGTTGTTTGTGAACTTAACGATTTGATTTCCGATAAAAAAATCATATTTAAAGTTCAATTCATTTTGTAAATACATTCTAAACTTTCTACAAAATATGGATCTCTAATGTTTCCATGTGTTGAATAATGTAAATATCTTATGTAAATACACTTTTCTCCTTGTTTGGCGCAAGTATCCCTTGTGGGATATAGCGTTTTGGAAATAAAATAATTGGTAATTGTAATATAAAAATATAATTTAATAAAACAACCCCTTTGTATCAATATTGAGTAAAAATATATCAGGACTCCAGGGAGAAGTATATTTTCAAAACATTTTTATTATCTAGCTTTCGGGTACAGACGTCCCTCTACAGAAGAAAACTTGGTATACCAATTCACCAAAAAAACACGAGCTAAATATAATCGGAAAATTCTATAAAATTATGTAAAATGAAAAGACACTTTTGCCTAGAGGCATGATTAATTTTACTCAATAAAAATATAAATTAAAGATTGTAAAATTTTGATTTAGAAATTGTTATTTATGAATTAAAATGAAAAACGTTAACATAATGAAGTTTCAATAATAGTTTTTACTACCTCTTCGATCGAAAATTGAGTACTTATATAGAAAAAATTAAATAAAGGTTTTATATAAAAATATAAATATATATTGATTATATATATTGCTGCGTGGAAAATTAGGAAAGACAAACTTCAGGATGACACAGCAATTTATTTAAGGCAAGAACAAACTATGAATGATAAACAAAAGATGAGCAATGAGGGAAGTTTACAGAGTAACAAAATATAAACATTAAAATGATACTCTGTTAATAAAATAATAAATACTTTGCTACAATATCAAATAAGTCATATTTTCTCTATGCCCATGAGAACATGAGCTTTTTAGATGGCAGAGCGCCTTCTTTGGTTTTAATACCAAAACCTGACCTTTTTCATAATTTTATTTTTTTCAATTATTTTTCATACACACACATCTACATATATATATATATATGTTATGAATATTTTGTTTTGCTGTTTAAAAAGATAAAGAATTGAAGGTACAGTCGTTGAAAAGGAAATAAAATTATTTACTTATCAAGTAGTTTTTATTTTGAATTACTTGAATCAAATTACACATAAAATTATTTTTCACAGTAATATAGAATTTATAAAATGAATCCCCCCCCCCCTTATATTCGTGAATTTAAAAAATAGGTAGGTTAACTATACATATTTACAACAATATTCAAAATGTTATGTTCTAAATCTATGGTCAAAAATAAAATAATAGTCAATGATGAAAATCAAATATATGTTTTTTTTTTAAATAAAATATTTGCATTTTAGATTTAATAATATATATATATAACTATGAAGCGTAACTGCAGAAGATACAACGTAAACTTGTTATAACCCTATGTTGTTACATAAAATACAAAACTTTTTTGATACCTTAAAAAATAATATTTATCTAATTTGTTTTTAACTATCAATACTCCTTCTCTTATACCAATTATCTTTCCTATATTATAGATATAATTCCACTTTATTGTATATATAAGATTAATCAAATATTTGTTCAAAAAAACCTTTATTTTAAATATACGAAATAATTGATATGGAATAGGTGATTGTAAAGTAGTAAATTGATTGGCATATCAATATTTTCAAGATTACGAGGTCAAATTGTATTAAAACGGGAAATTTAATGTGTTGGGAGTTTAATTCAATAAAGTTATTATCTAAAGGACTTTTCAATATCTCGCGAGCTCTTAGATAACAAACTTAACTTGGATACAAAGCAGGTTTCTTTCAATATAGGCTGTTGTTGTCGTGTCTAAAGAAGAGTCTCAGATGTCTCCATGCATCTCCATCACAGCAGTAGCAATGTCCACTATCTTGGATGTGTATACTATATTTTTGTTGTTGTCGTGTCCAAAGAAGAGTCTCAGATGTCTCCATGCATCTCCATCACATCAGCAGCAATGTATACTATCTGGGGTGTGTAAAGTTGCTGCTCTGGGTCTAAGTCAATTTTCTGCAAGTATGCTGCCATTCCTGGGCATGAGGATATGTAGGTAGGTGTTAGTTCCACACCAGGACAGTTGTTGCATGCTCTATAGGTTCTTGTGCCATCTGGATGTATTGCCATTCCTTTATAGTGTTTTGTTTTAAGTCTTGTTATAGTTTTTGTCAGTTTTCTCTCTGAGTTTATTTCACATATTTGATCTTTTATTATTTTTTGTTTGATTATCTTGTGTTTTGCTTCAATATAGGTATTTGATAAGTATAATGCTGAGACTCTTTGCTCCTAGAATTAACGAAGATTATATGATAAAATTGACTAAATTGAACTCTCTCTCTCTCTCTTCGAATAAGAAAAATATAACGATGATTGAAGAGGAGTGTCTTACAAGAACTTTATTCACAAACTTTCGGACGTCCTTCTACAGGTTTTACGATGACAGAAAGAAAGAAATATGAGATGAGTATTAATAGAACCATATATTTTTGCAAATGAGAAAAATATAGTATTTATAAATATAAATTAACACAAAGCAATAACGCGCCATCTAAACATATAAAATGAAAGGATTTAAAAGTACGAATGTTTCTTTTTATACATAATACAAACTTCTACTGCCCTTACTGAGATGAAAAATATATTGGGAGGGCTTGGCTCATCAGCGGTGAACCCTCCCAGCGGTTTTGCCAATTTAATCCACCAGACCGCCTCTCAGAGCTCTAATACTGTATTGGACGATTCTGCTTATATACGCAGCACTGAAGGATGGAATCCCAGAAACGGTTTTCAATAAAACTATGGACATAAGCTTATATAAATATAAATGAAAGTGAAAACGTAAATTTATTATATTATATGAATATGAAATACAAATTATAAATAAAAGCTAATTAAGGGTTAGCTAAGGGAAGAGTTTCTTTTTCCCCTTTCGAATTGTTTTTTATTTATAATTTTACCCAAGAGATTATACTATTAACATTGATTACTGACTTTCCAGAATGGTTATAAGGTTTTCCAACTATGTACTAAGTGTAATTCTCGAACTCTAACCACCAAAACACATTATTGATTGTATTGACTCATCCATTGATGAGCTCTACTCATCCCCAGCAAACACCATCTCACACTCTACAGGCTTGATACACTAATATGATTGAGTGGCGATAAGAAAGAAGGATAAGAAAAGACATAGAATACAAATTATAAAAAAGGCATCTCCTTATCGTGCAACTGAAAGTTGCTGATGGCTTGCGCCATCTATCGGAATAAATATCAATTGTTCTCGTTGAAAAAAATATATCAACGAGAATAGTTAATATTTATTCCGATAAATGGCGCAAGTCATCATCAACTTTCAGTTTCACGATAAGGAGATGCCATTTTTATAATTTATTCACCTTATCCCAGTACAATATCACATTTGTACTATTTTTTCACATAGAATACAAAGTTTATTCCTGTGTATGTGGAGGGATATATTTAAGTGAAATTTCCTTATATCTGATAGGTGAAGTGGCTTTTTTGGAATATGGTCTAGTCTTTTTCTAGGTCTTTTTCGACTTAGAGCGCTATGTATGACTAGGGATACTTGTACTTTAAAGGTGAAATAAACATAGAAAGAAAAGGAAAAAAAAGTCATTTGAAATATGTACAAGAATCAGTATGCAATCAGTATGTAAATCTTAATTTTCAGGCCTAAATATTTACAATTTTAAGAACTATGGTTTTATATTAGTACAATTACTTGAGAAGTTGCTAAATCTATATTTTTCATCAGCAGATGTAGATTGATTACCAACAGAACATCGGAGTTGTGGCAATCGTTTGTTATAGATTGACTATATAATATAGTTATTATACTACGTTGATTTCATTATTTTCCTTTTTATTGTTTTGTTTCGCCTATTTTTGTTCGTTTGAAAGGATATTTTTTCGTCTATTCCCGACCCTCGCGGTCATTAAGCAATAAAAAAATATAAAAACTTGAAATATTAGTTGGATTGAACTATTCTATTAAATACCAGACTTCTACGTTTTCAAAAAGTGTATATAAATCTTTCGTAATGTTCATAAATATTTGCAGAATATAAAACATAATATAATATGTTTACGAACATTTTGAATAACCTTATATTTTTTCAGAAGGTTCTAGAAAATATGGGAATTGGTAACGCTGGTAAGACTGTCAGACGATTGCCATCATCAACCACCAGGGGTGCTAGATGTTGTTCTATAAATACGAACACACACACACACACACACTAGGAAGAAATATTTATAGAAATAGAAAATTCCGTTGAGCAACCCTGGCGTTGTTTTGTAAACATGGCGTCAATTGATAACAGTTTGTTTTGGTCGTCTGATCCTTTTAACTGCCAGCGATGTGAACTTTGGACCTCTTTATTCGTCTGATATTTATTTAGATTGGAGTACATTTATCTGATTATTTTTATTGATAGCCATTCAAATATAGAAGTTTAAGTTGTGATTCTATTATATAAATATATATAAATATAAAATGAAAGGATTTAAAAGCACGAATGTTTCTTTTATACATAATACAAACTTCTACTGTCCTTACTGCGATGAAAAATATATTGGGAGGGCTTGGCTCATCAGTGGTGGACTCTTCCTGCGGTTTCGCCAATTTAATCCACCAGACCGCTTTTTAGAACTCTAATACTGTATTGAACGATTCTGCTTATATATGCAGCACTGAAGAGTGGAATCTTAGAAATGGGTTTCAAGAAAACTATGGACATAAGGTTATAGGACAGTAGAATTACATTCAAATATTTACATCGAGTAATGCTCTACCGCAAACAATAAAGACAAGGCCAGTTAGGCATATATTAACACAAAGCATTTGCTTGGTATGAATATATATAAATAATACTGCGTACATATTTAAATAACCTAACAGTGAATATTCTATCAACCATGATCAAATAATGTAAAATTAAATAGATTTGATAACTCGGAAATAATCGAGGATAATTATAAATAAAATAAATTGAATATATATTTAATTATCAACGAATATATATTGTTTCTTTCCTTTAAATAATTACCAAAACAATGTTTTTCATTGAAATCTTTCGCCATTGATTCGAATTTCATTTTAAAAAATTCCACAACTCCAGCTCTGGCTAATTCATATAAATAAGCCAGCTTGTATATCATAGTATCTGTATATGGCCCTCATCAGTACGTGTACATACTTCTATTCCATTAAACCTAAAATTATGAAAAGATAAATATTGTAAAATCGGGTTCACAAGTAATGATAAAGGAATCAATTTCTATAAATGTGTAACTGAGCTGTCAGCTAGCTATCTAGATTTGAGTAAACAGGGAAGGATTCGATTCAATGAAACCTATATTTTTGAAAAGATAAAGATTGAAAAACCAGAAGTAATGATAAATTAATCAATTTCTATAAATTTGTAACTAAGCTGTGGTCTAGCTATCTAGATTTGAGTAAACAGGAGAGGCTTCTATTCCACGAAACCTTGAATTCTGAAAAGATGAATAATGAAAACCCGGGTTTCAAGTAATGATAAATGAATCAATTTGTATAAATGTGTAACTAAGCTGTCAGATAGCTATCTAGATTTGAGTAAACACGGAAGGCTTCTATTCCATGAAACCTAAAATTATAAAAAGATAAAGAATGAAATTATGTTCGCAAGTAATGATAAATGAATCAATTTCTATAAATGTGTAACTAAGCTGTCAGATAGCTATCTAGATTTGAGTAAACACGGAAGGCTTCTATTCCATGAAACCTAAAATTATAAAAAGATAAAGAATGAAATTATGTTCGCAAGTAATGATAAAGGAATCAATTTCTATAAATGTGTAACTAGGGTGTCATCTAGCTATCTAGATTTGAATGAACAGGGAAGGCTTCGATTCCATGAAACCTAAAATTATGAAAAGATAAAGAATGAAATTATGTTGACAAGTAATGATAAATGAATCAATTTCTATAAATGTGTAACTAAGCTGTCAGATAGCTATCTAGATTTGAGTAAACAAGGAAGGCTCATATTCCATGAAACCTTAAATTCTAAAAAGATAGATAATGTGAAAACGGGGTTCACAAGTAATGATAAATGAATCAATTTCTATAAATGTGTAACTAAGCTGTCAGATAGGTATCTAGATTTGAGTAAACAAGGTAAGGCTTATATTCCATGAAACCTAAAATTCTAAAAAGATAAAGAATGAAAAACCAGGTTCACAAGTAATGATAAATGAATCAATTTCTATAAATGTGTAACTAGGGTGTCATCTAAATTCAAGTAAACAGCCGGGAAATACCCAGAGCTCTTGTGGAATGATCGAAGTCAATTTAGGAAGAGTGCCACAGAGTGTTGCCAGATAGATTAGAGCGGAGCAATCTTTTAATGAATCGGTTTTCAATTTTGCAAAGTTGTTCCCATTGGAACTCCTAACGATTCGGTTGCCTAATCTGTGAAATACCAACCTATCCTGACCTCCCTCGCTGTCTTACTATATTCTCTGATCACCTTGTCTTATTATACAGGGTGGCCTGTAAGTTCCGAAACCATTAAGAACTTTTAACTAATGATGGTGGTGGTGTCTTGTCCATAGAGCAGATCAGATCGATCCGTACACCCTGATCACAATACCGGCCAATAAAGGTGCCTTGTTCAGTTTTTAAACTAATAAATTATTTATAATATTTTTCTAATTAAACAAATGTGTGTGTTCAGGTTTATCCAGGTCACATCCAAGTTTATTTCAGAAAATGTCATCCCTCGATATTAAAGAAATAGTTAAAATTATCAAACTCTGTTATCAACATGGTCACACCTCTACGACGTCAATGGTCAAAGCATTCTGAATCTTCTGCATCTTATAAATCAACCGTAACAAGAATATTTAAAATAATTGAAACTACCGGTAATGTGGCAGATCTCCTTATATCAGGAAGACCAAACTCTGCTACCTGTGAAACTAATGTAAGCTATTTACTGCATATTTACAAGCAAGTATATATATACACAAAATTTTCATATGTATCATAATTATAAATAATAATACAGAGTCATGGCAAGGTGAGGTACAGTTCCGTAAAGATCACGTCAATCCTCTGCGGAGCTTTCATAGGTCGTTACTGAGTTTTACGACACCACCGCCGGACAACCGACCATATCTCCCACTCTTGTTAGTAGTAGTAGCTAGTATATATATGTCAATATACACAACATTTTCATATGTATCATAATTATGAATTATCATACAGAGTCATGGCAGGGTGAGGTACAGTTCCGTAAAGATCACGTCATTCCTCACTAGAAACTTTCATAAGTCGTTAGTAAGTTTTACGACACCACCGCCGGACAACAGACCATATCTCCCACTCTTGCTAGTAGTAGTAGCTAGTATTTATATGTCAATATACACAACATTTTCATATGTTTCATTATTATAAATATTCATACAGAGTCATGGCAGGGTGAGATACAGTTCCGTAAAGATCGCGTTAATCCTTACTAGGAACTTCCATAAGTCGTTAGTGAGTTTTACGACACCACCGTCGGACAACAGACCATATTTTCCAATATTGCAGATCAGATATTCTGCCGGACCTTGACATACGTTCTCATTTTTACCCTTGTAGAAGGGAAGAAATAAATGAATGCTTGGCTGATTAAAAAAACTTGAAGAAACTCTTCGCCTTACGATTTTGTTCTTTCAATAATTTTGTTTATATTGTGATCGACGTTGACCCACGACATAATCTAGCTTGGAATTGAACAGTCGTACCTTCAGATCTAGTGTGTTGTATAATGTAATGCGTATCATTGCAGACTTTTGGGGTAATTGTGTCAATTGAGAATTATATATGATTATATATGATTTTTTCTCAAACCTTGATTTCTATTGGTGGTGTCTTGTCCCTCTATGGAAAGGGGTGGAAGGTACCATTGCCTCATTAGTCAGCCACATTTCAGAGTTCCCTGTTCACGGTTACCGTAGCGGCTCACGACACCGTACTACAGGGCAGTCCCTTACTTGTGTTACTCCATGGAAAGGGGGATTACATTACCCCGTTAGTCAGCCACATTTCAGAGTTCCCTGTTCACGGTTACCGTAGCGGCTCACGACACCGTACTACAGGGCAGTCCCTTACTTGTGTTACTCCATGGAAAGGGGGATTACATTACCCCGTTAGTCAGCCACATTTCAGAGTTCCCTGTTCACGGTTACCGTAGCGGCTCACGACACCGTACTACAGGGCAGTCCCTTACTTGTGTTACTCCATGGAAAGGGGGATTACATTACCCCGTTAGTCAGCCACATTTCAGAGTTCACGGTTACCGTAGCGGCTCACGACACCGTACTACAGGGCAGTCCCTTACTTGTGTTACTCCATGGAAAGGGGGGTGCCATTGCCCAGTTAGTCAGCCACATTTCAGAGTTCCCTGTTCACGGTTACCGTAGCGGCTCACGACACCGTACTACAGGGCAGTCCCTTACTTGTGTTACTCCATGGAAAGGGGGATTACATTACCCCGTTAGTCAGCCACATTTCAGAGTTCCCTGTTCACGGTTACCGTAGCGGCTCACGACACCGTACTACAGGGCAGTCCCTTACTTGTGTTACTCCATGGAAAGGGGGATTACATTACCCCGTTAGTCAGCCACATTTCAGAGTTCACGGTTACCGTAGCGGCTCACGACACCGTACTACAGGGCAGTCCCTTACTTGTGTTACTCCATGGAAAGGGGGGTGCCATTGCCCAGTTAGTCAGCCACATTTCAGAGTTCCCTGTTCACGGTTACCGTAGCGGCTCACGACACCGTACTACAGGGCAGTCCCTTACTTGTGTTACTCCATGGAAAGGGGGATTACATTACCCCGTTAGTCAGCCACATTTCAGAGTTCCCTGTTCACGGTTACCGTAGCGACTCACGACACCGTACTGTCATTTCTACGATAGATTTGTCATATTGCCGCGACCAGCCTCAACAATCCATGAATAAATCATCGTTATGACAGCAACCAATCCCCGTTCTGTGAATGAGTAAATGATCTTTCTAAAAAGAACATTCTTAGCCCATATATATATAAATTTCCGTTTATCTAATTAACCTTTATTCTGATCAAAGCTTTTTTTATTTTTTAAAGAAATATGAATTCTGCCATAAGTTAGTCAATTCTATATTTAAAAAAAAAGATATTGTGATGCATGAGTTTGGTGTAAATTCTTAAAGAATGTTCAAAATATGTTAATACAAAGCAATAACGTGGCATCTACGAAGGTGTACGTATATATAACAAATGAAAACATTGAGACGCGAATGTTTCTTTTCACAAATAAAATCATTTCTACTCTCGTTACTGCAATCAAAAAATATTGGAAGAGCTTGGCTCATAAGGAGTGAACCCCTCCAACGGTTTCCTCAATTTAATCTACCCGAACGCTTCTGTAAAGGTTTTAGAGCACTAAAGAAGCGATCTGGTAGATTAAATTGGCGAAAACGCTGGGAGGATTCACCACTGATTAGCCAAGTCTTCTCAATTTTTTTTCATTGCAGTAAGGACAGTAGAAGTGTGATTTATTTGTGAAAAATAACATTCGCATCTTAATGTTTTCATTTGTTCAAAAACTTGTCACACAAGTGGTTCAATCCCAGTTTCTTGGATGGGAAAGACCCAACTGTAGTCGTGATATCAGACGGCTGGTTTAAAAAAGCAGCTATAAATACCTACCTATGTTATATGGGCGGGTAATTAAAGCGCTACTGCCGCTCTTTAATGAGAATTGACTACTCCACTAATTAGATTACCATCCCAATGTAATAGCTCCTCTCTCCTGCTAAATTAAAAAATAATTACAATTAGCAAACACTTAAAGGAATTGAACCAATTAAATTAAGACGTCTCTTTTTTTTTTTTAAGAAATCAAGATAAAAGATATTAGGAACTTGGGACATCGCTTTGATAATGCCGATAATAAAACGCTTAAATGTCAATTAAATATTGTCTTGATGCATTTACATCAGACTTTCTTCAATCCGGTGATCTTACCACAATATATATATGTATTACAGTAAGAGCTATCAACCCCATCTTGGAACCTTTTATTCTCTGACAACCAATATGATGTCTAGACTTTTTTTATTGTCCCTAGTACACCTGATACAGGTCATGATAATCATGGTAGGTAGATGTTGGCGGGTGCTTTTTACTGTAGGCGCACCGCATGTATACACATGTGAAAATCAGTTAGAGTTTTGCACTTACAAATGTGCCAGCGAATGTCTAGCGCATTACTTCTCGTGGTGTAATAATCAAATAGGTTTTCCGATGAAGAAGCAAAGCAAAAATGTGCCTTTCGAACAAATGAACCTCATGATGTAGGTAGATCATCTTACCTGTTTTTCCTAATGAATGAGTGGAAGGCTATCCAAAGTGAATCAGCCACAATGAGATGAAAATTAGTGAGGAAAAGATTCAGATGCCAAAATTGATAACAAAGGATGCTCTTTCTGATAACACTACCTAAGTGTTAAACTACAAATTCAAAACAAAGTTATGTCGAAGACTTGGAAGAAATAAAGAAAGGCTATACAATAAGTTCGATTATATTCCATAAAGAACATGGTGGCATTGTAAGAATTATCGAATCATTTTTGATTGAATATATTGTCACAGCCGACTCATGTAAATATTTTCATTAATAATTTAACTTATTAAACAAATCAAGGTTGTTTATTCTTTGTTAACATTGTGTAGCAAGCGCGCTCGCGTCTCCACCACTTGTTACACCTTGAGATGGTTTTTGTACAGCGGTTTCCATTGTACCGTAGAATAAACCTGAACGAGTTCTCATCAAAAAGCTAACGCTTTATTTTGGTAAGGTTACAAAAAGAATGAAGAACGCCTAGAAAGAAGTGGCTGCGCTATGTTAACAATGAATAACCAAATCAACCTTGATTTTTTTAACAAGTTAAATTATTAATGAAAATATTTACATGAGTCGGCTGTGACTATATATCAATTTTATTTTCAAAAAACAGCTGGTACATATTACAATAGAACGTGATGCCTCACTAGATCACCTCTTTGAATGTATGGGAGCCTCAAGACAGGACCCCAACCCTACCAAGAATGTGAATTTGATCTATGAATATAGTTTCCATAACCTTATATAATTATACAATGGGATAATAGAAAAAAAACAATAGAACGGTTTAACTAAATGTTCTAGTTGCAACCAGATCAATGGGGAAATGTCTTTACATGAGAGTTACTTAATTTCCCAAACATTACTTCCTCTTTTGCAATTAGAAAGAGCTTTCTCCTGAAAAAGATAAATTAGCAAGGATGCCAAATTATAGTAAAGGGCTCGTTGACTCCCCAAAATGAAAATTGATTTTTTAAATGTATTAGGTTACATAGTGTAAGCCAAATATGGTCATTAGCTTTCTGGAAATAGAAAGATGGATTCTACCTCCAAGTCTGTCTATTCTATTAACGAGAAGTTATTCCAAATCTCAAGGTAAAATACGAACATTTAAAAAGTAGTTTTAAGATTATCATAATTATTTTGAATGAGAACACTTACCCTCTGTCTAAATATATATTTAGTCGAAGCATTTTAAAGGTACGGGAAGATGGGAAGGTTTACCAATGATGAACCAGGCCCTTTCAATCTATATATATAAAAATGAATGTTTGTTGGTCCGTCCGTAAGTGATAATCTTCTACATCGCTCAACCGATCGTGATGAAACTTTGGGAAGTTGTTTAGTATACTACCGGGATGGTTTCTGGCTAATTACTCTTTAGAAATAAACTTTTGTTGCATTTTTATTTACAATAAAACTTAAATTCACTCGCAATCAGCGCCCCCTCGCGGCAGGCGTATGGCCTGAAATAGCCTCGCATGAGCGTATTTGTAACGTCAAGCTTAGCCTATAGGTTAGGTACACAGCTTCGTACCCCCACAACCTAGGTTCGAGGCTCAGCGTGGGGTTTTTTTTTTTTTCATTTCTTTTATATTATTGTAGCAAATTATTAAAAATATTATTTTATTTAAAATGTAGGCTTTTTAAAATAAAAATTAACATAAACAATTTTTAAATAATATTTATAACAAACCTAGGTTCGAGGCTCAGCGTGGGTGTCTTTTTTTATTTTCATTTTTTTTATATTATTGTAGCAAAGTCTTTTTTTACAGCATTATTATATTTTAATTGGTTTATTTTAAATATGTTTGTTATGAAGGCTCTATGTAATACTATTTAGAGCACATTTTACATTTTAAACACCTAAGCACCCCTCTTTTTAATATTTTAGCAAAGTATTAAAAGTATTATTTTATTTTAGATGTTTGTCATGAAACTTTGGGAAGTTGTTTAGTATACTACCGGGACGATTTCTGGCGAATTATTTTAAAATAATATTTATAACAATAATTATAGCAATTTTTAAGACTTATTTTTAAATTCTGTGTTTGTGCATATATGAATATTTTACAAAAATTGTGAGAACGTTCTATTAGAATATCTCAAAAACAAAAAAACAATACATATAAACAAGTTCACTGACATTTATTAATGCAGTGATTATAAAGGGCTATATTATCTATATATATAAAAATCACTTTCAAATTTTAACGTAACGTTCCATTCTCAATCCCGTAGGGCTTTAGATCGGCTAAAACATTTTTATCTTTATAAGTGAATATTAACTTTACTGTACTGAATAGTTTAGTATAATATTAATTTAACATATTACAACTTAGCCACAGCAACGCGTGGCCGGGTTCGCTAGTATTTTATATTATAGTACGGACAGTAGTAAACGTTTTATTTTTCGGTAGATGGGAATGTTTACCAATGATGAACCAGGCCCTTTCAATATTTTATATTATAGTACGGACAGTAGTAAACGTTTTATTTTCCGGGAAGATCGGAAGGTTTACCAGTGATGAACCAGGCCCTTTCAATATTTTATATTATAGTACGGACAGTAGTAAACGTTTTATTTTCCGGGAAGATGGGAAATTTTACCAGTGATGAACCAGGCCCTTTCAATATTTTATATTATAGTACGGACAGTAGTAAACGCTTTATTTTTCGGGAAGATGGGAATGTTTACCAATGATGAACCAGGCCCTTTCAATATTTTATATTATAGTACGGACAGTAGTAAACGTTTTATTTTTCGGGAAGATGGGAATGTTTACCAATGATGAACCAGGCCCTTTCAATATTTTATATTATAGTACGGACAGTAGTAAACGTTTTATTTTTCGGGAAGATGGGAATGTTTACCAATGATGAACCAGGCTCTTTCAATATTTTATATTATAGTACGGAGAGTAGTAAACGTTTTATTTTTCGGGAAGATGGAAATGTTTACCAGTGATGAACCAGGCCCTTTCAATATTTTATATTATAGTACGGACAGTAGTAAACGTTTTATTTTTCGGGAAGATGGGAATGTTTACCAGTGATGAACCAGGCCCTTTCAATATTTTATATTATAGTTCGGACAGTAGTAAACGCTTTATTTTTCGGGAAGATGGGAATGTTTACCAGTGATGAACCAGGCCCTTTCAATATTTTATATTATAGTACGGACAGTAGTAAACGTTTTATTTTTCGGGAAGATGGGAATGTTTACCAATGATGAACCAGGCCCTTTCAATTTTTATATTATAGTACGGACAGTAGTAAACGTTTTATTTTTCGGGAAGATGGGAATGTTTACCAGTGATGAACCAGGCCCTTTCAATATTTTATATTATAGTACGGACAGTAGTAAACGCTTTATTTTTCGGGAAGATGGGAATGTTTACCAATGATGAACCAGGCCCTTTCAATATTTTATATTATAGTACGGACAGTAGTAAACGTTTTATTTTTCGGGAAGATGGGAATGTTTACCAGTGATGAACCAGGCCCTTTCAATATTTTATATTATAGTACGGACAGTAGTAAACGCTTTATTTTTCGGGAAGATGGGAATGTTTACCAATGATGAACCAGGCCCTTTCAATATTTTATATTATAGTACGGACAGTAGTAAACGTTTTATTTTTCGGGAAGATGGGAATGTTTACCAATGATGAACCAGGCCCTTTCAATATTTTATATTATAGTACGGACAGTAGTAAACGTTTTATTTTTCGGGAAGATGGGAATGTTTCAAGTGATGAACCAGGCCCTTTCAATATTTTATATTATAGTACGGACAGTAGTAAACGTTTTATTTTTCGGGAAGATGGGAATGTTTACCAATGATGAACCAGGCCCTATCAATATTTTATATTATAGTACGGACAGTAGTAAACGTTTTATTTTTCGGGAAGATGGGAATGTTTACCAATGATGAACCAGGCCCTTTCAATATTTTATATTATAGTACGGACAGTAGTAAACGTTTTATTTTTCGGGAAGATGGGAATGTTTACCAATGATGAACCAGGCCCTTTCAATATTTTATATTATAGTACGGACAGTAGTAAACGTTTTATTTTTCGGGAAGATGGGAATGTTTACCAATGATGAACCAGGCCCTTTCAATATTTTATATTATAGTACGGACAGTAGTAAACGTTTTATTTTTCGGGAAGATGGGAATGTTTACCAATGATGAACCAGGCCCTTTCAATATTTTATATTATAGTACGGACAGTAGTAAACGTTTTATTTTTCGGGAAGATGGGAATGTTTACCAATGATGAACCAGGCCCTTTCAATATTTTATATTATAGTACGGACAGTAGTAAACGCTTTATTTTTCGGGAAGATGGGAATGTTTACCAGTGATGAACCAGGCCCTTTCAATATTTTATATTATAGTACGGACAGTAGTAAACGTTTTATTTTTCGGGAAGATGGGAATGTTTACCAATGATGAACCAGGCCCTTTCAATATTTTATATTATAGTACGGACAGTAGTAAACGTTTTATTTTTCGAGAAGATGGGAATGTTTACCAATGATGAACCAGGCCCTTTCAATATTTTATATTATAGTACGGACAGTAGTAAACGTTTTATTTTTCGGGAAGATGGGAATGTTTACCAATGATGAACCAGGCCCTTTCAATATTTTATATTATAGTACGGACAGTAGTAAACGTTTTATTTTTCGGGAAGATGGGAATGTTTACCAATGATGAACCAGGCCCTTTCAATATTTTATATTATAGTACGGACAGTAGTAAACGTTTTATTTTTCGGGAAGATGGGAATGTTTACCAATGATGAACCAGGCCCTTTCAATATTTTATATTATAGTACGGACAGTAGTAAACGTTTTATTTTTCGGGAAGATGGGAATGTTTACCAATGATGAACCAGGCCCTTTCAATATTTTATATTATAGTACGGACAGTAGTAAACGTTTTATTTTTCGGGAAGATGGGAATGTTTACCAATGATGAACCAGGCCCTTTCAATATTTTATATTATAGTACGGACAGTAGTAAACGTTTTATTTTTCGGGAAGATGGGAATGTTTACCAATGATGAACCAGGCCCTTTCAATATTTTATATTATAGTACGGACAGTAGTAAACGCTTTATTTTTCGGGAAAATGGGAATGTTTACCAATGATGAACCAGGCCCTTTCAATATTTTATATTATAGTACGGACAGTAGTAAACGTTTTATTTTTCGGGAAGATGGGAATGTTTACCAATGATGAACCAGGCCCTTTCAATATTTTATATTATAGTACGGACAGTAGTAAACGTTTTATTTTTCGGGAAGATGGGAATGTTTACCAGTGATGAACCAGGCCCTTTCAATATTTTATATTATAGTACGGACAGTAGTAAACGTTTTATTTTTCGGGTAGATGGGAATGTTTACCAATGATGAACCAGGCCCTTTCAATATTTTATATTATAGTACGGACAGTAGTAAACGTTTTATTTTTCGGGAAGATGGGAATGTTTACCAATGATGAACCAGGCCCTTTCAATATTTTATATTATAGTACGGACAGTAGTTAACGTTTTATTTTTCGGGAAGATCGGAAGGTTTACCAATGATGAACCAGGCCCTTTCAATATTTTATATTATAGTACGGACAGTAGTAAACGTTTTATTTTTCGGGTAGATGGGAATGTTTACCAATGATGAACCAGGCCCTTTCAATATTTTATATTATAGTACGGACAGTCGTAAACGTTTTATTTTTCGGGAAGATGGGAATGTTTACCAATGATGAACCAGGCCCTTTCAATATTTTATATTATAGTACGGACAGTAGTAAACGTTTTATTTTTCGGGAAGATGGGAATGTTTACCAATGATGAACCAGGCCCTTTCAATATTTTATATTAAGTACGGACAGTAGTAAACGTTTTATTTTTCGGGAAGATGGGAATGTTTACCAATGATGAACCAGGCCCTTTCAATATTTTATATTATAGTACGGACAGTAGTAAACGTTTTATTTTTCGGGTAGATGGGAATGTTTACCAATGATGAACCAGGCCCTTTCAATATTTTATATTATAGTACGGACAGTAGTAAACGTTTTATTTTTCGGGAAGATCGGAAGGTTTACCAATGATGAACCAGGCCCTTTCAATATTTTATATTATAGTACGGACAGTAGTAAACGTTTTATTTTTCGGGTAGATGGGAATGTTTACCAATGATGAACCAGGCCCTTTCAATATTTTATATTATAGTACGGACAGTCGTAAACGTTTTATTTTTCGGGAAGATGGGAATGTTTACCAATGATGAACCAGGCCCTTTCAATATTTTATATTATAGTACGGACAGTAGTAAACGTTTTATTTTTCGGGAAGATGGGAATGTTTACCAATGATGAACCAGGCCCTTTCAATATTTTATATTAAGTACGGACAGTAGTAAACGTTTTATTTTTCGGGAAGATGGGAATGTTTACCAATGATGAACCAGGCCCTTTCAATATTTTATATTATAGTACGGACAGTCGTAAACGTTTTATTTTTCGGGAAGATGGGAATGTTTACCAATGATGAACCAGGCCCTTTCAATATTTTATATTATAGTACGGACAGTAGTAAACGCTTTATTTTTCGGGAAGATGGGAATGTTTACCAGTGATGAACCAGGCCCTTTCAATATTTTATATTATAGTACGGACAGTAGTAAACGTTTTATTTTTCGGGAAGATGGGAATGTTTACCAATGATGAACCAGGCCCTTTCAATATTTTATATTATAGTACGGACAGTAGTAAACGTTTTATTTTTCGGGAAGATGGGAATGTTTACCAATGATGAACCAGGCCCTTTCAATATTTTATATTATAGTACGGACAGTAGTAAACGTTTTATTTTTCGGGAAGATGGGAATGTTTACCAATGATGAACCAGGCCCTTTCAATATTTTATATTATAGTACGGACAGTAGTAAACGCTTTATTTTTCGGGAAGATGAGATCCACGTGAAAAAGAAGAAGTGCTGACATTTTCAAACATATTTAATTAAAAAGGCATATATTGGATCGATATATCATTTATTTTACCAATATTTCAGTTGGCTGAACGCCAACCTTTATCAAGGTATTAAAACATTTTAAAGTGTGTCAACAACCTTTTAGCAACAAATTTTTAATATCTTGATAAAGGTTGGCGTTCAGCCAACTGAAATATTGGTAAAATAAATTATATTTTGATCCAATATATGCATTTTTATTTAAAGATTTATTTATGGATTGCTCTATTTTCGAAAAAAAAAACATGATAATTTGTAAATATTTAATTATAAGTTTTAACTTGTTTGTTGTCTTTTGTTTCTTTTCCTCTATAATAGGCGCAAATATTTCAATATAGCGTCTGTATGGTTGATTATATTAAATAAAATAAAATAAAAATAAATATAAACCTTATTTTTATTATGAGGGAATACCTTTAAAACAAAAATAAATAAATTTCAACTCAATGAAATAAACATCATGTATATGTGATTATTATCTCATAGTTAATCACATTTAAGGTATTTTCTTGTTGGAATATTACACAGAGTGACAATGGCTATATTTGAGCTCGTGTTTGAAAAGGAACTTGTATGTATATAATGTTTATAATTTTTGTTGTTTTCATGTAGACATATATACCAAGATTTGTTTTGTATAATTGCTATTAATAAAATTATATTTAATTAAAAAGGCATATATTGGATCAAAAATCATTTATTTTACCAATATTTCAGTTGGCTGAACGCCAACCTTTATCAAGGTGTTTGTTGTTGACACACTCTAAAATGTTATAACACCTTGATAAAGGTTGGCGTTCAGCCAACTGAAATATTGGTAAAATAAATTATTTTTTGATCCACTATATGCCTTTTTAATTAAAGATTTATCTATGGATTGCTCTATTTTTAAAAATTATATGTAAAGTTAAATTGGTTACGGATTCATCTTTTTTACTCACTTTAATTACATAACATTACCTAATACGTGTAGAAAAAATTCTATTGCCAAAATCCAATCCTATTGTAATTGAACAATCAGGATGCCAAATAAGAGCCATGCTTAAGAAAGATATAACTTCAACAAAAAAAAATGGTAAGCACACAAAATTCAAATAAAAATTGATTTCTTAACAATGATTTCAAAAAGGCAATTCATTTTTTTCACCATCACACAAAAATAATTTTAATCATAAAATAATAATAGAAATAGTTAAAACCATTCACAAAATTAAGATTTAATTAATTTTTAAAAAATAGAATTGAAGTTTAAAAAAATCAATAGAGAGGTAATAATAATTTCATCATTTTTCTTCATATATCTGAGATGAATCTTCGCCAGTAGTTAAAATAGAATAATTGAAGATTATTAACACTTATTAGTGAATGACTTTCTTCATAACTTTACAATTCACCATCCCTCCTCTTCTATTCTTCAGCAAGCAGGATCGATGGTAGGCAGGCTAACAAAGGAACGTCTAATAAAAACCCTTTTTGTTTGAAAGATAATTAATATTAACAAAGGAAGATGATATTGATCCTTCTCAGTTTTTCTCCCTCCCTGATTGAGCGCCTCGAGGCGGCAAGGATAAATATTTTATTTTTGGAAGAAAACTCAAGTTCTTTCCCAATTAGGTATTCAAAACTCATATCTAAATAAAGATTTTTTTTTTTGAAAAATTAAATAAAGGCGTGTGTTATGAATTGATACAACGCATATCATTTAATATTTTCTCTCTTTATAACAGATTTATTTTGGAGAATTTGAAATCTTCAATTGGATAAATTGTGAAATTTACCGAATAGTCTTTCCTTCTATCTCTTTCTCTCTCTTTTATATATTTTTATCTATTTATTCATACATATAACATTATATAATCTTATTTATTCATATTTTATCTGTATTTAACTTTATATAATCTTATATGGTCTTTGAAATAAAGTAGTTTCAATCTCAATATCGCTCTTTGATTTCGGGTCGCAACCCTGAACACGGGCGATACCTTCTAACCTGGCGACTCCAATAAAGCTTTGTATAGATTTCATTGTGAATATTCATCCTTGTCTTTTTCATATTTATTTTTTTTTCATTAATCATTATGAATTTTTTATTAATGAAGTAATAAAAGTAGTTTCTATATCAATCTCTCTCTCTCTTTATCTATCCTCTCTTTATTCTATTTATTTTACGATTTAGAGAACAATGCAAGGAACTATCTGAATTACATTCTTTTTTACATCATTTATATCTAATCTTAGTTCATTTCAAGTGCATTTAATATTGAAAAAAAAGGAATATTTCTTCAAATAAAAGACACTTTGGCCAGTATAAATCTTTTTTATTGTCTCGACATTTCGACAAAAATCATTTGTCCTCGTCAGGAGCGAACAAAAATTAAAACATTTGGCAAAGCGTTAGAAACTTATAATAATAAATAATTTCTAACGCTTTGCCTAATATTTTAATTTTTGTTCGCTCCTGACGAGGACAAAAGATTTTTGTCGAAATGTCGAGACAATAAAAAAGATTTATACTGGCCAAAGTGTCTTTTATTTGAAGAAATATGAATGCCGGCCAGGCAGCCTCTATCTTTACGATAAAGGGAAATAAAAAGTATTTTAACAAAAATGATTACTTAAATAGAAATAAAAGTTAGAGAAATTGGTGTTGTTTTATTAATAGGCTATAGCTATAGAATTTCTTTTATAATTTTTTCTTGAATCTAGTCCTATGAACATTCTCCCATTCCATACTATGTCTGTCGGTATACATTTTATATTAAAATAATATATATTCGCGCGCGCGCAAATATAAATATTTGAGCGGACCACTGTGGGTTCGATTCCCATCCCTGGACACTTTATTTTTCCGTTTATCATTACTCTTCACAATTCATCCTTCCATACTGCATCCATAAGGTTAAGAAATAATCGGTATTTCTCTTTAAAATAAATTTCGATTTTGCGTTCAAAAGAAACACATGTGGGATATTTTTCAAATGTAGTTTTACAAATATAAATATAATAGATTATATATTTATAAGTTTAATATAAGCATTTTTATATCTATTATTTATTTAATACCAAAGTATATTATGTTCCGCATACACACAATATATGATATACAGTTAAACCTGTCTATAACGCTCCCCTCTTGGGACTCACCAAAATAGGGTGCTATAAAGAGGGGGTGCTGTAGACAGGTCACTTTTAATGTAAATCGCATCGTACTACGTATTTAAAATCGGGCGCTATAGAGAGGTAGGAACTATTTAGAAAGGGCACTATAGACAGGTTTAACTGTATATAGTCTCAATTTATTAAAGTAAATTATGTATTATAGAATATCTTTTGATATAAATATACTATCTATTTTAAATTTATATAAATAAAATCGACATATATTGAAACTATATAAATAAAATATTTATTTTTAAAGCTAATTTAATAAATTAAATTCATTTCATTCTGAGAGATATTTCCCTTGTGAGCACCCTTTATTAAAGGAAGTACCCTGGAGAAAATTGTATTACAGCCAAACGATCTAATAAAGATCAGTTTCTCGATCAAAGATATTGCCAGTTGTGATTGGTTGATATTTCTAGACAGACGGCAATAGTGTGTCTAGTGAGAATAACTTGAACATAACTGATATGATTCACTTATAATTTTGAAATACATTTTAATAGGGAATTATTTTTCCGTTTGGTTAATCGTTATTCTAATGATTTATTTTGACCTTTTCAAAGTTTCAATAAAATAACTTCTTCCATATTAAACAGGATTATCTTCACCAGAAAATAACAGGTAATACTGAGAATATTGTAGATTTTGGATTTTAAAAAGTAAAATATAAAATCCAATATAATGTGAATATTTCAGTAAACCAAAATTAGTAGTTTTTTTATATCGTTATGAATAATATATATGTTATATAAAAATATTATTTTATTTTAAATTATATAATTTAATAGATTCAAATACTCTGTTTAAATTGACCGCCAGAGGTCACTCTTCCCCTATAAAAACTCGTTGTTGTTGTTCCCCGTTGGCCGACCCAAAACATTTGTACATTATGTAAATACGCTTTTCATTTTTTTTATTCTTACGCCTTAAGCCAGGCAGTAATTTTACCAAGTTATGTTTATCCTATAGCTCAATTAAAGCAATTTCTAATCTTCAGTATTTTTATTATTTTCAAGATTCTAGCCACGACTGCATCACCAATATCATTTCGTACCAAAAAGAACCAGCAAATAATTCCATACCATAATCCTCAATATGATCAAAAATACAAGCAGAATCTCTCTTTTCTTTATATAAGATATATATATATGTTTAACTAAATATTTTTCTAATATATATAATAATAATAAATTATATATATTCTCACAATACACCCGTTTATAAATTAATATATCATAAAATATCTAGATTTCATTCTTTTGATTTCAATCATTTAAAGAATCTTATATAGCTTCCTGATTATGTGAAAATAAATTTATTCTATCTATGAAAGCGTGGTATTGTGTTCAAATTTATATAAAGGCTCATTAGACCATATAACAGTTAAATATTTAAACCATCCAATATTTACCAAGGCGAGTAAATAAACACGTACAATATGAAAATTAAACTAAATGTATAAACGCAGAATTGGAGCGTATTGGAGCTTTACATCTCCTAATTAACTATATTTTTATTAGCGACTTCCCGGCGGCGGTAGAGTTTTTTTGGAAAGGGAGAATTTATCAAACAAGTCAAATTGATTTTCAATAAGGCATTTTTGTTAGTTCTTTCTACATTTGCTTTAGAATTCTTTTGTCTTTTACTTCGAATTAAAGGATTTCTGGAAGGTATTTTGAGAATTGTTCCACAAGGAAAATTCCATTTGAAACTCTGTTTGCCCTCCACACCATATACATAGAGGCCATTCATTTTCTGTACAAAACAGCTAATTAAACCATTATTTGTTTACACAGAATTTTATTTAATTTGCCGATAATAATTGCATTAAAGATGTTAAATATGTTTTAAAACTCTGTGGTTATATTCATATTTGTAAAAAAAAAATCAGTAAATTTACACTTTAAAACAAAGTATACTTTCAAAATATTCTTCTTGCTCCAAAGTAGGTTTATTTTCTATAATTTTATCTAATCTTTCTTTCAGTTACCTATTCCTGAGATTGTCGATAATATAGGGAATGGCTGAAAATTTCTGAGGCAAAATGTATATAGCTGTATTAGCATACAAAGTTTATTCGTCAAAATCTCCGAATTCTCAAAATTGAACAAGAATAAGCTTGTAACGATGTTTCAACTGATACTTTGAATGTCATTGTAAATGACCCAAACATATCTGAAAGAGTCAAAACATGTGATGAATATTGGTTATGATCCAGATATTAGAAAGGCCAGACTTCACCGAGAGCTAAAAAGTCTCGCATGTATGCAAATTAAAATTCAAAGTGATGATTATTATTTCGGTATTCATAGGAATGTATCTACACTAGCTTCCTGAAGGTCAAATTATCAATCAGAATTACTATCTTAATGTTTTTGTTCGAATATGTGAACTGATAAGAAAGAAAAAACGACCCGAAAAGGGAAAAAGAACAGGTCAAACGCATTCTTCATCATGAAAAGGCATCAGCTAACATTGGATTGTCTGTCAAGATTTTCTCGCCACGTATAACATCCCGTGCTAGACCATAACAATGCATTGAAACAATGCACATCGAAATCCTGATGTGCCAGTTTGCTTTTGTCTGAATTTGCTAAAGCTGGTGTTGTACCACATTCCTTTACACACCAACAATACTTTCTGTTCTGAGGTGATATTTTAGAAAGCATTATTTTAATGTATTTTAAAGGGAGATGGGCTTATTTTGGTACATATATCTCATCACTAGTAAGGGTTTTTTTACTAGTGTGATGAACAAGTGGATCGTAATGATGCCCAATTAAAGGTAGAGGTGCTTCTTTGGCACATGGATATCATTCTCCAGCAACTTTATGTCGCAATCTTGCCTGAAAAGCAGCCCCTTACAACATCAGCTTAAACACCTGTTTTTTTATTCTTTTATTTCGACTTGGAGTTCAATGTGCCCCTAGGGACATTTGCACCTAAAAGGTAAACTAAACATTGAAATAAAAGGAAGAAAGATATTTGAAATATGTACAAGAATTAGTATGCAAGTTAGTTAGATGAAAAGAGAACAAATATCAACACAATTGAAATATGTACAAAGGGTTGATATGCAAATTTAGTTAAATGAAATCAAATTGTAATGTATTGTGTGTATTCGAGGTAAACAATTTACAGATTGAAGAAAGTTTTAAGGAATTTTTTAGAATCAAAATGAAATATGGAAAATTCGATCGATTTTATAACCCTTCTCATAGGATTTTATAAAATCGAAACTTCCCCTGTACTGTAAGGGCCAAAAAGCCCGAAACCATGGTTAACAGGTTGGCTTTTTGTATGAATTTGCCAAACTGGTTTTGTGGCCCATTCTTTATCATAAATAGTAAAGTCTTTTATTAGGGTAATGCACAATGCCATCGTTCTGATGTACAGTTAAAGGGAAAGGTGCCTCTTTTCCGTACATATATCTGTATACCACCAGAGAAAACTTAGAAGGTTTCTTGTTGTTTAGAAGTGAAGAGTATTGTCACCTGGAGTCCCCAGTGAGGTAGAGACCTGTGGCAGTAAATATTGGTCCGGGGTCACAATAATGGAAGATTTGCATTTAAATTAAAAATTAGGTAATATGGCGTCACTCCTGCGAGGAACTCGGCAAATATTTGGGAGGGAGTAGAACTCCAATTGTTCACTTTTAATTATCGGTATATACAATCGATGTTATCATTTCATAACAATTATCTGATATCATTCTAATATGCAAGTACTTATATATTTCCAATCATTATCACAGGTTTATGGATTTCGATAAATTACAAAACGGTATATGTCGCCGTAACTCTTTTTTATTAATAGTATGAACTAGTTTTCGGACAAGCTCTTCCTATGTAAACTAAAACATAAAAAAGGTAATGGAGATATATTACATAGGTATATCATAAATCTATATAATTTCTCTCCATTACCTTTTTTATGTTTTAGTTTGCTGAGGAAGGGCTTGTCGTGAACAACATTATCTTTTCTACACGGTACAATATTAAAATACGATTAGAGTAAATACAATATAATTTACAATCACAAACCACATTGTGTTATATTGTATTATAAATTACTTTATGTATTATTTACGAACGGAAAAATATGTCCAGGTTAGCCTAGTGGACATGGCATCTGCCCGGTAAGCGGAACATTGTGGGTTCGTTTCCCATCCCTGGACACTTTTATTTTTCCGTTTATCATTACTTTTCACAATTCATCCTTTTATACCTCATCCTTAAGGTTAGGAATAATCTTTATTTCTCCTTAAAACAAATTTTGATATTTAATTGAAAAGAAACTCATGCGGGATAATTTTCAAATTTCGTTTTACGATTAGAGTTAATGTTGATGAGGTATAGAGTTTAATATAAGTACAAATAACTGGACCGCACAGTTTAAAACCACGAACTTTGCTGCAATATCGCCGTTTTTTAATCAAATTTCAATGATAAATATCGGAGATAATATATAAATCCAGGTGTTTTTCTGTGAGAATGTGGATTATAAACACAAGGTAATAAGACCAAATAAAAAAAAAATAAAAATAAATAGTGTGTGACGTTTCGGTAACAGCGTTGTTACCATCTTCAGACAAAAGTACTGAATATAATTGTCCTGAAGATAGAGGCTGCCTGGCCGGCATTCGTATTTCAGTAAAAATAGACACTTCGGCCAGTTAGAGTTTTTTTTATTTTCTCAACGTTTCGACAAAAATATTTTGTTTTCGTCAGAAAAAGTAAATAAAAATAAAGCATTTAGCAAGGCGTTAAAAATTTTCTGAGAATGTGGAGGTCTAATGACTTGGCTACAGAGAGGAAAACCTTTCAAATAAGAAACTTTTCTCTTAGAAATGATTTAGTCAATATTTTCCAACAATTGAAAGCGTTCGAAACTATAATTTAGCTGATTTAGCCTAATCATATGAAGAAATATTTCCCGTCATCTGAATGTAGTTCACAAAGAACTGTATCCTACCATTAATATCTATTTTGAATGTCGCATTGAACATTGTCAAGTTCTTATATGAGGAAAATATGGTTGAAATCATGTGGATTTACAAATTCAGAATGCAAAAAGATATTTAAAAAAAATTATCAACGAGGTTTGAGAATGGAAAAAGGTCATATGTTAAATATATTTAACGATTTTGAATTTCAAAGTTCCAAGATTCAAGATAGCTCAATGTTATATGCCTACAAGTTTGGCATCCCCAACCTCCAAGGAACAAGAGAACCAATATCATGTCCTTGCCAGATTAGAAGCCACAATGCCCAAATTACAAGATAACCTTGTGCTAGAATCTTTCAAAGTTATAAATCTCCAACGTTCATGATGGTTATGTGCCGTAACATTACAAGAGCATTATTCCTGAATGGTAAACAAGAAATGTATGTCCGAAATTGAATTAGAAAAGACGCAGAACGATCATGTTGAAGGTCAGAAGTGACGACCCTGGCAATGAGACCTTGTTCCAAGAATTGAGAACAATTAGGATTTCTACATCGCATTGCATTAGGGCTATTCTGGAGGAATGGGTGCTCCGTTCTCTTCTACAGTACGTATGGGGATATGTGTCTGTTTATTTACATTCACTACATAGTGACTTTCACACAGCTTCCTCAATCTAGAATCCACACTAAGAAATTCATTTTTCAATATGAAAGTTCAACAACAACAACAAAAAGGATTTTATTAGGGCCCATTGCCCTGTATGGATTCGCCATATAACAACAAAACAATACAGTATTTTTTTCTCCCTTTCCCCGTGTGAACGTGAGCCTTTGTTTGAAAAGGGATTTATTTACACATCTGTTCTAAAACTTTCCTCACTACCTCTTTTGCGTGTGAATCTATTTACAATTGATCTGTAGAAATTATAGAGTTCTATTGCTATATTTTTATTTTCTGAAATAGTTCTCAGCATCTTCAGTGGGTTGCTAAATCATGGAAGTTAAAAGCTTGAACATTCTTTTTTGAATTGACTACAGGAGAGATGGAGATAGAAAAATTACTTAATTTCCAACTATAATATAAGTATTTGTGAAGTGTGCTACACATATAAACCACTACCATTTTGACTATTTGGTTAGCTTCCGAGACTTGGGGAGAATTTGAACCATCGAAAGAAATTAAAGATTTTTTGAAAATCTATAATATATTAAGGTACTAAGATACTAACCAATATTTTTTAATCGCAGTAAGGACAGTAGAAGTTTTATTTATTGATGAAAGGAAACATTCGCGTCTTAATGTATTTATTCGTTATATATAGATGGAGCGTTATAGCTTTGTATTAATATTAAGATATTATATATATTTAATTCAAAATTTCCTTTATATAGTCACGAGTGGTGAGCGCATCCAGCGGCTTTGCCAATTTAATCCACCACCCTACTCTAATATTGTTTTATACTTTATCTTTAAATGCCCGGAATTTCAGGTGAGTTCATCATTAAGCTATTCAAAGAAAACTATGAACATAAGCTTTGAATACATTATATATACATAATCATAGTAAGGAGGTAGAAAGGAATTTTTTTTAAAGAAAATAATCGCCAGAGTTGTCACGCTTATTGGTCCCCCCTCTTTTTTTATTATTTTATTTTTTTGCTTATCCCCATTACACGTGGTACAGGCAATGATAATCATGGTGGGTAAAGGTTGATGACTGCTTTTATTGTAAGTACACCACATGTCTAAACATGTGAACTTTGCACTTACAAATGTGTCAAAGCCCGGTTTGATTACTTGCACTCGCTGGTGGGGTTGGACTTTTGCAAGAATCGCGGGCCATTTTAGATTTTTTTTTTTTAACAAAAGAAATTGCCCAATGCTGGAATCGAACCCGGATCGTAGCGATCGAAAACCAACGGTTGTCTTTCCACCGAACCCACTGTATATTGATTAGAAGCTATGTAAACTCTATATTTACATATAGGTTGTTCAAGGAGAAATCATCAGACATATGGGTTTCTTTTTTGTTATAGAATTAATAATTATTAGATTAAATATATATCATAGTAACCATATTTATTATTCTCTCAGAAATATAGAGCCTGGAGATAGCATATTTTCTATAGAGTAAAAAAAGAAAAGTTGCATAAAAGAAGCTAACATAATATGCATATTATATTGTTTTTATCGTGGGATGAAAGGGAAGTATATTTCCCTCAGAGCAGGCCGATTTATTATTTCTTCCAGGCAAATATTTTCCTTCAATATTCCTTCCTTCCAGTTGTGAGCGGCTCAAATTTAATATCGTGTTGGGAGTTTTATTCGGCCAGTCCGAGGAAATAAACTTCGAGTCATTCAAATTAAATATAAACTGGATATATTCAGCTAACTAGGCAAGAAAAAGGGGTTGGTATACTCCAAATAAATTAATGAGGTCTCAAAGAGAAATCAGAAAACTATAAACTCAAAAGCGCTCAATTGCTAACCAAATATTTATTCCAGAATTAATTTAGGTGTAGTAACGTTAGAATATATTGAATAATTCATTCTTCAACATTTATAATTCCATATTAAATATGAACTTTGCTTATATAATATCCGTTTATATAACACGTTTTAAAAACCTAAAATAGTAAATTTATTTATTATATAATTTATATATAAAGTTTAATAGATTCATACACATAACGGTGGTGTGTAATTTATCTGTCAATTAAATATTTTATATAAACGGTTTATTTAAAACCTTCTGTTTACATTTTATTGCGGATTGTACGTGTGTAAAACAAGGTTATAAAGCTATGCAAATTGAATTTCAACAAGCTACTATGTAAATAAGGAAGGTAGAAGTGATGTAAATCAATGAAGGGTCTAGAAGGGACATTTACACCGAATGACGGAGGAAGAAAGTTGAGAAAGAAGGAAGGAAAGAGGATATGAGAGAGAGAGATATATATAATGCAGTAGAAGCGGCGGAATTACCTTCCACAGAATAATAGAATAAAGTATGAGCTGAGGAGAGGAGAGAATCCACAAACTGTCATGTGTTGGGTGTCATCCACCATGTAGCCATCTACTTGAGAGATATAGCATCCAACATTCACCTGGAAATTGAGGTAGTATTGCATCTACTTGAGAGATATAGCATCCAACATTCAGCTAGGATTGTATCTACTTGGGAGATATAGCATTTAATCTTAAACCTGAACATTCGGCTAGGATTGCATCTACTTGGGAGAGTTAGCATCCAATATTTACCTAAAATTTCATCTACTTGAGAGATATAGCACCCAACATTCACCTGAAAATTCAGCTAGGATTGTATCTACTTGGGAGAGTTAGAATCCAATATTTACCTGAACATTCATCTACTTTGGATATATAGCATCCAACATTCACCTGAACATTCAGCTAGGATTGCATCTACACTCTTGGGAGATAAATAACATAATATATTCACCTGAACATTCAGAAATGATTGCATCTACTCAGACCGATATGAATATTTTCCAATATCAATTATAAACGTTGCACTATAACCATTCCCATCAGACTGGTTCTGTCCATTCTTCCAGTGGTTTGATGTAACGCTCATGAAAACATATGAGCTAATAAGCCTAAATTGAAACTACACAACGACCGTAAAATATAATTATCTTAAACTGGGTGTATTTTCATTAAGTCAGTTCACTCCAGAAACCCATTGTGCTTCAAGCACCAACATATGCAGTCATAACAGAGATTGTCGAAACACTCATATTATCTTTGATCCAGATTTAACGGGTAAAAACGATGCAAGATAGGAAATCATTAATTACACCCATTCTACCTACTCTATTGATGTAGTGATGAGGTTTATTATAAAAATGTTCTATATATCATTTTTTTAATATGTGCATTCCCCGCTCAAGAGCGCACGAGTTAAATATCAGAAGGGTAATAAATGTCCCATCTAAATATGATTGATCTGGGTATCGCGTTCTACTCCGACTATATGCAAATTAGACAGGAGTTTGAATCATTCACCGAGCAGAGGTTGTACCATATATTTCCCATGTGTGGATATAAGAGAAAACTCCCATATCTGCTGTAAGTCCCCGGAAACAAATGTAATGAGGAATCGGAGAAGTTCTCCCGGAGGCATTTTAAGATAAACTCCGAGAAGGTTTAATTTATGGAGATGACCTGGTAACACTGGAGGATGATTGTCAATTTTTGCCGGGGTCGATCCCAGCTGGGCTCCTGCTGCAACGATTTTTATTGACTTCTTCCATCTGTGATATTGTTTAATTCACAGATAGGTGGATTGTTAGAGGGAATCCCCTCTTGTGAGATCGTAATCGATTCTCTTATTAGGATTAAGATTTAATTTTAACTCTGAGTAGAAAATATAATTATGAAAAGTAATTAATATGTAATTATAAACTTGTATATGAGTGTTTCTTAATAGGTCTTAATGAAAATTAACAAATAAAATGTGAAATTAAATAATTTTAAAACGACATTTGAAAATTATCCGCATGTGTTTCTTTTGAATGAAAAATCAAAAATTATTTTAAGGAGAAATAACGATTATTTCTAACCTTAGGGATGAGGTATGAAAGGATGAATTGTGAAGAAGATAATTTTCAATTGTCTTTTTACAATCATAAGCCGCATTATATGGTATTATAAATAATTTTACTTTGAACACCTTCCTGTGGTTGAAGTGAGGAGTAGACAACGGACGCATGTGGGCTTCGTTAAAATTCATAACGATCAGTTCTATATATTAGTGGATAACGCATGCAGATGTCATTGTATTCATCCGGGTACATCCAAAAATCTATTGGACAGAGTTAATTGTGGTTGATACACTTCAGCTGAAATGATATTGAAAACTATGAGTATCCACATCGGAAAATATACGAATATATCGTATATTTTAAACTGTATGACACTTTTAGTATATGTCACATATCTTCCAATTAGTTAAAGCCGATACCTTATAAGATCCTACCCTTCTATTAAAATGTGCACCATTTCTATTTACTACCATATATATATATATATATATATATATTACAACCCTTATATTTCTATATAAATAAATAATAGTATATATGTTATATAATTTTTAAAAATTTATAGAAATGTCATAAATATAAATCTTTGTAAATATTATTTTATTTTAATCATCTTTCTAAAATAACTCTGTTATTCTTTGGCCACCAGATGGCGCCACTTTAAATATATATAAATGAATTGTTTTTGTTTTTTAGAGTAGGTTAGGTTAAGTTAGATATAATTTTTATAAATATGTAAATTGTAATATAGGATTAATTGCTAAATTCTATATTTACTCTAAATTTAATGTATTCTTTTGCTCAAGAGTTCACAAAATAAACTTCTTGAGATTAATTTTCTTTTTTTTAATTATATTCTTAACGACTGCACTTTTAACTTTAAAAAATCATTTTAAATTTACATAGTTTGTAACATATTTATGCATAGATAGATTAAATAAGAATTAATTATTTGGTTAACAAATTGTTCCAGGAAACAAAACTACCGTGTCATAATAAATCTGAATACGTTGAAACCTACACTCATGGTAACTCTCAGATGGAATCTGAAGCGTTTGGATTATTTTAAAGTTAAATGATCAACTTTGATATGACGCGCGAACTACCTATATACTTGTTTTAGAAATTTATTTGCCCCAAAATGGCTCATTGTTGATCAGTGTTTCTAACAATCAATAATTCCTGAGATAAAAACTGTGGAAATTTCCCAGACCGGTCCGTATTGTACTGACAAACTATTAAATCTGTTTATTTGTTTTGCCCAACTTTTAATCAAGTCTTACCGAAGTTAGTTTAATTACGTGGTCACCGCGCGGCAATTTGCATAACTTTGCCAACTTCTTATTAAAACATCAGATCAATCGTTTCAAAATGAAATTTGCCATCGAAAGTTTAGGTTTTGTGTGTGACGACCTCTTTCTTTGCCGACTTCGGAAATTTTAAATTTCCCGTGATTGAAAGAGTTGAACTTTTATTAATGGTGAACGTACAATGTTCTTGTTTCGAAGAGAGCTATGAGGTGATACCAGAACTTATTACTCAATTATAAGGCAATAACACGTCACACATCGATATACGAGAAATGATACAATTAAAGAGCACGGACGTTTACTGTCTACTGCGATGATTAATATTGTGAAGGCTTGGTTCATCAGTAGTATACCCTTTCAGCGGTTTCGCCAATCTACCGTTTCTTAGAATTCGAATGCGGTATTGTATTATGTATATATATATATATATTGTATTTATGATAAAATAGAACAAAAAATGAAATATGGTACAGGATGATAGGCAAAAAGGCATTTCATGACTGTGTAACTAAATGGTTCTGATGGCTTGTGCCTTCTGTCGGAAAAAATACCAAATAATAATTGAATTTTAATAATTACAGAATTGGCCAAATATTCTTTCATGAAATATCAAGTAAAGCCAAGCGTTTCAGGCTTTTGGCCCTTATCAGCGTGGTGCAAGCTGTACCTTAATAACTAAAATCCCTGAGACTTCCTGAAGCACGAACGTGCTTTACTTTCCTTAATTAATCAAGAAAGGGTATTCTGACCAATTATGGAATAAAATAAGAATAAACGATAAGTTAATATTTATACCGACAGATGGCGCGAACCAACAACAACTGTTATTTGCACGATAAGGAGATGCCTTTTCTTTATTAATTACATGTTTTTAGGCATGAATACAATTTTTGGAAAAATAAAACGGAGATTGAAGAGAAGTATCTTGTGCGAATATTATTAGCAAGCTTTCGGGGACGTCATTCTACAGGATTTTACGATAACTAAACACAAGAACGAGATGAGTTCATATAAGACAAGTCTTGTCTATATCTTCTCTTATATGATCTCATCTCGTTCTTTTGTTTAGTTTTCTTAAAAAAGCCTGTAGAAGGACGTCCGAAAGCTTGCTAATAAAATTCACACAAGATACTTCTCTTCAATCTCCTTTTTATTTTTTCTATTTTAACTCGAAGAATTTATTTTAGTCAAATACAATTTTTATTTTACAAATTAATCATTTAATTTTGTTGATAAAAACCTATCTATTCATTATTTATTAATATTATCGTTTTGAAAATAGAACAATCCATATTTAATTCATTAGATAATAAAAGGCATATATTGGATTTGATAAAATATTTATTTTGCCAATATTTCGGTTGGCTGAACGCCAACCTTTATCGAGGCATTACATTTTTGTATACACAAACTCAGCGCCGCATAGTGTTATAATATCACAGTTGAAATCAATTAAAATACAGAGTAGGTGGGAGAAATTTGTGCATGAAAAAATTATTATAAAAATTGCAATCAAATATGTAAAATATCTTATATCTATATTAATATATCTAAAATAAAAATAAAATGCATAATATAGAATAGCGAGTATCAAAGATTCGCCGTACATATCGTTTGCTCCATTCCAATATATTCGAAGAAACAAGATGGAGGACGTCAGAAAATTAGAAGGTTGATTCCAAAGTGAATTGAAATCGATGTGTTTTCGGGAAAGTTGGAATTGGAGTCAAGGTGAGGAAGCTGCGCCCACGGGCAATTTCCTGAGCCCGCCCTGTGGAGCTGCTATTGATTGTACAGTAGCTGTTGTTTTAATACCACACAAAGTATAGCAGTAGAGATGACTACAGTAATGACAATTGCCATTCTTTGGTCTTCACACCATTCTAAAACTCGTATTACCTTTTTTTATGAGAGACGTTCTTTCTTTGATCATGAAAAATCTTAGAGAGAAATAGCTTATTTCTCGGTTTTTGGAATTTGTTAAAAGAGAAATACATAGTTTAGCGTTACAATTACTTTTATATTTAAATATATTTTATATATGAAGGTATTTATAATGAGTTTAAATGGAAATATAAGAATGAAGGAAGGCCTGGGTCATCTGTGTTGAACCCTTTTAACGATTTCTCCAGTTTGATATACCAGATCGCTAGGGTAGTGCTATTTCTATATAGGCTGACCGCCGTATTTGAAAGATTTAGTTACGGTAAAAGGGTTAAATATGTTTTTTATTATCCCTAGTACACGTGGTACAGGCCATGATAATCATGGTGGGTTGTTAGCGACTGCTTTTACTGTAAGTGCATCACATGTCTACACATGTGAAAGCAATTCGACTTTTGCACTTACAAATATGCCAGAGCCCTGTTTGGTTACTTGTACTCGTTGGTGAGGTTGTACTTTTGTTAGAATCGGGGGACATTGTAGCATTTATTTTGGAAAAAAAAGAGCCCAATGTGGGATTTAATCCCGAGTCGAAGTGGTCGAAAACCAACGGTTTAGACCTCCCTTCCACTGACCTCCTTTATGATGTTTTAGATACACACAGTCTAAATTGATTACATATACAAGGTGTCAGTTTATCCAGAAAATGTCACCATACATGCGACAAACCAATGTTTATGCACTTCCAGAGAGCCAGACGACTGTAACGTGAGCTCCCCACCAGATAACCCCCCGACATGAGATTTCAAATTCTGTTTGAAGTCCAAATCCCCTGGTTCAAGATTAATCCAAATCTCCTGGAAGCGGCGGCGGGATGATTAACGAGGGTCGAGATTAGGTTGGCAGCGCCGTCTGTCGTCTGCGAAATTTCAATTTTCGTTTGCTTGCCCCAACAAATCGACTGTTAGTCCTTTGTGTTGATTTCCAGTAGAGAGCTCTACAGTTCAAGAATCTCTAAGATAAACAGTTAGACACCAAGAATGGTATCTAAGCTGTCTATCTCACCCAGACAACATACGTGAAGGACATTAAGATGATCATAGTATCTTCAAAGATGTAGCTTGAATATTCACCTACTAGATGCTGAAGCCTTGAGACGCATCCTTGTGGCTGATATCAGGTAAGAATTACAACGATGAGTTAAAATAAATTTGGAAAAAAATAACAACGATTGAAGAGGAGTGTCTTATAAAAACTTTATTTGCAAGTTTTCGGACGTCTTTCTACAGGTTTTACAATAGTACAAGCTGTAAAGCCAGTAGAAGGACGTCTGAAAGCTTGCGAATAAAGTTCGTATAAGACACTCCTCTTCAATCCTCGTTATATTTTGCTATTTCTATTCGAAGAGTTCAATTTAGTCAATAAATAAATTTTATTTCGATCAAGGTTCTGAACCTAGTTTTTACAGAGACGCTCAAGATGATTAGAAAATATAGTTTTCAGAATATATTCTACATTCCTAAATTACTATTTCCTAAACATATTTATTGTGTATACTGTGTGTATATAAAAATGTGAAATTGGAGAGAAACATTTATAAATAATGTAAAAAAATACAAATGTGAAATTATAATGGAATAAGGTGGATAAACTATGAAAAAGGCATCTCCTTATCGTGCAACTGTTGCATACATACAATCAATTGCATGATAAGGAGATGCGCCTTTTTCTTAATTCAAAACTAAGTTTCAAACAAAATCAACGTTCAATAAGACAGTTCAATAGAGAGACAGCTATCCACAGTTCATAAGAACAGGTGCCTCTTCGAGCCAATTTGTGACAAAAACTTCCAGAAATCCGAGAAGAGAGCGGAGACAAAGAATTCTTTGAAGTTCGCCTCGAAGAAAATCGGGCCATTTCTGAAATAGAATTTTCCTCGCGCAATCTCCTCGGCCAAATTGAAATAAATTTGCCTCAAGATGGGCGCTCGGAATGGATGGGGACGAGATAAAATACTTTCCTAGACAATATCAAAATAGATTCTTCGTCTTCTTAAGAAGGGACTTAGTCAAAGTAGCCGAACCCATTACTTCTTATCAGTCTGAGCTCCTCTAATCGTCACTTAAACAGATTCCTTGTCACTTCAGAACTGTGCCGGGGAAACATCCCAGTCGCACTTATCTCATGTCATTTAAGTCTGTAGCTATGTCTACATTTGATTCCTGTTCACCTCTACACAAGTTAACACATATATATCAACATATAATTTGTTGTTGTCTGGGGAATTCCTATATTATAAGATACGAGACAATATTTCACAGCAGCACATACTCCTCTGATTGAACGGAATCTATCGACGGAGTGGAGGAAATAACCAAACTATATTTACCTCTATATCAAGTTGTGAGAGGATGATATTCATATACCATAAGATGCACCTTTCTCTTTATTTCGCATCAGAACGATGCACATGTTTATCACCATAGTAAAATACCTTTGCTAGTGATGATCAAGAAAATATTACAAAACCATTTTTGGAAAATTCATATTATATCAAAGACTTTATAAAAAGGAGACAGTTTTCCGAGTGAGCATGTTCTCTAAAATCAGTTTCAGGCTTAAGTGAGTGACGTGGCTACTGAGCAATCCGACAGTGAAACATGTCCCATATTATAGAGTTGTTACTCCACACAATAATAGCCAGAGTCCCCACCAATCAGCCAGATAAAAATATCAAGCCGCTAATGGACTCTGAGAGTACTTTATTTTCTTTCAAATTCCTCGTTTGCGGGACCCAGAAAGCCATGCGGGGGAGTCGTCGAGGAATGTTTCCTCAGAACTATGAAGAAAAAAAAAGTCCCTTCCTATCTTTGGGCCTTCCTGCATGCCCGCCTGCTTTTTATCAAACTCCGGGCTGCCCAGGCCTGATACCTTTATTACGGTCCTTCGTCTATATCGGTCGGATTAGGGGATGTGGGCTGGTATAGAAAAACCGACGATTCAAACGTTTTCGACATATTTTATATTACATTTTATTATATTTATATGTGCACCTATCTGTGTGGTTACATTTCTTGATATTAAAAAGGAATATGTTCTTTATTTTATAATTTAATATTTAAATCTATATATTATTTTATATGACAAGCAATCCAGGGTAAGTATTTTGTACCATTTTTATTTCTCTAGTTTTTTTGCTTACACCCTCTTCAACATAAGTAAATAATTATCTGAAAGTTATACTTCTAGGTACTCCTGTTTAAGGGGAGGGGGCATGTTATCACGAAATATAGAGATATAACATTGGTACAAGAAACTTAACCCTGGATTATTCATTGGTATTATTAAATTATAAGTCAGGGCACACACGAAAGTTTATAATTAATGTTCTTTATATTTATTTAATGTTGAGTGATAGATAATCATTGATTTGATATATAAAAGTTGAGCTGAAAACAGAGAAGTGAAAGGATTTAATATAAAAACTCAGAATGTCCTCCCGGGAGTGACTCCAAGCAAGAAAGACTTAAGAATGAGTTGAAAAGAAGTGAAAGTACTCGGCTAAGAGAGGAATCCACTCAAGTAGAGTCCAGTGACCTGGAATCCTGGTGAGAGGTCAGTTGCTGCTCTACACTAGGAACTAAGAGTGTCGCCTGAGAGTGACTTAAAACAAGAAAGACCGAAGAAGGAGCAGAAAAGATGTGAGAGTACTCGGCCAAGAGAGTGTACTCAAGTGGCGCCCAGTGACCTGGAATCCTGGTGACAGGTTAGTTGCTGCTCTACACTAGAAACAAAGAGTGTCTGCCTGAGAGTGACTTCAAGCAAGAAAGACCGAAGATGGAGTAGAAATGATGTGATAGGAAAGTTCCATCTCAGAAGAGGAGTCCATTAAAGTAGCGCCCAGTGACCTGATATCTTGGTGGCAGTTCAGTTGTTGCTCTACATCTTCAGACTCTAACAATCTTCGCAGTTCTTTTTATCTCTATATATACAAATCTACCTAATTTATATCTAATCAACAACACTTATTCTATCTGTATTATATTTAATTATTTCCATTGAAGCTTTAATCTTCTTCTATTTTGAGAAATGGCATTCCAACCTAATGGTGAGTTAACTGATAATCCCGTTGTATTTAAACAGTCACCATCTAATGGGATAATTCTCCGCTATATTTGGGATTTACTCATTACATGAATATAATATTATGATCAATATAAAATAAATAACGTGATAGATTGTCAAATTTTTAAAGGAGAGTCTCGCCAATAATACATATTCCAATATCCATTATAGTAGAGGCAATAAATATTGGTGAGAATATAGTTTGAGTCGTTCATTGATTCTCTTCAGTACAACATTGAAATACAAATCTTATAGATCCAGTCTAGGACCATAAAGTAAAATTAGCCAGAGCTTATCCAGAGCGATGGTATATCAAAAAGGGGGTTGTGCTCAGGATGCCTCCCATGAACGACCGCCTTCTTGAGAGAACCCACGGTAAAATCTAAAATGACTCCAACTGATACCCTCCAAAGGAAGACCAGCTCCAAGAGAGGCTCTGTCTTGAAGTATTATCTTGTGTAGGAGGTTCTACTGACGGTGTTACGACATCCTTTCAATTGTATAAAATGCCGTTCAACACCAATCCCAATATAAATACCATTTACACAGTTCACACACCTACTGTACATTACTTCAATTGAAGAGATAGAGAAGACACAAGTTCGAACATTAAAATGAGTTTAGTGATACTTTAAAAGAAGATAAATATTGTACTTTCACGGGCTCTCTGTTTTTAATAGAATAGAAGCGACAAAAATACCATTGACCATTTATTCCACGAATACAAACACTGGTGGGGAGATCGAGCTTTACAGAGCCTGGAATCAGGTTTCCCAGTTTTCGACCCGCGGGGCGACACCTGGAAGTCTGTCTGCCTCTATTTATTTGGACTCGGCTGATTTATTTCCCTGGGTGGGACCTACCCCCACACACTTCGGTAAATTGGGGAGAGCGACTTTATTTGGGTCCAGCGTTCCATGGAATTTTATACCACCGCCGTGTGTGTGGTTATCCCTCCATCTTTCTAACTGAGCTCGAATAAACAGTGGTATGAAGTTTACATGCATTGGTTTATATAAAAAACTCCACCTTTGCCGGTCCCAAGCCCGGATGAAAAAGGGAGAGCAGTAACAAGCTCACTAAAAAACCTGGGTTCAGCTGGCCTGGCTGATAGTACCCTGTAAGGGCTCCTGATACAGAGATACAGGATGAGCAGCGTTTGTACTCCATGTTAGGAGCGGCTGCACATGGTGTCTGTTCCTCATGTCAGAGGCGGCCATTTCTTTTGGAGCTAAGTCGGCCTGTCACTGAGTAGTGCTTCCAGTCTTTAATGAAAAAGGCAGACGCATTCTACTTCGCCCAGTGTGGAGATAAGAAAGAAGAAGATATATAAAATTAACAGGCTATCCAACTTATAGGAAAATATACCGTTACCTAGCTATCCAACCACTATATGTAGATACAACTACAAGCATACACTATCACAGTCGAAACTGAAAAATAACAGAATGTAATTGCCAAACAACAACAAGGCAATCAAAGAGACACAATCTGAGCGACAATGACCAAGCTATACACCTGAAAGACAATGACAAAGCTATACACCTGAAAGACAATGACAAAGCTATACACCTGAAAGACAATGACCAAGCTATAACAAGCTTTCATTCTCCTATAAATTCCAACAAAAGTTGTCTTCAAATAAGAACAATGGGGACACCACCCAATTTCTCAGAAATTTCCGAGCTAATCAATTAACCTAAATAATTCTAACAATATTATTAATGCTAATTGATAGAAATAATTATCAATCAACATGCAAAATAATACTAATTATCCGCTCCTTGTAATAATATAAAATTATGGTAATTATGGTTGATTGATCACGAGTCCATAACCTTTATTGTTTTTCTCCAAAACCTTCATTGATTTTGCTTAATAAAATGATACCATAAAGTCGAGAGGTCTTGTAGTGTTATTCATCATACTATCTTTTATATATTATACCAGACATTCATCAAGTTATGTTATGCTGATATGCTACATTATTTTGTTTAAATTATAAAACTATTTTAGAGGCGTAAGATTCTTTTTTTAAATAAAACAATTTCTACTGTCCTTACTGCGATGGAAAAATTAAAGGGAGGGCCTGGCTCATCAGTGGTGAACCCTCCCAGCGGTTTCGCCAGTTTAATCTACCATACCGCTGTTATATTGCATTTTTGGAACTGATGAGCCAAGCCCTCCCTTTAATTTTTCCATCGCAGTAAGGACAGTAGAAATTGTTTTATTCAAAAAAAGAATCTTACGCCTCTAAAATAGTTTTATAATTTGATAACAGATGGCGCGCTAGTGCATCGTAACATTATTTTGTTTATTGATGATATTCATTGAGAAATATTAGTGCAGACTCCAACACTTTTTGAAAGAAAAGAATGACAAAGGCTTTCGATATTACTACCGTTTAGAGGTGAAAACAATGTATACTGGTAAAATTGAAGTTTTACATTCCTATTTTATTATTAATTGTTAGTATGTTCAATTTATATAAAGGGTTTTCTTCAAATTAAGTTAACAAATCTTTATGTTTGAACAAAATTTCAAAGTTATCATAAAATATATTCCCAAAACACAGCCATTTTATGATATGTGCATCTCCATCTATAGTAGTTCTAAGAGGATCATTCAAAACACAATTTATAAGTTCCTGTTACAGAGATTAAAACTTGTAATGAATATAAGCCTTTTATAAAAAAAATTCCGCCCTATTTAGAAGTGAAGACTTTTTGTATTCGAAGAGATTTATCCCAACCTGACAATATGGATATTTGGACCCTGGATATGTAAATTGAAAATAAAGCGTAAAGGTTAGAGCAGAAAAGATACGAGTATATTGAAGTTTAAAAGGTTCCACGTCAAAGCATTGTAAAAAATTATATTTCTGTTCGAAGTATGTTAATGAAATACTATGAAATGTGGATGGTAGATTTTCATCGGCGTAAGTTTTCACTTGAGAGAGTTTGTGAATTAATAGAAAAGAGAAGAATATTTTTATTTTAAAACATCATAAATAACATCTATACCTCTTTATGAAAATATAGAAATCCATAAATAAATCTTTAATTAAAAAGTCATATATTAGATCAAAATATCATTTATTTTACCAATATTTCAGTTGGCTGAACGCCAGCTTTTATCAAAGTATTATAACATATCAATATGTTAATTACAAGGTTAAATTAATTACAGGTTAATATGTTATAACACCTTTATAAAGGTTGGCGTTCAGCCAACTGGAATATTGGTAAAATAAATTATATTTTGATCAAATATATGTCTTTTTAATTAAATACCTCTTTGGGTTAAACCTTTTTTTAAAGAACGAAGATATTTAGGGAGATACTTCCTTTATATGCTCGAAGACACAATGTATCAACAGGGGGATTATTCATTATTATATTCTCTATATATACTCAAATATACGACAGTATACGAATAAGTCGGCAGTGATGTCGCGGACAGCTCTGTAGGCTGTCAACTCTCCTAATGACGACAGTATATGGAGACGATGAAGGTATATCACACCTTTGTGACGCAGTCGTAGGGAAGCATTCTAGACATGTAGGCCAGATCTACCTGGAGATACAGGAATTCAGTGGAAAGAACATCTGTGCTACATGGCCAGGACAACAGATACCTCGCATAGCTTCAGATGTCTCCTCCAGGTCTACACAGCCGCAATAACGACTATGAATGACCGAAATGGACACTCAGATGGACTTGGAAAAGGCTTCTTGGCCGCATGTTTAGTCCGGCTTAACTAACTTCCAGAATTCCTGTAATAACGTACTAGGTAGATGGAGCGTAGAATTTCACCAATTGCGTAGATTGACTTTATTATTCTTAGAATCACTCGAAGCTATCTAGGTCATTCGTCATTTCCTTCCCGAGAATTTTATTAAATTCTCTTCCACACGTAAGGGCGAAACGCTTCTTGTGTACGGTTTTTATTATTAACGATGGGAGTCGCTGGAAGGATGGTCTAAACCGTTGGTTTTCGACCAATTCGACCCGGGATTAAAATCCCGCATTGGGAACTTTTTTCTGATTAAAGAAAAAATGTTCCAATGGCCCTCGATTCTTGAAAAGGTCTAACCCCACCGGCGAGTGTAAGTAACCAAACGGGGCTCTGCCACATTTGTAAGTGCAAAGTCGAACTGCTTCTAACATGTGTATGTGTAATCACTTTACTTTTTTATTAAAGAGTTTCAGGTTAGATAACCCAGTTTTGTTGTTTTCTTAACAAGTGTATGACGCCCCAAGAGCCGATTGTTAAATCTCTCGCCGTTAAACATTTGAAATATGTATTTAAATATATTAGGAAAGTTCATTCCAAAATTTTTAAAAATAGATACTTTTATTTATTCTTTTTATTATATATACATACTCTCTTCATAATATATATATTAATAATATAATATAAATATATATATTAGTGTATTACAAGATATTCCATTTGTGGTGAATAAATATTTATCTTACGCCGGGTTTATCATGTATTTCTGAGAAAACAGAGGAAATCTCTTGCATCTGGGTTCTATAACTTTGAAATATTGCATGTAAAATTTGCATTTTGAAATAAGTTATTGTAACGAGGAGGTAGTGTGAGAAATATGCGCATTAATAATATAAATGTGAATTTCAGCAAATAACGGTGGTAGCTCTGTGGAGGAATATATTTCCCGGCTGGATGAGAAATCTTCCTTCTGGCCTGAAGGAAATTGAATTTGATGTTTTTATATTAAGGAGTACACATGTAACTCTTTTTGTAGTGTAAAATAGAGTTGAGAGGTTTTACATCGACGGCGTGGTACATATGTAGCTCTGCTGAAAGAATACCTTTCAATCGTGTAAGTAAACGTTGCGTATGGTAGACTGTCGTCTATCAGACAAAATATTAACCTTGAATATTCAATTATTGAATTATGGCGACCTGGTTAACTGAAGTACAGCCTCTATCAGGCCGTCGAGGGATAATTCAAACGTGGTTGGCTTTTCTGATTAATTTAAGTGAGTATATAATGACCAAAAAAGTCTGTAAAATCTACCAAAATCATGAATTTCACTATTCCTTTACATTATATATGGAATGGCATATATGTAGAGCATTTAATATGTATTTACTTTACCTTTTCATTGAAGAGTATTAGGTTCCATACCCCAGTTTCTGTTGTTTTCTTAACAACAAACAGTTAATGTAAATTCGAAACTATTATAGACGCGTATGATTCTCTTAAAAATTAAACAATTTCTACTGCCCTTACTGCAATGGAAAAATTACTGGGAGGGCCTGGATCATCAGTGGTGAACCCTCCCAACGGTTTTACCAGTTTAATCTACCATACCGCTGTTATATTTCATTTTTGGAACTTCCTTTTATAGTTTAAACAATTTCTACTGCCCTTACTGCAACGGAAAAATTAAAGGAATGGCGCACTGAGGTATTATAATATAACAGTGAATGTGTTGCTAAATTCCAGGGTTTAGTTGCCCAGACAAGAGATAGAACAAACCAGATCTTTTTCTCTCTATATGTGGTGAGCTGTGTAATGTAAAATTGGTTTGAGACTTCCCGTAAGATGTTGTGAAACCTCAGGTGTTTTTACAAATGTAGAGTTGGTTACTGTCAAAGCGTTTCTGGGTCGAGATGAAAATTAGACGGTTCAAAGTTATTCAAATTGACTATTCCTGGCATGGACACCATGTAACAACATATGCTCTAGCCACTCTTCTGATATTACTAGTTCCTCAAACCACTGGAGCTCCGTGCGCTATGTTTGCTCGATGAAATTTGCTGCCTCCCCAAACATACGTTGTAGAATACAATAGTAAAAAGTCGGATGGCCACCTGGAGTCTCTATTAAAACGGTCCGTTCCCAATGGGCCAGTTCTATTCTAATGGGATGTTAGTGCGGTGATTTGGGGAACAGCCGTTGAAAAGCCGAGGACAATGGTGGGCAGGTGCTGGCGCGGCGGAGCCTTTGTACGGCGAGGACGTCACCGTACCGCGTTACCTTATGTCACTTTGTAAGTTACCCTATATCCCTGGCAACTTCCCCTATGTCACCTTACAAGTTGATTTACATACCTTGCACAAGTTCCCCCTCGTCACCTAACAAGTTGATTTATAAACCTTGCACAAGTTCCCCCACGTCACCTTACAATTTGATTTATAAACCTTACAAGTTACTTTACGTCACCTTATAAGTTAATTTATAAACCTTACAAGTTCCTCTATGTCACTTTGCAAGTTGATTTACATACCTTGCACGTTCCTCTAAGTCACCTTTCAAGTTGATTTATAAACCTTACAAGTTACTTTACGTCACCTTGTAAGTTAATTTATAAACTTTACAAGTTCCCCTACGTCACCTTGTAAGTTGATTTACATACATTGCAAGTTCCTCTAAGTCACCTTAGAAGTTGATTTATACACCTTTTAAAAAGAGAGTTACTCTACGTCTTTTTACAAGTTGATTTATAAACCTTACAAGTTTCCCTATGTCACCTTTCAAGTTGATTTAAATACATAGAAAGTTTTCCTATGTCACTTTGCAAATAGATTTACATACCTATTTGATTTTTATTAGCCTATACCACCTTGCAAGTTGGTTTACATACATACAAAGTTACCCTATGTCACTTTCAAATTTTTAAACATAAATAGCACGTTATCCAACGACACCTTTCAAGTTGATTTGCATACATAACAAGTATCCCTACGTCAACTTGAGAGTTGATCCACATACTTTACAAATTACTCTACTTCGCAAGTTGTTCTACCTACTTTACAAGTTAAGGTCGCGTTTCCCTACGTCACAATGCTACCTTGTCTCGTCCCTGTGACGCTACCAATTATATACCGTAGTATGTCAACTACGAGACAATATACTTTAGATTTATATTGCATCGCACTTACATTTATCCTTCATAACATTTTAATATATGAAATTAATGTACAAATATTTTCTTCATTTAAAATAAATATGTTTAATATTATATCGGGTAGATTATAATTATTCTTTTTATCGAGTATTCGCTTAGCGAAAATAAGCTGCCACGAGGTAATGGAAACCAAAGAGGTTACTCCGAGCGTCACATCAATGTCCCACATGTCCCCTGGGCCAGGCCATCTAATTAGTCCGTGTGACACTCAGTCCCCCGCGGTGATACCATCTCACAGTGTTGATACCACAGTGGCACTGGGTGTTGTCACTGACGTTGTTTACTTTAGTTGGTCGTCTTAGGACATCTGAGTCTTTCTCAGTCCCCCGCGGTGATACCATCTCACAGTGTTGATACCACAGTGGCACTGGTTGATGTCACTGACGTTGTTTACTTTAGTTGGATATCTCAGGACATCTAGGTCTTTCTCAGTCCCCCGCGGTGATACCATCTCACAGTGTTGATACCACAGTGGCACTGGTTGTTGTCACTGACGTTGTTTACTTTAGTTGGATATCTCAGGACATCTAGGTCTTTCTCAGTCCCCCGCGGTGATACCATCTCACAGTGTTGATACCACAGTTGCACTGGTTGTTGTCACTGACGTTGTTTACTTTAGTTGGATGTCTTAGGACATCTGAGTCTTTCTCAGTCCCCCGCGGTGATACCATCTCACAGTGTTGATACCACAGTTGCACTGGTTGTTGTCACTGACGTTGTTTACTTTAGTTGGATGTCTTAGGACATCTGAGTCTTTCTCAGTCCCCCGCGGTGATACCATCTCACAGTGTTGATACCACAGTTGCACTGGTTGTTGTCACTGACGTTGTTTACTTTAGTTGGATGTCTTAGGACATCTGAGTCTTTCTCAGTCCCCCGCGGTGATACCATCTCACAGTGTTGATACCACAGTGGCACTGGTTGATGTCACTGACGTTGTTTACGCACTCTAGTTGGATTTCTCAGGACATCTGAGTCTCCAACAGTGTCTTCACGACACCAGTACCAGCTATTCCACCACTTCTGCAGCAGTTATGGTAGGTACCTGCAGGCATTATTTGGCACAATCTTATTTCGTTGCACCTCCTCTCCATTTCCTTAGTAAATAGCGTGGTTATACAAAGTTAATTCGCATTTAATAAATAATTAATCTGGATGGATCCTTGAGATGTGGCCACTATAAAGGGAGACACGACTAACTTGAGGAAAATAAATCAATATATACGTGTATATAATCAGAGATACCACCGAACATGTACACAGTCCTCACTTTTGACCCAGGCCACATTAAAATTAACACTAAACATCTCGAGAAATATAATCCTGAACATAATCAAATTCTGTGCGCCTCTCGAAGACCCACGCGAGGTTGGATAAGATGATTGACTTTGTGCATCTAACACTGTGATGATCGCTAGTGAGTTTTATTCACGTTTAGATAGTGCCACACACAGTATGACTGCAGTGCCCGCCAGCCCACGATGTCGCCTGGAGATAAGTAATTGGCGAGGGCCCGGCCACATCCGGGGCCATGAATGGGGTCTTGTGCCACGGCAATTACGGCGTGGGACTTGACGGAGCGCAGGGTAAACATCGTTCTCGGTACCCTGCGATACCCCACTTACACACGAGGAGTCGTATGGGCGACCATATTATTGCCACTCGTATTGATGTAGTTCGGACTTCTTGACTTACCTATAAGTTAGGCTTTAACAGGATTGCTACATCCCACGCCACCACAAAGGAATAGTGCTGTAATGAGCGATGGCATAGTATTGTATAGTATACTGTACTGACACCATTATCACGGCACTAAAAACATAGAGAGAGAGATATTTAAATCTATATATGTTCAATCAAATTCATTGAAAAAACAAACAATTCAAACAAAAATACAACAAAATTATACATTTTAAATAAAATTTGTTATACATGAACGATCTCCTACAGTAGAGAAATCTGTAATTCATTATCTGTCACGCGTCGCTTTGTAATTGGGCAGCCTGTTTTAGCTAGTGCTTGCTGTTCCCAATACTCGCATGTGCGATGTCGAGGAATTTGTAAAGAATAGTCTACTGCTCAGGCGTAATCAGATCGAGGACCTCCTCCCTGACATCGCGGCCCATATCTTCTATCTCGTACCTTTCAATTTCTTCATATAGGGCGTGTAGGAAGGATTCGGTAGCTTGTTTATCAAATAGTAAAACTATTTGATCGTAAGTGGTTTGAGGATGCTGTTTAGTTTGGGCCTTGGGAGTTAAAGACTGGTTGAACGGGTCATTCTTGTTACGTAACTCCTTGGTAATTAAAAATAGAACCATGACTATTGTGCTCTAAATCATAAATTAAATAAATCACTATATCAAATAAATCACTAAATCAATTAAATCAATACTGCCAATTTTCCCCTGTGTCCAAAAAGTACTCTGCCCTGGGTTCGGTGGTCCAAACTCTGCTAGCTTCTGCTTGTACTGTACGATCCACCCAACTTAGGCAACTGCAGTTCCAGCATTCTTTGGTCACGCAGTGGACAACTCCCTCTTCTCTCTCTCCTTGGCAGGGGTCGCTGTTACGCAGTGTTGGTCGAGGAGGACGCTGGAGGAGATTGCAATGGGCTGACGCTCGGCGCCGGTGCAGAATGCTCGGTAACTGGAGTCTACTGGGGAGTGAAGGAACGGTTTTCCCGCTGCGAATAATGGTATCTGCTTGATGGTGTCAGAATCCCCCGCACTCGTTGTAGGCACTGTTGATTCGCGGGAAGGCGTGGGCTGGGAGGATAGAGGCGTCTACACCGGTCAACTCCTGGAGTCCTGAAGATGGGCAGGACGACTCCCGTAGGTTCCCAAGTAGTATGTAGCTCACCGATGCCACACTGGCGGCGTTACATCTACTACACTTAAAACTGTAGGTAATGTAGGCAGGCTCATTTGGAGATGATCACCATCTTGGGAGAAAGCTGGTGAAGTTTCCATTCTTGATTCGATAGAATGAAGGACTCCATGTTGCCGGTTGTCCAGGTGTAGCCACACCGATGGATGCAATTTCGTGTAACCGGGAGGCAACTCTGCAGTAGGGCCGCAGCGCCGCGACCATGTCTTCATCTTCGAAATAAAGTGGTAGATTCCGAATTATTATATTTTCTTCACTTTTCCTATATGGGAAGGCTCTCAGGAGGGTAGTTCCGATGGTGAGGCCCTCCTCAACCAGGTTCTCCGCCAGGTCGACGCTGGAGAGGCTGACCAATACCTGGCCGGGCATCCTTATCAGTCAGTACACAGGAAACCTGTCCAGCATCTGTTCCAGCGCCTTCATATATTGGACTGAATGGAATTCCAAGCTTCACTTGACGAAGCAGCACTGGTCGAATGTTGCAGGTGCCTACCTAGTCTTGACAAGTCTTGATGCTGTTTGCTGATTTTTATTCTCTTTGGTGGAATTGTCTTTCCCTCCTTAGTTGTTGAGGTGACCTTGCTGCGATGGAATGAGCCTTCGGAGGCTTCTACTCAGTGTCCTCCAAATTTTCATAGGTTTGCATTTTTTTTGCACCGCCGCGGCTCATCATGAACAACTTTACATCACCGTTAATTGTTTCAGCATTTAAAGAAAATATTCGTTGATTTATTTTCCTTCAATATAAATCGATGTGTCCTGATGAATCCTTGATGGAAACATCACCATCATGTAGGGCGTGATCCTGGCTCTCAGCCAATACGGATTACTTATTTCCATCATCTCCACCGCCGAAGCTCACGCGCCTCATGCGGTCAAGAAAGAGAATCATTCCAATATATATTCCACAGTTAAGAATTATCGCCACCCTAGCTTCCTACATATAATGAAATAGATACATGAATAAAGTACATTGAATAATAGAAATATGAAGAAAAGAAAAAGGGGTTCGGTGGAAAGATGGTCTAAACAGTTGGTTTTAGACCGCTACGATTCCGGGTTCGATTCCCGCATTGGGCACTTTTTTTCTGATTTAATAAAAAAAAATTCCAATGGCCCCTGAATCTTGCAGATATTCAACATCACCAGCGAGTGCAAGTAACCAAACGGGGCTCTAGCACATAAGTGCAAAGTCAAACAGCTTTCACCGTGTGTAGACATGTGGTGCACTTACAGTAAAAGCAGTCTCTAACTACCCACCATGATTATAATGGTCTGTACCACGTGTACTAGGGATAAGCAAAAATATATATACATATATTAAGGAATGAATTTATTGCTTATAACTTGGCTTTTACGAAACTATATTTCTACATTCTTTACATTATTATTTTACCAACTCAATATTCACCAAAATAGCAAAGTAAAAACAAATTCTATTCACCAGTAATGTAAAGAAATATATATATATATATATGTTATATTAGAATATTATTTTATTCAAAATTATATTTCATCGATTCAAATACTCTGTTAAATCGACCGCCAGAGGTCACGCTTCCCCTATAAAAACTCATTGTTGTTGTTTCCCAATGGCCGACTCTAACCTTTTGTAAATTATGTAAATGAGTTGTTCATTTTTTCATTCTTAGGCCTTAAGCCAGACAGTACTTTTACCAAATTATGTTTTTCATATATATTCCTTAGCTCAAATAAATAAATCTCTGTTCAAAACTATTTTATAATTCCCACGACTGCAAAACAATATCGTTAACATACTCATGGATACCAAAATCAAACAACAAATAATAATTCAATAAAAAATAATCAAGAATCAACAGAAAACACTCATTTTTCTCATATTAAATATATATTTATACATAAATATATTTATTTATCTCCTTATATCAACTTCTAGATTTATTTTAAAATTTGGAAAAGAGAAAGTGAAAAGTTTTTAGTAGTTTTGCTCAGCAAATGGAGCCCGTGTTCAATGACAAACGTGGAAAAGCTCTTTATTTTTTTCAATTTGCCGCTAAGAAATGTTGAGGTTTGGGTACAACGTTGTGGATATCGACTTTTAGCGCCGGAGCAAACTATTGGTTTGGTTGGTCTTTTTCTTGCCGGTAAAATTGGCGAACAATGTCTGGACGTGCCAGTTCGAACATGCCTAGAAGGAAGTACTAGAATATCGAGGAATTATGGAAATCATCGGCTCTATGAATATGATAACTGTACGAAAAAGTGAAATTGTATAAGCTTATGATTTTGCTTTGTTTTAAAAATGAATCGATGTTGGTTCCATATGCTTGAATTGAATATTACACCTTAGTTTACATATATTTTATTGCTTAAAAAGGAATACAACAAGACAAAAAAACTACAATTGCAAATGATTTGATAACTAACCAACTAAAAAAAATATATATATATATTAAAAATAAAAAGGCATATCCTGACCAGGAGTACATGTTCTTTTCAGAAGGCAGAGCGCTATCTTTTTTTAAAAATATCAACACCCGACCTACTTATTTTTTATTTTTTTTCTATTGTTTTTTTTTTCATATATATATCAAAATGATATATTACTAGGGATAAGCGAAAATAAAAAATAATAGTAATAGTAAATATCCCATTGAGACCAATGAGTAATATATTTCATCAGAGTATCAATTAGTAATATGAAATATTTCATTTGGATTAATGGGTAATAGATAAATGCCCCATTGAGCAATTGTTTACTTAACATCAATGAGGGAAATGCTTAAACATACTAAAGACAAATAATTATATGTAAATTTGTGAAATATTTATAATTATATATATAGACTATTAACCCATCGCATATAATTTTGAGGCAACTAAAGTGAAAATATATTTGCATCACCAGCACATTAAACAATTTATAAACATCTGGAGGAAATCACTTAGAAGCCATTTTGCTAATGTAATTGTACCTATTTATAGACGCTGACATATCTTACTTCTTACATTTTGTAAATTCTTTAGTTATTTTATAATTAATAGTAGTTGCAAAGGTCCAACCCACCAACGAATGCAAGTAAACAAGCGGGGCTCTGGCACATTTGTAAGTGCAAAGGTCAAAGTGCTTTTCAGATGTGTAGACATGTGGTGCACTTACAGTAAAACTGTAACACCTTATCCACCATGATTATCATGTCCTGTACCACGTATACTAGGGATAATAATGATAAAAAACATAAAAATATGTCCATAAAACTATTTATTATAGATGCTAGGGAAAATCTGAACTAAAATGAAACATTGGAACAAATTAACCTGCAACCGTTATGATTTACTTATCCAATGTCAACAATGAACATTTCTCTAACATTTTTTCCGTTGTCTATTCCAGTAGAAAGGTTTACAAAACACGAAAGCTTGAAGGATGTTTGATAAAATAATAAATTTATCCTCGGAGACTGCGTTTTATTTTAACTTTAATATTTGATATATCTCAAAGAATTACCTGAAATGAAATAATCAAAGAAAAGGTTTACTGATACAGATAACTATATTTTTATTTAACAGTATACGTAAGAAAGAGAAAAGAAATACTAAAAGGAAATCCGGGAAAACGTCCACAAAGAAGGTAAATATGAATTGCTTGCATTGGCTGCTGGAATAATATCCCCAAGTAGTAAGCTAAACAATGACCTCTATTCAGTAAAATATATCAAGCCTCTAGAGAGAATTTCTTTTAGAAACCTTTTTATTCTCTAACTTTCGGTAACCAACGCCCTTCTACGGGAGAAAACATGGTATACACCTATCTCCCGATTTACACGATAGATACGTTCCCGAGAAAAACGTGTAAATCGAAAAAATGAATGTCTTATTTTAAATCTTTCAAACCAGCCATGACTTACCAAAAAATTTGGCTTATTTTCAGTTGAAGAAGAAGATGTGTGTGTGGCAATTGCTCTACAATTTTTTCGTATAGTATTTCGTTAGTATAGTGCGATAAAAAATTTTTAAAAACCTATTTGGAAAACCGTGTAAAAGCAAAAACGTGTAAAACAAGTACCGTGTAAATCGGGGGATTGGTGTACTAATTCTTCAATAGAACACGAATTAAATACATATAATCGGATACTATTTTACATAATTTAACTCGTGTTTTATTGGTGAAACATTATACCATGTTTTATCCTGCAGAAGGGCGTCCGTACCCGAAAGCTAGAGAATAAAAAATGTTTTGAAAAGATTCTTTTCCCTGAAGGCCTGGTATTCTTACTCAGTATTGATACAAGGGAATATTTTACTGAATTGTTTCATGTACACTGTGTCACAAGGAAATTACCGAAGAACTCCACCCTCACCTGCTTAATTGTACAGTCCTTGATGCAGAGAGGAAGGCCCTATATCAACAAATTAAATGTACCAACATTTCACCCTACGTATTGCTTTCCAAAATATCAGCAAACAAATCTCAGGCAATAGCTTACTATAAATATTTTAAATCATCATTATGTAAGGACCAGTCAACAAGTGAATGATTTTGAGACAAAGAGTAAAGCCAGTTAAATTTCTATTTCACTACCTATGTAAATAACACAAGATGATTATTACCTTACCCAATTGGGAGAATCTGTATGGAGCAAGTCCCTAATAAAGGCTTTTGTGTGTGTGTCTGTGTGTGTGTATTGTCTCTATATTTTATCTTTAATAGGAATCAGAATTATTTTACTGACTGGGTGTATTATTATTATTTATTTAAGTAACCCAGGTTCCTGGAGCGTACAGAAGTCGCCAACTACCCGGGATGTCCTTCTGACCTAAGTCGTCTTGGATTTATATACAATGCCAGTGGAAGTCCAATTAATGAGGTGTTGCCAGGCAGATTTCTTTCTTGGGAGATTTTCTAGGGATGCTGGACATATGTTGGTGATACCTAGGAGAGTGGCTGTCTGGAATCTTTGGTATTGGAAGGTTGGGCAAGTGAAGAGGAGGTGGTCTACGGTTTGGTCTTCATCTTGGCAGTGGGGGCAAATTGGGTCTTCTTTCGATACCGTTGCAAGGTCTGCCTGAATGTAGCCATGGCCGACTGGGTGTATCTATATACTTACATTATATATAGTGGCTCACCTGGGGCACGCGACCTGCTGCGTGCTTCACGGCAAAATACCTCGTAAAAGATGGAAGATTGGTCCATCGAAATATCGGATTAATAAATAATCGTATTAAAATCCAAAATAAGCCTTATTTTTTAAAATATACATTATATAATGTACTTCTACCTCATGATTACTGTAAATGTAATTTATTCCATTTCTATTCGTTCATTACACATACTCAATGAGTAACATACTGGATTGATGTTAATTCTATTGGATTGTAAAGAAGGTTCGTTCGTTTTTGTATCCCTTTGTTTTATAACGGTTTTTGTTGTTATACAGTAAAGTGTTTATATTCTTTAAATATTACTTGTTCTGCTCTACAAACCTGTATTATTATTTTTTTTTTTTTTTGAAAAACGTATTTTTTTTCAGGCTTGAAAATGGAATATCCAGGAAGCAAAAAATCAACATTTTCGACATCTGCTTTTCTTCGCTTTTCATCGAGGTCAAAAAGCAGCCGAAGTAGCTCGGGACATATGCAACGTGTATGGGAAAGGTGTCATAGGGGAGCGAGCAGCATAAAAATGGTTTGCAAAGTTGAAAAAACGGCGATATATATGTACTTTCTAATTACTTTCTGTTCTTTCTTGTAACTTAACTCACATGTACATTGTAAGAGCATTAAACATTCATTCATGCTATCTTACAATGACCAACATTTTTATCACAATATGAAACTAAATTGTGCCACGGAATACATGTTTGCATATCTAAAAAAAATGACAATAAAAATAAAATAATAAAAAGGTAAGGTGTTTGTATTAAAATAAAAAAGCATATCCTGACTACGAGAACATGATCTATTTAGATGGCAGAGCGCCATCTAGTGGAAAAGATATCAACTAAACGTTGATTTAACCTGTTCCATGATATTTGGCCAACCCATTTTTTTGATAAAACAAGAAAGGCCAACCACGAATTTGATTCGGGTTTTTGACCTTCGTTAGGGTAATGTGGTTGTACCACTACGACAAAAATGTTTTGGTCCCAGAGGCCTCACTAGTAAAGCATTTTTCTAGTGTGATTCGCAGCGCTATCATTCTGATACAAAATTAGAAGGAGATGTGCCTTCTTGGTAGATAAATATGCCTTCTTGGTAGATAAATACAAATTAGTGAAGTACAAATAATTAAATAAAATACAAAGAAATGACGGAAATAATTTTCCCAATATGCAATAATTGAAAAATAAAAAGAAGAGAATTCCGACACTCGAACGGGCGGTCGGTTATATCTCAGTCGATGCTCTGAGCCATTAAGCTACGATGGATATAAGGCATTCAATCTCTGCAAACTGATTGGCTGGGTAAGGTCACGTGACAACAGAAGACTGATCAGGGAGCGAATAACACTCTAAATATATATGTACCTACATACATAGAAACATCAAGGCATATATTATATAGGATTCAGATAATTTTCTTATATACTATTTTTTAATATTGATGTTATTTTTATATATAGTTTGTGTACAAACCTTTTTGCTCTATGCTCGCAATACAAATGGAACTTGAGTTTAGTGCATGAGAATTGTATTAATATACAGTAAACTCGCCTATAACGCGATTAATGTGTTCCGTGTTGTATGAAATCGCGTTATAGGAATTCGCGTTGTACGAAATAAAACTTGTATAACGCGAATGTTGTTAGGATAATTTTTAGGGACAAATATCATGTATTTTATTTTATAACGCGTTATACGAAAATTCGCGTTGTATGAATAAATTTGTCGCAATTTTTTTATCGCGTTGTAAAAACTCGCGTTATAGGAGAGTCTACTGTACAATATATACACTCATTATTCAAACTTATTCTACTGGAACCGTTTTTTCCGTTTAAGTGTAAATGTACTTGATAATTTATGTATACAATGAACTTAGTATATCGGGATTTGATATTTTCATCACTTATTTCGGGTTTATCCTATATGTATACACTTTTACATTATATATAAACATTTGTCCTTTCTGTAAATTTACTTTTGAAAAATTATACATTTTTGCGCTTGGGATTCTTTTTCACTGAATATTAAATGTATTGGTGTTAGGCATTTTCTGAATATGTATTTTTTAAAACGACATTTGAAAATTATATCGCATGTGTTTCTTTTAAACGAAAAATCGATTTTTTTTCAAGAAAAAATAACGATTATTTCTAACCTTAGAGATGAAGTATGAAAGGATGAATTGTGAAGAGTAATGATAAACGGAAAAATAAAAGTGTCCAGGGTTGGGAATCAAACCCACAGTGTTCCGCTTACCGGGCATTATGTATTTTATCGTACTGCATATTGAAAATTTAGCTAAAGTCCAACATTTCTGATAAAAGTGTTGATAAGCAAGCAGTCTTCCAATACATATAGAGACAAATTGAGACTATAGAGACATTATATAGATAATGGGTTAGTAGGTCTACGGACAATAATATTTGGGGAGAAGGTTTTCTCTACCGGGGCGTCGAGTCCCCGAGGCTTAGAAGAGACCGATAACAATTTGATTAGTTGTTTTTTTGGAGGCAGAGGAGGTTTAATGGTGGGAGGAATCGATTGGATGTGCGGCCAGGCGCAGCTTTTATACGCTCTAAACTGGGTGTATAGGTGTATATAGGAGTTATTTACATACCTCTACGTCTTTGCAGCTTTTATATGCCGTAAACTGGGTGTATAGAACTTATTTACATACCACTAGTCTTGTAAGATACAACTTTTATACGCTCTAAACTGGGTGTATAGGTGTGTATAGGAGTTATTTACATACCTCTACATCTTTGCAGATTTTATACGCCCAAACCTGGGTGTATAGGACTTATTTACATACCTCTACGTCTTGTAGGGTACAGCTTTTATACGCTCTAAACTGGGTGTATAGGAGTTATTTACATACCTCTACGTCTTTGCAGCTTTTATATGCCGTAAACTGGGTGTATAGAACTTATTTACATACCACTAGTCTTGTAAGGTACAACTTTTATACGCTCTAAACTGGGTGTATAGGTGTGTATAGGAGTTATTTACATACCTCTACATCTTTGCAGATTTTATACGCCCAAACCTGGGTGTATAGGACTTATTTACATACCTCTACGTCTTGTAGGGTACAGCTTTTATACGCTCTAAACTGGGTGTATAGGAGTTATTTACATACCTCCACGTCTTTGCAGATTTTATACGCCCAAAACTGGGTGTATAGGACTTATTTACATACCTCTACGTCTTGTAGGGTACAGCCTTTATACGCTTTAAACTGGGTGTATAGGATTTAAATGAAATATCTCTACGTCTTATAGGGTGCCGTTTTTATACGCTCTAAACTGGTTGTATACGACTTATTTACATGAATCTACGTTTTGTAGGGTGCATTTTTTATACGCTCTAAACTGGGTGTATAGGACTTATTTACATACCTCTACGTCTTGTAGGGTACAGCTTGTATACGCTCTAAACTGGGTGTATGTGAGATATTTACATATCTATATGTCTTTTAGGATTCAATTTTATACGCTCTAAACTGGGTTATAGTACTTATTTACATACCTCTACGTCTTTTCAGCTTTTATATACCCAAAACTGGGTGTGTAGGAGTTGTACACATACCTCCACGTCTTGTAGGATTCAATATTTTATACGCTCTAAACTGAGTGTATAGGTGTGTATAGGACTTATTTAAATACCTCTACGTCTTTCAGTTTTTATATACCCAAAACTGGGTGTGTAGGAGTTGTACACATCCCTCTACGTCTTTACAGCTTTTATACGCTCTAAACTGAGTGTATAGGTGTGTATAGTACTTATTTACATACCTCTACGTCTTTTCAGCTTTTATATACCCAAAACTGGGTGTATAGGAGTTGTACACATACCTCCACGTCTTGTAGGATTCAATTTTATACGCTCTAAACTGGGTGTATAGGAGTTATTTAATACCTTCACGTCTTTTAAGGTGGGAATAAAACCAAACACAATGGATTTATATAATGTAAAGAAGCGCCATCTGGCCATCGTTTTAACAGAGTTATTCTATAATATATATTTTCAAAAATATATATGTAACAGGAGTTATATAGAGAGAAGATGAATACGTAGTTGAGTCGTGCTCTGTAGTTGTGCACCCAACTGTAGCATTTAAATATTCAGCAGGTAAATGGGCACGGCCAGGGAAACCAATTTGGCCCAAATAAACCAGATTAGGTGCAGCGGGGAAATGTTTAAAACTTCTTTCTGGTTTAATTTAAATTATTTTAACTACGCTGTGCACTCGCCATGTAATCCGCCCGGAGGAATTATTTTGAAGGGAAAAAATAATTTACCGACTTCACTGTGAAGGTTATTTTCTTACTTCAAAATTAAATAATTTGCCTGGAGTAAAGAAAGATACATTTTTATTTCTTTTTATTTTGAGGACAAGTGCTTCTGTCAAACTACGCAGGGATGGCTGCCTGGCTGGCCCCTAAGGATTTCATTAAAAACAACGGCAAGACCCGAACATGTTATTTCTGCTTCATATTGTTTTATTGATAACTTGAAGAACTTAAATATTAATTTAATTATTTTTATCTAATATATTAGTTGATGACGTTTGAAGTTTGCAACAAAAAGATAAAATGTGCACCGCTTGTGTCCGCAATGTGTCCTTTAACAAGCCAAACTAGTGGGGTAGCACTCCACCAACTTGGGAAATTTCGGAATACAATCTGGATACCATAGTTTCCTCCTGGCTATAAAATTTCAGGGCGGTTTCATAATATCCAACATTGGAATAAAGATTTGTACTTGGTCTCCGTTCTAAATTCGATTTCACCAATTCTTGAGTATTCTCCACAATTCCCATTAAACAAAAGATTACAGTAGAATTTTAAAATGGTCTCAGTTCTGAAATTTCTCGCGTCAGGTTGGTACCTTCACCACAACCCCCAAATATGCCGTATACACATGTGTACCAACAAAATTGTAAGTTCTAGGTACTAGGTTCACACTAGAGACACCCAACTTGGCTCACTAGATTCTCTTATGATACAAACTGAAACCGGAATTCCCAACAACTTCCTTATTTAGATTTTCTACACCCGTTGAGTTTCAGCTGAAATTGTGAATTCTCTACACGTTCAATACCAGCTTCTCCAGCTGTAGACGTAGACATACCGCCCACACACGTATTCAAGTCACAGCTGCGGTGGGCCACACATGTGCTGCAGGTGCTTTACATCTCAACATCACACTCAACGGTTCCACTGAACCGCACGCGCCAAGCTGTACACACAGCTCTCTGTGCACATGGTATACATTCTTACATTAATTTGAAGCAAAGAGACTCTTGCATCTATTCATAAAAATCTCTTGAAAAAAAAAACGTATAACAAAAATAATATTCAACTAAAATTAAGCATGACCTCTGAAATATTAATAGATGATTGAAAATATAATATTCAATTTCGAAAGGTACAATGTTCTTCAAATTAAAGACACTTCGGCCAGTGAATCTTTTTTTATTGTCTCGACGTTTCGACAAAAATCTTTTGTCCTCGTCATTTGTCCAAACGTCGAGGCAATAAAAAAGATTTATTAGCCGAAAGTCTCTCCAATTTGAAGAACTATGAATGCCGGCTGGCCAGGCAGCCTCTATCTTTACAATAAGTACAAGGTTGTCCAAAAAGTTCTTAAACATTTGCCAAAAGTTGAAATACCAATATTATTCGACGCTATGTATGATGTCTTTGTATTATGTATAAAGTAATTTATTATGTATTCGCCGTAATAATATTATTCGCCAAGTAATAAGAAAAACACAAACTTTTGGGACAGCCTTATATCACAACCCCTAATCTCTTTCTCCAAAACACAGAAAACACCCATCACATTCAATCTTGACTGGTGTTAGGAGTTTAGAGGTAGGAGTGTAAGAGGCTTGTGCCATACTGAGAGTATATAGAAAGATCATTACACCTAGTTCCTTACTTCCAAGTAGTACCATCAATTCAGCAGAAATATTCAGAGAATATCGACAAAAATTGACACTAGAAGAAACTCAGCGATCGAACCACCAACACTGTCTAAAAGAGACAAAGGTCGCCTCACCCGTCAAAATAGACGTCGAAAACTAGACGCCATCTATTTCAGTTTGTCAAATATGGTGTTGTGGCTATGTCACCAACCCGAAGCCGCTAGTTTGCGACGACGGTCAATATATGGCGTCTAGTTTTGACGTCTATTTTGACGGAAGAGGCGACCTTTGTCTCTTTTAGATCACTATCCTCCCGGCAAAATTTTGACCAATACTGTGTTACTGATTACTAGCTTATTCATTGGTATTCTTACACATTTTCGACTTTCTCTTTGGACTATGGTACGGATCTTTGCTCTAAAATACCGATTTTTAAGAACTACAAATATTATAAATACATTACCTGATATATCTTCGATTAAAAATTAACTAACAATCTGAGTTTAACTCCATCTTTAGAATATAACTAAGAATAAAAATAACCCTTAGAATCCCAACATTACTGAGGAGTATTGAGCATCCAGGAATAAATGTGAATATATCCGCACTACGGTGAAGATCTATGTGGCCCGGTTGAAGCGACACATCACTAAACAACGTGTTCCACCATTAATCGCCGCCCAAGCTATGCCGGTATAATTAATATCCATTAGAGGTTTTTAAGTCGCGGCAGCCTGGCTATCTGAGATAACGGCGTTACCGGCACTTTATTTAGCTCGCTCCTTCTTCTCTAACTATACTGTAGCTCTATCTACCTATACTTTAGATTCTACTTGTGCTGTATTTAGCTCGCTCCTTCTTCTCTAACTATACTGTAGCTCTATCTACCTATACTTTAGATTCTACTTGTGCTGTATTTAGCTCGCTCCTTCTTCTCTAACTATACTGTAGCTGTATCTACCTATACTTTAGATTCTACTTGTGCTGTATTTAGCTCGCTCCTTCTTCTCTAACTATACTGTAGCTGTATCTACCTATACTTTAGATTCTACTTGTGCTGTATTTAGCTCGCTCCTTCTTCTCTAACTATACTGTAGCTGTATCTACCTATACTTTAGATTCTACTTGTGCTGTATTTAGCTCGCTCCTTCTTCTCTAACTATACTGAAGCTGTATCTACCTATACTTTAGATTCTACTTGTGCTGTATTTAGCTCGCTCCTTCTTCTCTAACTATACTGTAGCTGTATCTACCTATACTTTAGATTCTACTTGTGCTGTATTTAGCTCGCTCCTTCTTCTCTAACTATACTGTAGCTGTATCTACCTATACTTTAGATTCTACTTGTGCTGTATTTAGCTCGCTCCTTCTTCTCTAACTATACTGTAGCTGTATCTACCTATACTTTAGATTCTACTTGTGCTGTATTTAGCTCGCTCCTTCTTCTCTAACTATACTGTAGCTGTATCTACCTATACTTTAGATTCTACTTGTGCTGTATTTAGCTCGCTCCTTCTTCTCTAACTATACTGTAGCTGTATCTACCTATACTTTAGATTCTACTTGTGCTGTATTTAGCTCGCTCCTTCTTCTCTAACTATACTGTAGCTGTATCTACCTATACTTTAGATTCTACTTGTGCTGTATTTAGCTCGCTCCTTCTTCTCTAACTATACTGTAGCTGTATCTACCTATACTTTAGATTCTACTTTTGCTGTATTTAGCTCGCTCCTTCTTCTCTAACTATACTGTAGCTGTATCTACCTATACTTTAGATTCTACTTGTGCTGTATTTAGCTCGCTCCTTCTTCTCTAACTATACTGTAGCTGTATCTACCTATACTTTAGATTCTACTTGTGCTGTATTTAGCTCGCTCCTTCTTCTCTAACTATACTGTAGCTGTATCTACCTATACTTTAGATTCTACTTGTGCTGTATTTAGCTCGCTCCTTCTTCTCTAACTATACTGTAGCTGTGCGCTGTATTTATATATACTGTAGCTGTGCTGTATCTACGTATACTGTAGCTGTGCTCAATCCTCCTAGCTTCCTCTGGTTCTTCTCTAATTATACTGTACCTGCGAGCTGCATCTACCTATACTGTAGCTGTGCTGTATCTACCCATACTGTAGCTGTGCTTTATCTATCTATACTGTAGCTGTGCTTTATCTATCTATACTGTAGCTGTGCTGTATCTACCCATACTGTAGCTGTGCTTTATCTACCTCGCTTTTTCTGGTTCTTTTATAACTATACTGTATCTTCTACCTGTGCTGTGTCTACCAATACTGTAGCTGTGCTGTATCTACCTGCTCCTTCTTGTTCTTCTCTAACTATACTGTACCTTTGCCGTATCTACCTATACTGTAGCTGTGCTGTATCTACCTGCTCCTTCTTGTTATTCTCTAACTATACTGCACCTTTGCCGTATCTACCTATACTGTAGCTGTGATGTAACTAATTATACTGTAATTTCTACATGTGCTGTATCTACCTTTACTGTAGCTTCTACTCGTGCTGTATTTACCTCGCCCCTGCTATTTCTTCTCTAACCATAATATAGCTATGCTGTATCTACCTATACTATAACTTCTTTTTTTACCTGTATTACCTCTTCTTGTTTCTACCTATACTCTATTTCTTTTCTACTATCTGTATTTTCATTATTTAAATACCCATACTACATCTTTCTGTTCCTTCCTGTACTTCCTATTTTACCTCATGATTTACCTATTCTTTTTAATACCTGTATTTTCTTTTTTTACTATATGTACTACCTCTTTCTATTTCTAACTGTACTTCCATTTTTGAATGCCATATTTATTTTTCTTGAGACTATCCGCTCTACCTCTTCTTATTTCTACTTGTAAACCATTTAAACTTGTATACTTCTTGTTAGCACGTTTTCTTTTAACTTTCTTCTAGAAAGAACGAGCTGACTCACTTCGATTCAATTCGATTTATTTCAAACAACAAAAAAGAATTACACTAAGATTTAATGCAATTTAGTTGTATTTATAACATAAAAGAAAAAAGAGACTATATTAACACAAAAAAAAAGAAGAAAAAAACAACAAAAAGAATGATGATAAGTAACAATAAAATTATATGAATATGAATTATAATTAATTAATAAAATACAATAATAATAATTTAAAAAAAACTAGCACTTCTCTTTTTGTACTACTTGTACTTTCTCTTCCTTGTATCTACTTATACATCCCCTTCTTGTTATTCATATGTAATCATTCTTATTCTTCCTTTAACACTCTCATTACTCTTCTTTCTATATCTTTATATCTTTACTGTATTTCCTTTTTTTCTGTACTTTTTATTTGCTCTATTTATTAACAGTTGAACAAACAAGACACACTATATCCGATCTGGATAATTGCGCGTGAAACTATTTACAATAATTGTAGTAGAGTAGGTAACAGAATTAACAAAAAGAAAATAAAGAATTAAGAGAAATAGCAGTGAATAAACAAATACATTAAACAAATATGCAACAACATAAGCAGATAGAAGAAATCGCAAAGTAGTTATTTACAATATGTTGAGCAATGGTGGAAGTTGATTTAATGAAGTTATCTGTAATAATTAGTATCGTGGAGAGAGAAAGTTGACCAAATTTTATTCTATTCTATCTCTTACAGGCATCGAAGTTACAATAATATCAATATAGAGTAAAAAATATATCAGACCTCCAGGGAAAAGTATCTTTTCAAAACATTTTTATTTTCTAGCTTTCAGGCTCGAATTCCCTTCTACAGGAGAAAAACATGGTATAATAATTCGCCAATAGAACACGAATTTGGCGAAACCGCTGAGAGGGTTCACTACTGATGAGCCAAGCCCTTTCATTTAATAACTCATATCATTGCAGTAAGGTCTGTAGAGATAATATTTGATGATATTTAAAAGAAACGCATTGCCAGTAAATTTATTTGTGTAAAATTGTAACGATAGATGGCAATTAAATTGAATTTACTAATAGAACACGAGTTAAAATATTATCCGATAATATTTTACACAATTTTATAAAAATTCTGTCGATATTTAAAAAAATGCATATTAACTATTATATCAATGAAGATCAAACAATCAAAAAATATATTTATATCTATTAAGAGGACAAACAAATAAATAAATTTAAGCCTCTAGGGCATAACTAATGAAGAAATGAATACATATTACATATTAAAGATTTTAAATGTTTTTAAAGTAGAAACAACAACAATGAATTTTTTCTCCCGCGCGTGCATCCGATAGTAAGATAATAAAATGACAACAAAGATTTTTATTAAGACATAAATTAATAGTCTTGTGTGTGTCCCAGAGTCCAAGAAAGAGAGAGAAAGAAGAAAGCTACAGCAAGAAAAATAGCCATCAGTTATAAAGTCTTAGTGGAAAAGACATAACAAATACTGCGTGTATTATGAAAAAGGAATCTCCTTATCGTGGAACTGAGAGTTGCTGATGGCTTGCGCCATCTATTGGAATAAATATCAACTATTCTTGATTAATCATAAATAAGTATTTGGCCAATTCAGGAATAATTAAAAATCAACGAAAATAGTTGATATTTATTCCGATAGATGGCGCAATCCATCAGCAACTCTCAGTTTCACGATAAGGAGATACCTTTTTCATAATTTATGCACCTTATCCCAGTACAATATAACATTTTTACTATTTTTTCACAATGCGTGTGTTTTAGTCATATATTTTTTTTTTATTTGCCAACTTTTCTCTCGAAATTAATAACTGCTGGTATAAATTTCTAAAACTTCTCTAGCGAACAAAAATTAAGGAAATTCACGAAGCAATAAGGTGGCGCCCCGCAGTCAACACACTGCACCTTCTATCAACTTATAACCAAGAATTGGGATGTTAACAACATTACATTTTCCACAATAACCTACACACGAAATATCTCGCAGATTAGAACTTATTTCTTATAAAATTACATGTAAACTAAATGCAAATTTTAATTTAAAACGTTTAAGATGTAAATTAAATAATGGCAATTAAGGTTAATTTCACATTAAATTGATTAATTTGGATGCAGAGTGTTTTTATTATAATTAGGATAATTTAGAGCTTTTTATAATTATTACGGTTGTTAGTTAATTTTTTAAATATATTTTTAGATCTGTTGTATGGAAGGTGCATCGCTGTTGCCAAATAACGCACACACAATATACACTCATGGACAAAACTCAAGGATGTTGTACCTTTTAGCATGTATATCGGGATTCAGACAATAACTCTGAAAGATATTACAGTGACCTTTATTGAAGACTTGAGATAACCAAGTTTGAACAAAAATTGCCTCTAAAAAAAAAAAAAAGACAACCGGCGACATCACTCTTCATTCCTTAAGTTTTATGAGTGTATATATTTCTAGAGAAAAAGTGCATCTCTGTTAAAATATAATTTCCTATTCAAAAATGAAATATTATAATTTCATTGCAAATGGTAAAAGGTTTTATTTAACAACTATAATAAACTTATTTTTTACTACTCTTGAATGTTATTATCAAGAAACTGGTTTTAAATACAACTGCAAAAAGGATGAAAAAGAAGTTTGAATCAGAAATTGTCGAGATGCAAAGATAATTTACCAAATCAGTGTTGGAAGTGCGGTCGGTTATATTAGAACGTGGCAAATAGCTCAATGACGAAAGATACAAACGTTCTTTAAATGCTTATTCTCTCTCTCAGCATAGAGAAATAATCTGGGCAAAAATCTCTAAAAATATTTGGAAAGTTACCAAGGGGACCAAACACTGTCTTTAAATTCTGAAAAAAAAAATCTGAAATTATATTGAAAGTTCAAAATTCTCTCTCTGAAAATTTGAAACAGTTGATAATTTGTGAAATTTATTTCCAAATGCAGAAGGAGGGAGGCGAACCGTGCCAGCTGTGAAGGATGCACCAACGGGTAGGTCCTGTGAGGCTCCATGTCTCTTCGGGAGAACCCCGCCATAGCAGCTCCATCCACGCTCAGTATCCTCCACGCAAACGCTAAGCGATACCCACACAAAGACATAGAAGATCAGACTGCGGATGGTTCTGAATTTCCCTCTGAGCTCTTTCGATTCCTCATCTACATGCGGATTGTCCAGACGTTGGTAGGCATCACTCTGATTGTGATTGGGCTGCAGGAGTGGGAGTCGCTGGCACACCACTGTCACCCCCTCGTCTACACCAGCTCTGCGGCTGGCTTCTTCATCATTCTCTGCGGCCTCGTCTCCACAGTGATCTTCTGTGAGAACTGGACCTTCCAGAAGAACTGGAGGCCACAGACAAAGCCCTTCACCTGCTTCGAACGCTTAATTATTGTATCATTCTGGACTATCGCCGTTTTCACGACCATACTGATGTTGGTATGGGACATGAATATCTTGAAAACGGGGGCCAGGAGTCCGTTCTTCATTGCATTCGTACTGACACAGGGTTTCCTGGGTTTTGTCTTCCTCTCTATCGCCCTGGCTAGCGGCTGGGTGGCCTTTGTGTACTTCAACTACGACTCCAGGAGGATGGCTGAGGAGAGATGACCACTCTACCAACAATAAATGATATTCTAATTCTAAAAACCTTCAGGAGAAGACTAAAACGATTCAAAGAGACAATGGAGTTTTGTTCATCATCATGATGGTAGACATTCACCGATTTCTCTAAAGGTAGTTCAAGGATAGACATAGGGAGGGAAGAGCAGGCATCTACATATTGTAACACGCGCCCAAGGGCATCCAATGATTCAATGTGGACCAACGCCATCGATCAGTTGAAATGAGACGCCCGACTTAGTTATTTGGGCTGATATTGATCTAGATAGAAACTGAAATTGTTTTTTCGTCTAATTATTTGTTATTTCTATTACTAGGCCAACCAACTGTGTCGACATAAAGACATAATTCGATACAGGATAAGATTCTGTCAAAAAGGTATATGGAGTGGAGATGATAACATAGCAATATACATTACAGGGAAACAAGAAGGTTTGTTCTCCCATCATAATAGACTCTAAAATCTACGCTTCGACCATCTCAGCAATTTATGAAACTGGTCGATTACAATACTAGATTTGCCTATACATAACGCTTACCTGAAGAAAATGGTTCCGAGCTAGATTTGTTTGCGTCTATTTGGACGGAAAAGTTACCTTTCTTTGAAAGATTTCTTCACGGCAAAACTTCCCTAGTTTATTATCCAATATGAAACAGAGAGGACAAGTGGATCAGTTTAAGGAGTAAATAGCCGTATGGTCTACACAGAATCTACCAATTCTGAAACACACAGCATAACTCCCACCGATCCAGCGATACAGAAAGTAAGGAAAGAGAAAGGACAAGTGGGTCAGTTGGAGATGGTTCACACAGAATCTACCATTGCTGACAATTCCAAACGTATCCAGCGATACAAAAGAAATAGAGAGGACAAGTATGTCAGTTGGAGATGGTCTGCTCAGAACCTACCAATGCTGACAATTCCACCAATCCAGAGATACAGAAGGTAAGGAAACAGAGAAGACAAGTGGGTCAGTTGGAGAAGTAAACCGCCGGATGTTCACAGAATCTACCAATGCTGACAATTCCACCAATTTAGAGGTACAGAAGGTAAGGAAACAGAGAAGACAAGTGGGTCAGTTGGAGAAGTAAACAGTCGGATGGTCTACACAGAATCTACCAATTCTGACAATTCCACCAATTTAAAGGTACAGAAGGTAAGGAAACAGAGAAGACAAGTGGGTCAGTTGGAGAAGTAAACAGCCGGGAGATAAGATCCACCACAATAAGCATCTGGCCTCACTCCGCCTTATCTCCTGGCAACTCTCTCTGCCGTTCTTACGGCCGCGAGAGGTCGACGCTCTGTGTTCTAAATTAACATTTAGATATCAATGAATATTTAAAGTGTGTTCGGTTCAGAGGCGTTTTATAATTCACAAACTATTGCAACGTGGAAGCAATTATTTCTATAAAAATCAATATATTCCTTTAAAATGTTTTCACTTTCATATTTTATTTATATTTCATATATTCAGTTGGTAAATTGTTTATTCTATAAACTGAGGATAATAAATGAGAGGCTGGGTAATCTCTCTGCGGTGAACAATCGCGGCCAATGCCATGAACACATAGCTCAGCTTGTTGCTCTATAGCCTCCGTTTATTTGAACTAATTTGGCCGCTCCATTGAACTGATAAGAATAATTGGACTAGATTGCACTAGGAAGGATAGTTTTACCCGTTCCCGTCATACAGCATTGTGAACTATAGGAAGGGCGACATAATGGTCGGTGGGTCAATTGGACTATAGCGCATTGAAATAGCCTCTATCTTAATAGTGGGTTTTTTCAACGTATAAGAAAAGTGGTAATATGGTATTCCTATATTGCAATGTTTTTCTAAATTCGAAACCAATGTTTGAGAGAATCCCGTTATTCCAGGATTGTCTCAAGACGCAACGTTCGAAGCTAATGTTAGAAAAACTCAATCCCGTTATCCTGGCATTGTCTCAAGGTGCAACGTTCGAAGCTAATGTTCGAAAGACTCCATCCCCTTATCCCGAGTTTGTCTCAAGGCGCAAAGTTCGAAGCTAATGTTCTAAAGACTCTATCCTCTTATCCCGAGATTGTATCAAGGCGCAACGTTCGAAGCTAATGTTCGAAAGACTCCATCCCCTTATCCCGAGTTTGTCTCAAGGCGCAAAGTTCGAAGCTAATGTTCTAAAGACTCTATCCTCTTATCCCGAGATTGTATCAAGGCGCAACGTTCGAAGCTAATGTTCGAAAGACTCCATCCCCTTATCCCGAGTTTGTCTCAAGGCGCAAAGTTCGAAGCTAATGTTCTAAAGACTCTATCCTCTTATCCCGAGATTGTATCAAGGCGCAACGTTCGAAGCTAATGTTCGAAAGACTCCATCCCGTTATTCCAGGATTGTATCAAGGCGTAACGTTCGAAGCTAATGTTCGAAAGACTCCTCCCGTTATCCCGGGATTGTCTCAAGGCGCAATGTTCGAAGCTAATATTCGAAAGACTCCATCCCGTTATCCCGGCATTGTCTCAAGGCGCAACGTTCGAAGCTAATGTTCGAAAGACTCCCTCCCCTTATTCCGAGTTTGTCTCAAGGCGCAAAGTTCGAAACTAATGTTCGAAAGACTCCATCCCGTTATCCCGGGATTGTCTCAAGGCGTAACGTTCGAATCTAATGTTCGAAAGACTCCATCCCGTTATCCCGGCATTGTCTCAAGGCGCGACGTTCGAAGCTAATGTTCGAAAGACTCCATCCCGTTATCCCTGGATTGTATCAAGGCGTAACGTTCGAAGCTAATGTTCGAAAGACTCCATCCCGTTATCCCGGGATTGTCTCAAGGCGCAACGTTCGAAGCTAATATTCGAAAGACTCCATCCCGTTATCCCAGGATTGTATCAAGGCGCAACGTTCGAAGCTAATGTTCGAAAGACTCCATCCCGTTATCCCAGGATTGTATCGAGCCGCAACGTTCGAAGCTAATATTCGAAAGACTCCATCCCGTTATCCCAGGATTGTATCAAAACGCAACGTTCGAAGCTAATGTTCGAAAGACTCCATCCCGTTATCCCAGGATTGTATCGAGCCGCAACGTTCGAAGCTAATGTTCGAAAGACTCCATCCCGTTATCCCGGCATTGTCTCAAGGAGCAATGTTCGAAGCTAATGTTCGAAAGACTCCATCCCGTTATACTGTCAATGCCACAAGGCGCAACGTTCGAAGCAAATGTTCGGCAGTATTCCACTCCGTTATCCCGGCATTGTCTCAAGATCCACGAAGGCCTAATGAAATCAAGAAGAAGAGAAGTCACAACCAATAATCTCGACGCCAGATGTGACCCAGCTAAACGGCCACACCAATGTGCCCCCAGGGAGGAGAGTTCCTGAAGGGAATTGCCTTAATTTATTTTCTCTTTCTCTCAGTGTGTTTTTACTGGGCCCGAGCTTTCTTGGCTTAGTGGCCTGGGGTATGGAACTGAGAAAATGGAAAATTCAGTGATTCTTCCAGAAGTAAAATAAGAATAAACCATAACTCTGGTATTATATTATAATAAAAGCAAAGGTTTTGTTCGGAATATTCATTACGAAATAATGATATCAAAAGAAAGGTCCCGTCACCAGTATAAATAGACAAGAAATAGAATTCAGACGTTAACTATTGGCGATCTCAGCAATTTGGAAAATCCAGGTCGATACTATTTCTCCGACAAAATCTGAAAACCGTTTTGAGCTGACGATTGCCACAGACACCTAAACCACAGATGTATTGGGCTGACGAGTGTCACAGACATTGGAAATATGGATGCTTTGGACCGACGATCGTCACAGACGCCGAAACCACAGCTGTCTAGGGCTGACGAGTGCCACATGGATGCTTTGGAATGATGAGCGCTACAACCCTCAAACATACGGTGTCTTAGACTGATAAATTCCACAATCCCAGAAACTACATCCACTTTAGATTAACTAGTTCCATAGTTACTGAAACTATGACGGCCTTGGACTGACAAGTGCCATAGTTCCAAAAGAAGAATAAAAGGAGCACAAATGTCTTGGACTAAAGATGTGTCATAGTGTCAAAAAAAACTGTCTTGGACTGGAGGTTCCATAGTGTTAAAAAGACACGACCGTATTTGATTGACGATGATCCATAGTTTCAAAAGAAAAGAAAAACATTCTTGTACTGATGAGTTGCTACAGTAAAAAAACACAAATGCCTTGGATTGACGAGATGACATTGTTAAAAAAACGCAACTGTCTTAAGCTGACAAGGTGACATAGTTAAAAAAAAACTCCGACCATCTTAGACTTACGAGGGGCCATAGTTACTTTAAAAATACCACGGCCCTTCTAGACTGACGAGCGCTCCAGAAATCATGGATTTAAGGTGGAACCTTTAAATTCCTGGTGAGGTGGCAGGCGACCTGTTTAGCTAAACAGGATCTTTCAAACCTGAAAGGTTCAGGTTCCTAATATATATTATTGTTTCCCTTTTTTATTTTTGATTACCTTTTCTTGTATAATATGTTTATAACTATTTCTGTTTTTAAAAAATGTAAATCGACGCAATTATCCCTAGCAGGGATATCGCGTTTTGTGTGTTGAAATAAATGAAATAAAGAGACTTCTATATACAGTTACGAGCGTCATTCTTCGTCGCCTCTGTCACGGTTTGCTTTTTTTTTTTTTGGAATGGCGCCCTCCTATTGGTCGGCTACGATCACGCCACCTTTGCCCCCCCCCCCCCCCCCCCCCCCCATCATTTGGTGCCGCCAATGCGCGAGACACTTCTGTCACCGTTTGCTTTTGGTTCAGTGGTAGAATGCTCGCCTCCACGCGGGCGCCCCGGGTTCGATTCCCGGCCGATGCATTTTTTTTTTTACAAGAATGACATACACGGCGCCAATTTATAATTGTAACGAATAGTATTTTAATAAAAGCATTTAATCGGGTAAACCCCGGGCGTTGCCCGGGTCATTCGGCTAGTCTTGATAGATGGAGGAGTTGGGAGTATCGGGAAGAGTCGGGAAGTGATGTATTTATACATTTTATAAAAGATATTGATGAAATACCAAATTATATCAGAATTTTAGAATATAACATTAGTATATATTTAAGCCTACACTTCTCTAAGACCATTAACACAACCAGAGAGAATGTGACAAACGTAGGGAGGATGACGTTCGACGTCCACCAGGTCCCGGCTCTATATTTAGATATAGGTGAAAGAAAACATACCTCCACTCATCGCCAATCAAGAGCGTCCAAATTTGGTGTTCTTGAGAAATCTCAAGTGTTTCCAGCCATGTGTGTCTTGAGCTATTTGTCTAAGGCTTATCTTAATTTACATTATGTATTTTTTTTCATCAAGAAGTCTTCTGTGTTGGTTTGACGTATTCGTGACGACGATGCGTATTAAAACGCTATTAACGCTATATAAACGCTATTAACGCTATATAAACGTTATTAAATGCTATATAAATGCTGTTAAACGCTATAAAAACGCTATTAAACGTTATTAAATGCTATATAAACGCTGTTAAACGCTATAAAAACGCTATTAAACGCTATTAAATGCTATATAAACGCTGTTAAACGCTATAAAAATGCTATTAAACGTTATTAAATGCTATATAAACGCTGTTAAACGCTATAAAAATGCTATTAAACGTTATTAAATGCTATATAAATGCTGTTAAACGCTATAAAAACGCTATTAAACGCTATTAAATGCTATATAAATGCTGTTAAACGCTATAAAAACGCTATTAAACGTTATTAAATGCTATATAAATGCTGTTAAACGCTATAAAAACGCTATATAAACGTTATTAAATGCTATATAAATGCTGTTAAACGCTATAAAAACGCTATTAAACGTTATTAAATGCTATATAAACGCTGTTAAACGCTATAAAAACGCTATTAAACGCTATTAAATGCTATATAAACGCTGTTAAACGCTATAAAAATGCTATTAAACGGTATTAAATGCTATATAAATGCTGTTAAACGCTATAAAAACGCTATCTATTAAACGCTATTAAATGCTATATAAATGCTGTTAAACGCTATAAAAACGCTATTAAACGTTATTAAATGCTATATAAATGCTGTTAAACGCTATAAAAACGCTATTAAACGCTATTAAATGCTATATAAACGCTGTTAAACGCTATAAAAATGCTATTAAACACTACTAAAACGCTATATTTTTTATAATTTAATGCTACCGAGCATACACGTCCGTGTCACACAATGGCGGGGCTTATTGAAATGGTATAGAATGTTACCGCAAATAGTTGACGATTCACAATTTCTAGACAAAACTCTGATGGGATCTTTCAAAGTTTCCCACACAATGATTTGTCATTCATTCTATAATGTTAATAATTGATTTTTCTTACTAATCACTCCAACACAGCATGTTGGCTTTGTTCACACTTCTGGCCTGTCTTTTTAACTAAATTGTCTGGAGGAGGACTCTCTCAAGATGGAAGAGCCTCCCTTCCTGTGAACAGTTTTTATATTTAATCACCAAATTGTAAATAATTACATTTTCTTTGTATAATTTCTCATTAATTTTTGTAACAATTTAGTAAGAGTATCAATAAAATATTTCGAATTGTCTCTAACTAAATGGGAACCAAGAAATACAACAATCTTAGTTGGTTTGGCATGTTCAACCTGCTGGTTTCTGCCTGAACTCTACGTGATACAAATTTACTTATTATTTAGGGGTATATACACCTATGCGTTTCTTTTTCTATAAATCATTGAAACTACCACTGCAAGCTCATACGGCGAGATAGAAAATATTAGTTTGTAGCTCATCTCAGTGGTGAATTTTCTCTGTGTTTACTCAAAACTTCAAACTCAAAAAAGGAAAAACAAACCCACCTTGAATATCAAACAAGCCAGAAAAAACCTTCTCTAGAACAATATCCCCAAGGACCTGAGGACCCAATGACATCAATATAAAATATAATTGTAAATGAACAAACCCTGTACATCCCCCACAGTATATTGTAAATATGATGATCTAGGTTGCTCTTTTTGAGCGGCACTTAATAAAGTTATTTGGAGAGAGAGACAGCTCTACTATTGATGTAAATTTTGCCGGGAGGATATTGATCTTAAAAGACAAAAGTCGCTTTTCCCGTCAAATAGATGGCGTTTAATTTTTAAGTTTAATTTGACGGGAAAGGCGACTTTTGTCTTTTTAGCTCTAATATTATATTGGATTGTTTTGCTATATAATCTGCAAATTCTTATATGTCTCTCTCTTTTCCAAATAAATTGTAAACGATATGTGAAAAACAATCCGTTATTAGAATAGAGCGCCTCCCTCTAAATATAGAAAATCTGGGATTGCCGAAAATTCTGGATTTTCCAAGACATTGCGACATTTTGGTATCAAGAAAATAGACAATCAGGATTTCTATCTGATCCCATTTCCACCTTCATTGTATATATCTACATATAAAGTCCTGTGTGACAGTGAAGTTGTCTGGAACAGGATAAAGAGTGGGCTAAGAAATCTCCATATCCCTCCTTAGAGCCTCTCAGGTAGGCAAACACGCGGATAGACGTGCGATACGCTCGCTATCTTATCCCCGGCTCAGGATTCCCCATGGTGGTCACAAGGTCAGTCTTATCCTGATAGCACGGACGTTTGCGCTGGTTCGAACTGAGCCAATATGCAAATACAGCGGCTTCGTGTGTATTCGATATTTATAATTTCTGATGGATTGATGATATGTTATGTATATATGAGAATATATATATACTCATGGAAAAACTGAATAAAGTTTCATATTATGATGTCGCCGTCGTCTGTTATATATTTTTTCTTTTTAAGGAGATTGTTCATACTTTGTTAACCCGTGAATCTTCAATAAAGGTCACTGTAATATCTTTCAGAATTATTGTCTAAATCCCGATATACATGCTAAAAGATGCAACTTACTTAAGTTTTGTCTATGAGTGTTTATTTTGGGGCTACTTTGTAACTGCTTGAGCCCTTCAAACGTTCGTTTGGTTGTTAGGTTTTTCATTAACAGAATTTAAAATGGTTTTTAATCCTCACATTATCAAATGTGTTTTTGCACGTCTCATCATTTTTATTTCCATTTAAAAAATCACGTATTTAGGAAACAGTTGAGATTTGTAAACCAATAAATAGAATTGAATGATATATTCTGTAGGATATCATGACATGCCAGCTGAGCTCTGTATTCCTATTCAGAGAGAAATTCCAGATAAGAGACGGCAACTGTGTTCTATAGATAAGTTATAAACATTCAAGCGAGAGTAGAAGTGGGAGTGAAGATATCTAGCACGGTGACAAATATAGAAACTGTGTCCAGTGGCAAAGAGAGGCCACACGAGGTAAAAAAAAACAGTTATTAGTCAAAGAGTAAAAAAAAAACACTTCTCACAGATCTCACACGTCGACCGTATGTAAAGTGTTTCTATTCTTGTTTTTTCTCCCGTCTCTCCTTATATCTTTTTACAATCACACGTTGGGACACAAACTGCTTTAATGTAACTTCAGTATTCGGTCATATAATTATCCTAAACTTTTTATTATTATTTTATTTACTTTTTATATATATCATATATAAAATCTAAACGGGTTGAATACAATATACAATTATATATACAAGTCGGTGGACGAGTAGGTAACACCCTCGTTTCCCGACAGTCATGAACCGGGATTGAATCCCGCGTTAAAATTTTGTTTAATAGGTGAATAACCTTCACATATTATTCATTGTTCCAATTATCATAAACTAGGTTGCTTTTGTTGAGCGGTACCTAATAAAGTGATTTTGAACAATATACAGCATATTATTTTAGATTTTTCACTCAGATATATCGGGATAAAAATGCAAACTATTTTCAGAGAGGATATTCTATAAAGACGTCTTGGATCACTGACTGACCTCGTGTTTATCTCGCTGGTTGTTTGCATCGCGGCCCCATTGTGTCACTCTAACGTCGACTAATGTAGACAATACACAACACTTGGTGTGGACACATCTACTGTAGCTGACGTAGTACATACATAGAACATCATTGTTGTGAACATAAATACAACCATATTGTTGGAAAATCTACTGTATCTGACGTCGTACATACATAGAACATCATTGTTGTGAACATAAATAGAACCTGATTGTTGGAAAATCTACTGTATCTGACGTCGTAGATACAAAGAACATCATTGTTGTGAACATAAATAGAACCACGTTGTTGTAAAATCTACTGTAGCTGACGTCGTAGATACATAGAATATCATTGTTGTGAACATAAATACAACCACGTTGTTGTAAAATCTACTGTAGCTGACGTCGTACATACATAGAACATCATTGTTGTGAACATAAATACAACCTTATTGTTGGAAAATCTACTGTATCTGACGTCGTAGATACAAAGAACATCATTGTTGTGAACATAAATAGAACCACGTTGTTGTAAAATCTACTGTAGCTGACGTCGTAGATACATAGAATATCATTGTTGTGAACATAAATACAACCACGTTGTTGTAAAATCTACTGTAGCTGACGTCGTAGATACATAGAACATCATTGTTGTGAACATAAATAGAACCTGAATTTTGGAAAATCTACTGTAGCTGACGTCGTACATACATAGAACATCATTGTTGTATACTTAAATAGAACCTGAATTTTGGAAAATCTACTGTAGCTGACGTCGTAGATATATAGAACATCATTGTTGTGAACATAAATAGAACCACGTTGTTAGAAAATCTACTGTAGCTGACGTCGTACATACATAGAACATCATTGTTGTGAACACAAATAGAACCTGATTGTTGGAAAATCTACAGCAGCTGAAGACGTACATACATAGAACATCATTATTGTGCACATTAATAGACACACGTTGTTAGAAAATCTACTGTATCTGACGTCGTAGATACATAGAACATCATTGTTGTGAGCATAAATAGAACCTGATTGTTGGAAAATCTACTGTAGCTGACGTCGTAGATACAAAGAACATCATTGTTGTGAACATAAATAGAACCACATTGTTGAAAAATCTACTGTAGCTCACGTCGTACATACATAGAACATCATTGTTGTGAACATAAATACAACCATATTGTTGGAAAATCTACTGTATCTGACGTCGTACATACATAGAACATCATTGTTGTGAACATAAATACAACCATATTGTTGGAAATTCTACTGTAGCTGACGTCGTACATACATAGAACATCATTGTTGTGAACATAAATACAACCATATTGTTGGAAAATCTACTGTATCTGACGTCGTAGATACATAGAACATCATTGTTGTGAACATAAATAGAACCTGAATTTTGGAAAATCTACTGTAGCTGACGTCGTACATACATAGAACATCATTGTTGTATACTTAAATAGAACCTGAATTTTGGAAAATCTACTGTAGCTGACGTCGTAGATATATAGAACATCATTGTTGTGAGCATAAATAGAACCTGATTGTTGGAAAATCTACTGTAGCTGACGTCGTAGATACAAAGAACATCATTGTTGTGAACATAAATAGAACCACATTGTTGAAAAATCTACTGTAGCTCACGTCGTACATACATAGAACATCATTGTTGTGAACATAAATACAACCATATTGTTGGAAAATCTACTGTATCTGACGTCGTACATACAAAGAACATCATTGTTGTGAACATAAATAGAACCACGTTGTTGTAAAATCTACTGTAGCTGACGTCGTAGATACATAGAATATCATTGTTGTGAACATAAATACAACCACGTTGTTGTAAAATCTACTGTAGCTGACGTCGTAGATACATAGAACATCATTGTTGTGAACATAAATACAACCATATTGTTGGAAAATCTACTGTATCTGACGTCGTACATACATAGAACATCATTGTTGTGAACATAAATACAACCATATTGTTGGAAATTCTACTGTAGCTGACCTCGTACATACATAGAACATCATTGTTGTATACTTAAATAGAACCTGAATTTTGGAAAATCTACTGTAGCTGACGTCGTACATACATAGAACATCATTGTTGTATACTTAAATAGAACCTGAATTTTGGAAAATCTACTGTAGCTGACGTCGTAGATATATAGAACATCATTGTTGTGAACATAAATAGAACCACGTTGTTAGAAAATCTACTGTAGCTGACGTTGTACATACATAGAACATCATTGTTGTGAACACAAATAGAACCTGATTGTTGGAAAATCTACAGCAGCTGAAGACGTACATACATAGAACATCATTATTGTGCACATTAATAGACACACGTTGTTAGAAATTCTACTGTAGCTGACGTCGTACATACATAGAACATCATTGTTGTGAGCATAAATAGAACCTGATTGTTGGAAAATCTACTGTAGCTGACGTCGTAGATACAAAGAACATCATTGTTGTGAACATAAATAGAACCACATTGTTGAAAAATCTACTGTAGCTCACGTCGTACATACATAGAACATCATTGTTGTGAACATAAATACAACCATATTGTTGGAAAATCTACTGTATCTGACGTCGTACATACATAGAACATCATTGTTGTGAACATAAATACAACCATATTGTTGGAAATTCTACTGTAGCTGACGTCGTACATACATAGAACATCATTGTTGTGAACATAAATAGAACCTGATTGTTGGAAAATCTACTGTATCTGACGTCGTAGATACATAGAACATCATTGTTGTGAACATAAATAGAACCTGATTGTTGGAAAATCTACTGTAGCTGATGTCGTAGATACATAGAACTACATTGTTGTGAACATAAATAGAACCTGATTGTTGGAAAATCTACTGTAGCTGATGTCGTAGATACAAAGAACAACAGCGTGGGTGAATCTACTGTGATTAATGTAAATACAACATCGTACACTTTAGAATAAACACAATGTGAATGTTTTAGGAATTGTTAAAGTAAGTTTCCAATATAACATCCTGATTAATGTAGTTTGAAGTGAATTATGATAAGAAATTGATGTTCCGTCAATTCTAGAAGGGTAATCAGAGATCTTAGGGACGCAATCTTTCGACTTCTTATGTTATTCCATATCAGACTAGAACTTAATCTGTTCTTTAATTCTTCTTTGTAAGCTACTGAGTCCACGATGTTACCTAGACTAAAAAAAACGCCATAATAACCATTTTACCTGTCTTATATTTCAATATCTTATATTCTTACAACACAATAGTTTCATAATACAGTGACTGAGATGACATATATAGGTAAATGACTTACTTTTAAAGAAAATAAGACAATAGCCAAAATAAAAATAAACAAGAACTTGAGGATCCCACCTAATCTTAGCTTGTACAGTGAAGTGGACCCAGGAGGAACTCTGAACCTCAAAAATAGACAGCATTAAACAACACTAACAAGATTTAGAACAGGCCATATCAAATCATGAAGAGAGAAAATAATAACAAAATCTATACCATTGCCCAAAATTTAACTTGGCACCTGCAGCTTCAGAACACATTTTGGCTTGTATGAGATGCACTAAACAGGACCTTTGGGAAAACCGCTGCTTATCAATAAACAGATCTAATAGCATAGACTTTATGGAATTTGTGTAATCTTTGCACAAGGGTAGGAGTCGGCAAATCTTTGAGTCGGAAGAGTCAAAAAATACAATTTATAAAATATCAAAGTTTTTAAAGAGCCACACATTTTTTTCTTGCCAACAATAAATAGTACTCCCATAAATAATATTTACGTATGGAACTATATAAAGAGCCGCAGCTTCACATTCAAAGAGCCGCATGTGGCTCACGAGCCGCATTTTGCCGACCTCTGCACAAGGGGAAAAGAAACAAGAACAAGACAGATATAGGGAGGTTCTCTCAGCGATGTGGCCAGTTCTCAGTACAGGTGTAGCTGTTAGGTTTGCCAGTGCGTTATCGATGTAACGTAGATTACAGGTACCTTCCTCTCTCTTAAGTAAACACGTCCGTGATGGATTGCGGTATGTCCCGGGTTGGCTGAGGTCCCAGCCGTCCACGCTCCGGTGGGATTGGACGGCGGCCATGTTGACGTGACACCGGGTATGACCCGTTGGTTGAGGAATGCTAAGCGAGAAGCTTCGTGATTAAATTCTGAGAATAAACTCATAAATTACTCAACACAAATCTGTTTCTAAAGAAATCGATCAATATTTATAAATACATATTTTCACTTGTCAGATTCAACACAATTCACAATGGTTGAAATATTCAACTAAATAAAGAAGAAATTGAACATTGAACCTTATAGTAAGCACAAATCTGATATTCAATTCTCACTAATTAATAAACCAAAAATTTATGTCTTTCAAATTATTCATTCTATTTAAATATTCAAATTGTGTTTCCTGTTTAAAAATCCAATTTATTAAAATTCTCTCGACGTGTGTTCAATTCAATATTGAAATATTAGAATTAATTGGGCATTCTACGATGGCTTCAATTTAACTGAGGACAATTTCGGATCCCTTTCTTGATGAATAAATCGTTTTTACGAACCTTGGGTGCTAAATATTCAAGTGTCACAAACCCGTGCTTATTCTTCCGTGTTAATGTACACTGATATATTGACAAAAGATTGGAGTGAATCTTGCCAATCGCTTGGAGAGAGCTATTTATTTTTTCATTTCCTTTTATCCAAATGCGCATTTCAATTGTTCCTATCTAGGATTGTCAAGAGCAGCAATCAATGTATTACAAAAAAAAAACATATTATGCTTCCTCACAGATCAACCAATATATAAGCTGTAAGCAAGTAGTAATCAGTATAAAAGTCTGTATGTATATATGTTTGTCGGCTATACACGTCCACAATACATAACTAATCTGGCTGAAGGTTTAACGGTCTATAGAATTGAATTTGGAAAAACTTATAGCAAATTTTCATGCTTCTATCTCAAATATCCTTCAAGTTATCGACAAATTCCCCTATTTAACTCGCAACCAGCCCCTCACTGCGGCAACTGAGAGAAATATGTCAAAGACAAGGAATCCAGCTGCGAGAGGATGACCCATGTTAATACAAAAATTAAAACGAAGTAAGGAAATAAAATTCTGTAAAAACACTTTATCAGTTTAAAAAATCAAGATCTCTACAAATCAGCTCTACATTAGATAAGAAGTGACTTCAGCAAGCAGATTCACACAATAGGATGGTCGGGTAACAAGCCGACATGAATCCAGTTGTGTTCTAATGGATCAGAATTGATGACACATTCTGAACTGCTGCTTCACCATATAGCTCGGCGGACATTATCTAATGTGAGTGTGGTACACACATGTGTGACTGATATTACTTTGAAATTATACTTAAAATCAATTCAAAGTTTTCATTACTTACGATTGATATAAGCTGAGAAAATCGTTATAAAATAAAAATATGACTAAAATACACATATTTTTGTTATACAGCAAATAAAAACATTAAGACGCGAATGTTTCTTACATACATCAATACGATGAAAACATATAAGGAGGGTTTGGCTAATCAGTGGTGAACCCTCCCAGCAGTTTCGCCTATATAATCTACCAGACTGCTTCTTTAGAGCTCTAATACTGTATTGGATCATTCTGCTTATATATGCTACACTGAGGTATGGAATCCTAGAAATGGTATTTAAACAAACAATAGACATAAGCTTTAGGGCAGTAGAATTACATTTAAATCCAATTCAGTATTAGAACTCTATAGAAGTGGTCTGGTGGATTAAATTGGCAAAACCGATAGGAGAGTTCACCACTGATGAGCCAAGCCGTCCCAATATTTTTCATCGCAGTAAGGACAGTAGGAGTTTGATTGATGTTTGAAAAGAAGCATTCGCGTCTTAATGTTTCCATCTGCTGTATATAGATTGCACGTTATTGTCTTATATTATTTGGTATACCTCTCCATCAAGAATGTATATAGCTGATGGCCATTTTTCTTGTTGACATTTTCATTTATATTTACTTATTTATTTGTGGACTCTGATACGAGTCAGCTACCTTTATAACCATATTCAACTTTTAATATTTATACTTTCAATTTGTCACATTAGAATAAATATGAATATTGTGCCATCAATATATTCTGTTAATTTAGAGCTGCACTTCTCATTTTGTGAACTGAATGATGGGAGAGGCAATAGAGAAGCATGACGCTGGACTTACTTATCTTCATGCAGCTTTCTAGCTATATTCGTGGTGTACCAGTTTGGTCACTTTTTATCAGAATATCTGGAGGTCGTGAACTACGTTGACCAATCTGGGATAGCTTTAAACGCTATATCTTACTCCAGAATCCTCAAATAATGAGCTAGTACAACATCGTTGTTTCCTCGTAGACAACAACCATCAAAAAATTGAAAAAGGTTTCCGGAATTGAGTTTCTTTTTATTTCAAAACCATCTCAAGCTTTCGGCTATCTCTGCCCTTCTACAGGAGAACTTATATAATGGATGTAACGCCGCCTGATGCTTTAGTCCATTAGTCAAACAATTTCGATCATCTTTGTTCAGAAATAAGGATAACGCCAGTGCTGAGAGCAATCTCTTCAATGCAAAAATATCCAAACCATCAGGTTTTGAATTATTCTCAAAGGTGGTATCAAGACATAAAAGCTATACGCTCCACAGCGGGTATTTTTTCTTCAATAAAAAAGTTAACAATGTTGGAGAAGTTGACACGACTCATCAACCCGATGTTGCAACAGGTCAACAAATATTTAGCGTGCAGACGAAGATGTTTGCTGTCGTGCTGTTGACACCCGCTGAATTATTCAGCCTCCACCCGTCGTCCTGTTGGCTCGAACTCTGGTGGTTGTCACAACCTAGCTCTTTGTAAGCCACTTCTTCCCTTCATCAAATAAGTTTTACTTGTTCTATAACTGAGTGTCCGTGAATATTTTTCATTTTGAAATCCTCAATATATACCCTCACAATTAGTTATATATCATTTAGTTGATTTCTATTCCACACTAAATGGCGCTCTGCCATCTAAAAGGCTCATGTGCTCGTGGTCAGGATATATGAATATTCATATATATATGAAAAACCAATAGGAAAAAAAATAAGTGGGGCAGGTGTTGATATCTATATATATAAAAATGAATGTTTGTATGTTTGTTGGTTGGTTTGTATGTCCGGTATACAAATTCGCAGTAGTTCACTAATTCAAACCAAAATTTCAATACATAGGTAAAAAATAACGAGGATGACGATAGGCTATTTTAAAAAATATATAAATCAATTATTAAAACTATATATTCAAATTATTCTAAATAGCTCATCTAGAACGCGGTGGAATCTGATGGCGGGGCGCGCCCATTGGACGGCCTGCGACACGTGGCTTCCCTGTGCGCGCGCATGCGCCGGGAAGGCACTCGCACGCCGGCAGCCGACGGGAGCTGTCGCTTGCTCGCCGGGAGTCAACGGGCGCGCGCATGCGCCGGGAAGCCACTCGCCCGCCGGCAGCCGACGGGAGCGGTCGCTTGCTCGCCGGGAGTCAACGGGCGCCGACATTTACTCGCTGACAGCCAACGGGCACATGTTTAATGTGTTTGAATAATACATTTAATCATGTAAACCCGGGCGTTGCCGGGCAACCCTAGGAAGCAAGATGTATACAAGGTGTAGACAAGATGAAGATCTAGATGAAGATTAAAACGTTTTTAAAATATATTCGCACTCGGGTAAAACCCGGGCGTTGCCCGGGCCATTCGTCTAGTTAAAAATAAAGAGAGCATATCCTGACCAGGAGTACATGTGCTTTACAGAACGCAGAGCGCCATCTGGTGGAACAGAAATCAAGAAAAGCCATCCACGAACACGTTTCGCGCTGTTGGCGCTCGTCAATTCTGAAAAACACATGTGCTCCTGGTCAGGATGTGCATTATTTGACTTTAATATATATATAAATGCATTCGTAGTTGAATAATTCGAAGCCCAAGGGACAAAAAAAAATCGAAGTAAAAACGGAAATTTTATTTATAGGGGCAATTCTAGGGACCAAGATAAATATTAGTATTAAAGACGTCTTCTAATTAAAGAGGTTCGAATTTTTCTAGTTCTACTGTATATTGGTAAATTCGACCGATTCCATAACCTCCCTCGTAGGATGTTATGGAATCGAAGCTCTCTCCCTTGTACTGATAAAGATCCTAGCCCGAAACCATGGTATACAGGTTGGCTTTACCTTTGCCTAAATTTGCCAAACTGGTGTTGTGGATCATTACTTACCATCGCTAGTAAAGCTTTTCACTCTTGTGATAAAACAGTGCATCGTCCTGATGTATAATTGAAGGGAGAGTCGCCTCATTGAGTACAAATATTTTTAAAGTATTTTTATTCATCACAAACTATTTTTACAAAATGAAAAATATGAAAAAAATGTTACAAATGTGATATTGTACTGGGATAATGTGCATAAATTATGAAAAAGGCATCTCCTTATTGTGCAACTGAAAGTTGCTGATGGCTTTCGCCATCTATCGGAATAAATATCAACTATTCTCGTTGCACCACGCTGATGAGGGCCAACAGCCCGAAACGCGTCCGTGGTTAGCTTTTCTTGATTAATCAAGAATGGGTATTTGACCAATTCTGGAATAATTAAAAATCAACGAGAATAGTTGATATTTATTCCGATAGATGGCGCAAGCCAACAGCAACTTACAGTTGCACGATAAGGAGATGCCTTTTTCTTAAAATAATAAATGTAATTTAAATATAAAACTATAATATTTTAGTAATCATTATAGTTTCGTTGAGTAAATTTGGTTCCAATCCCCATATGCAATGACAAAACAGAAAAATAAGTAACTTATGTTAATTTGCGTGTGGTAAATCGCTGCTAAAATATAAAGTGATCTGTATTTAACACAACTTAAACTAGACATGTGGTGTACTTACAGTAAAAAGCAGTCGCCAACTTCTACCCACAATCATTATCATGGCCTGTGCCACGTGTACTAAAGATAATTTTAAAAAACCTAAACAATACAATGTGTTTTCAATTATTTTTCTGACTGATAAAAATTAAGAATATATTTGGTAAAGCGCTCAGACAAATATTATATTAGTAGCGTTCAGTATACTTCTTTCCCACAATGAAACATACTACTAATCCCATTATAGGAAAGATTTAGACAATTTCATAAGTTGAAGATAATTCCTGGATCATTAAATTATCAAAGTATAAAATTGTTAGGTGTAGAGTTATTGTAAGGTTTGTTTTATCAAGCAAATCTCTCGAGAATTTCTGCCCTTTCAAAAGAGTAAAAAGGTGAACTCTAAAAAACCTTACAACAAACTCTTCGCCTCTCGATTTTATATTTTTGATAATATTTATAGAATGTATCTATTGGAATGTTATTCAGTACTTGGAGCAATTCCGGCCTTTCTAGAGTCAAATATTCTTCTTTAAAATATTTCCATCATTAGCATATTAGTTTGGAATAAAGGAAACTATCATTTAGGAATAAATCTGAGGGAAATAGGTTAGGAAGTAAAGGGTATTGCTTTTTCTGACAAAGCCAGAATGGATTAAGGTTTATGCAGCCGCTAATCATCATGGTGGAACAACACATATTGACTTTACCATATTTCCTTCCTATTTATTCCGTTTATCACTGCGAAATGGACATTTAAGAGTGCTATACATAATCGGTATATGTGAGAAATAGCTACTTAGAAATTGTTTGAAAAAGGAACAATAAAATTCAGGTAAAGAATTTCTTTTAATTTTGGTTTTTGCAAGTTTTCGAGCAATTTTTCTGTTCTTCAACGGGAAAATATCAAGCTTGATATTGTACTTAGAGGTATTTTCTTGTTGAAGAGCAGAAAAATTGCTCCAAAGCTTGCAAAAACCAAAAAGAAACGCTTTACCTGTGTGTTGTGTGTGTGTTTTGTGTTTGTTGTGTGTTTTTTGAATTTTATTGTTCTTTTTTACAAATAATAGGAATATAACAAATTAAAAAAAACGTTAAGACTTTCTTTTCACAAATAAATCAAACTTCTACTGTCCTTACTGCGATTAAATAAATATAAAAAGCTTATGTCCATAGTTTTCTTGGAAACTATTTCTAAGATTCCATCCTTCAGTGTAGTATATAAAAGCAGAATAATTTAATACAGTATTAGAGCTCTGAAGAAGCGGTCTGGTTGATTAAATTTGCGAAACCGCTGGGAGGGTTCATCACTGATGAGTCAAGCCCTCCCAATATTTTTTCATCGCAGTAAGGACAGTAGAATTTTGATTTATTTGTGAAAAGAAACATTCGCGTCTTAATACTTTCAATTGTTATATAAGGATGGATCTTTATTGCTTTGTATAAATAATCGGTATTCTATCTGGTGGCCAAGTCTCCTTTTTTCGCAGAATTTGACTAGACGGACCATTTTTAGACGTTTATATCTAGCCATGTTTGAACCCTTCAAAAGCTGTCGTTCATTTAATCATATCTTTCAGGAACACATTTTTTTAAAACAATGGAATACTTTCTTTCAATGTTTTTTTTTTTTTTTTATAGTTCCAAGTATACAAATTATTCTTACAAAAGTCAGTTTAAAATGTTTTCAGCGTCAATTAGTACCTATTCACTCTAAATAAGACTTTGTGGATAAGATCCTTCACGCGTTTGATTCTTTTATATACACCCATACCTCGCTTTGCGTCGGGGTTATGTTCCAAAAAAACACGACGCAAATTGAAACGACGCAAAGTTAAAATATGTGAAGGCGCAATCAAAAACAAAGGTGTTGCCATATTTTTAGGAAAAAAAATAAAAAATAAAAATGAAGACTCGAATCCAAAACAACGTAACTTCGAACATCTAACGACGCACAGTGAAAATCAGTAAAAATTAAGCAGCGACGCAACTTCGAAAAAAAAACGCAAAACGAAACGACGCAAAGCGAGGTATTGGTGTATATATTGCTGATTTTAATATAGTTTAGATTAATAATAATGTTTTTGTATATGGTTCAAATTTTATTTATTTAGACATTCAGGGTACTTTCGGAACATTTAATTATTGTAATAGAATCTATAATAACCAAACAACAAAAAAAGCATGAACAGATGCATTGATATATCAGAAACAATATGGACAAATACTATCCCATAGATGTAGGCACTCTTCTATACATAACAGAATAATTTTAAAATTTTGTTTTTCAAATAGAAATAATGTATTTTTCTCTCCATATATAATAAGTATATAAAATATGTATAAAATAATAGGGTATTAAAGGGGTAATAAAGGGGGTCGGTGGAAGGATGGTCTAAACCGTTGGTTTTTGACCGCTACGACCCGGGTTCGATTCCCGCATTGGACACTTTTTTATGTTTAAAAAGATAATGCTCCAATGGCCCCCGATTCTTGCAAAAGTCCAACCCCACCAGCGAGTGCAAGTAACCAAACGGGGCTCTCGCACATTTGTAAGTGCAAAGTCGAACTGCTTTTCACATGTGTAGACATGTGGTGCACTTACAGTAAAAGTAGTCGCCTACTTCTACCCACCACGATTATCATGGCCTGTACCACGTGTACTAGGGATAAGCAAAATAAAAGTGTATATAAATTGTATTTATTATTAAGTTGTTAACGTGATAATCCTGTTGAGGACTGACAAGTCCCAAAGCTTGAAAATAAAAAAGGTTTTCACAAGAAACTAAGCCATGGAATCTTTATTTATTTTATTACATTTTTCATATTTATGGCTTATATAGGTAATAATTTCTCCTATCTTCCTATAACTAGGTTCCGAAACCTTGTAACTATAAACAAGAGTTTGGGCTAAGAGGTGTAATTTCTACTTCATTACAATGCGCAATTAGACAAAGGAAAATGCACAGAAATTACGTTTCCCAAATAAACAACACAACGGCATTTTGTAAACCTATTTCTGTGAATTATTCACTTACTTCAGCCATTTAGTAAAAACATCTTAGTTTATTTGACCTTGTAAACAATATTCTGATTTGATTTCTGAATTTGTGACGAGACATATAAAAATAGGCTAATGAGCTCTCCTGTAACAAAAGACGTTGAGCCGGTGAAGAGACAAAGAGACGTCTCTCAGCAATGTTATTTTCAGACAAGGAGATCTTTGCCAGCTGTGATGCCGCTGACCCTACTGCTGTACTGTATTGTTAGCAAGGCACCGAGCACTTCTCCTTGGTCAAGGTCTGAATAACTTAGTCCATTAACAATTAAGATAATTTAATTGACAACTTGTCAATACATGCAAAATACACAGTCTGCACTATTAAAAAAAGATAAATGCATTATATATACCATGTACAATGAATATGGCGCCTCTGCCAGCGCTGCAGAGTTTGGTAGAGAATCACCAGCGGGTCTCCAACGACACCACGCATTTCACGATCTACGAAGAATACGTAGATCACGTGCTTCGCCGCTGAGAAGATGGTGATGGCGTGGTTCTCGAGACCACCTGAATAAATTAGACGTATAGTCAGTTCAATTTTTATATTTCCAAAGGATTTCCTGGTCACTGAATTAAATGGAATTCATAAAGATTGTTTCACTTCATTTAAGTATTATTAATAGTCCTGGTTGATACTAAATGTAGCATAGATATTGTCGCGTAAAGTGTATCTACGCCCAGGCTTCTGCTTCGCCTAGACCTCCTAAACTTCTGGTCCCGAGAGAAGTTCGCTGACCTTTATCTATATGGCGTCTTTCTACTCCTGACGGGAGGCTAACCGAGACCCGATGCTCGATCTAACACCAAAGAAGACTCAACACTAACTGGCTTGCACACACATTTTATATGAATACAGTACACTATTCAAGTAAGACATATTTACATATAAATTGATTAAACATAGAATAAATTTACATAATTGTTTACATATCACAAACAACATATATACATAACTGTTTTCCGACAGAGATAGCAATTAATAGGAAGATAGTTACGTATGTCTTGTGTTGATGGAAATCATATCTCCGGACCTTCTCTCTTCTAGCTACTTGAATACAATATTCATGTGCCGAGATATATTAACAAAACAACAAATTTTCTCTTAGTGTTATAGAGTATTTATTTTAAAATAAGCCTTCAAATTAGGAAATCAGAGTTCTTGGGGAAAACGTAGAGTGTTATATCTGCGGCGATTGGATGTAAAAAGTTGGAGTGTCACAACAGAAGAGTGGGAACGCCTAGTGTTATTTCTATTTGACAAATGGATGTTAAAGGGTTTAGAGTGTTACAACAGAGAATTGGGAAAGACGAGTGTTAAAACAGGAACACTGAGTGTTACAACTATACTACAAATGGGTGTTAACCGGTTTAGAGTGTTACAATAGAGGAACGTTGAATGTTGTATATATACTACAAATGGGTGTTAAACGGTTAGAATGTTACAACAGAGGAGTGAGATGGCCGAGTGTTAAAACACAGGAACGCTGAGTGTTACAAAATACGACAAATGGGTGTTAAACGGTTAGAGTGTTACAACAGAGGAGTGAGATAGCCGAGTGTTAAAACACAGGAACGCTGAGTGTTACAAAATACGACAAATGGGTGTTAAACGGTTAGAGTGTTACAACAGAGGAGTGAGATAGCCGAGTGTTAAAACACAGGAACGCTGAGTGTTACAAAATACGACAAATGGGTGTTAAACGGTTAGAGTGTTACAACAGAGGAGTGAGATAGCCGAGTGTTAAAACACAGAAACGCTGAGTGTTACAAAATACGACAAATGGGTGTTAAACGGTTAGAGTGTTACAACAGAGGAGTGAGATAGCCGAGTGTTAAAACACAGGAACGCTGAGTGTTACAAAATACGACAAATGGGTGTTAAACGGTTAGAGTGTTACAAAAGAGGAGTGAGATAGCCGAGTGTTAAAACACAGGAACGCTTAGTGTTACAAATATACGACAAATGGGTGTTAAACGGTTAGAGTGTTACAACAGAGGAGTGAGATAGCCGAGTGTTAAAACACAGGAACGCTGAGTGTTACAAAATACGACAAATGGGTGTTAAACGGTAAGTGTTACAACAGAGGAGTGAGATAACCGAGTGTTAAAACACAGGAACGCTGAGTGTTACAAAATACGACAAATGGGTGTTAAACGGTTGAAGTGTTACAACAGAGGTGTGAGATAGCCGGGTGTTAAAACACAGGAACGCTGAGTGTTACAAAATACGACAAATGGGTGCTAAACGGTTAGAGTGTTACAACAGAGGAGTGAGATAGCCGAGTGTTAAAACACAGGAACGCTGAGTGTTACAAAATACGACAAATGGGTGTTAAACGGTTGAAGTGTTACAACAGAGGTGTGAGATAGCCGGGTGTTAAAACACAGGAACGCTGAGTGTTACAACAACAGTGACGATCGAAGAACCAGGACGTCATGTCTCGGACTGTCTTGGCGCCAACAATGTCGTCTGATTGATTCTAGCGCTGTCGTCTGCGAAGTTTTTATTGTCCGGGAATGAGGATAACTGCAGAGCCGAATTGTCTTTTGGTGGAAACATCGCGTCTGACGCTGTGACCCATGGAGTTTGATGATCCCACTCGGCGGCCAACTTTTCTGGTTTTATCCTAGGTAATGGTGTGTAGCTTCACCTTTAATATTTTTTATTCATAAGTATATACATATATTATTACACTTCGTAATTAGTTATCTTATTCAAATCTCTTTCTCCCACTTTACATATTTATAATATTTATGAGTAGCAAAGGACATCTCTCGAATTCCCGGAACAGTAGGTATACACTCATGGGCAAAACTTTAAGAAGGCCAGGGTCTTTAATGTTGCCATTTGACTGTTTTTTTTTTAAGGAAGCAGAGACAATTTTGTTCACATTTGGTTATTTCGTGTCTTGAATGAAGGTCCCTGTTTATCAAATATCTTTCACAGTTATTGTCTGAATCCCGATATACATGCTAAAATATACAACTTCCTTAAGTTTTGTCCATGAGTGTATCTTTCAGAGTTATTTTCTGAATCCCGATATGCATGCTAAAATATAAAACTTCCTTAAGTTTTGTCCATGAGTGTATCTTTCAGAGTTATTGTATGAATCCTGATATACATGTTAAAATATACAACTTCATTAAGATTTGTCCATGAGTGTATTTTTCAGAGTTATTGTCTGAATCCTGATATACATGTTAAAATATACAAATTCATTAAGTTATGTCGATCAGTGTATCTTTCAGATTCATTGTCTGAATCCTGATATATACATGTTAAAATATACAACTTCCTTAAGTTTTGTCCGTGAGTGTATCTTTCAGATTTATTGTCTGAATCCTGATTAACATGCTAAAATATACAACTTCCTTAAGTTATGTCCATGAGTCTATCTTTCAGAGTTATTGTCTGAATCCTGATATACATGGTAAAAGGTACAACTTCCTTTGTCCATGAGTGTATTTCAACTGGAGGTTTTGATTGGAAATAGTTGATAAAAGTAAAGAGAGAAAGATAAACCTGCCGTAAGTCTACTGTTACCTTCTCAGATGACGGTGAGATGACCTGATTGTATATACCATATTTACTCCCGGTGTTTGTTTCGAGATGTTTGTGATGGAACTTAGTCTTATAAAACTTGAAAGAACTCACAACTAACATGGTCCAAGAGACAATATTTAATTGTTTAATTAATAAACAAGAAACCAACCTATTGATGTGTTTGGAACTTGAGTGTATGCAAAAATTACATTTTGAATAGAGATACAAACTTTCTTTATATTCAAGAAAGATGACCATTTAAGCCGCAAGTTTCATTTAAACATAAACAAACTTCTACTGTCCTTACTGCAATGAAATTATATATTGGGAGGGCTTGGCTCATCAGTAGTGAACCCTCCCAGCGGTTTCGCCAATTTAATCTACCAGACCGCTTTATATTTTTCATCGCAGTAAGGACAGTAGAAGAATGTGTTTTATTTTTAAAAGAAAATTGCGTACTTAAATATTTTCTTTCTTGTGTATAAATGACGCGTTATTGTGCCCTCTAATCAATTTTCTTTATATTATAAACATTAGAAAGTTGGAGATGGAATATTGGGTCTTTTATTTGTTGCAAAGTCCGCAAGACTTCTCTCCAGAAGAAACAAAACGCCCCAATCAGGGAGTAAATTGAAGAGTTCACAATACCAACGGCCATGGATAGGTCAGTGATAAGTGTGTCTTATCCTCTCGCCTGCAGTGGCTATTTGGTGTAATAATAACCTGAGGAGTTTTGCAAGAAGTACATTTATTTTTAACTTTTGATACGCGAAAGGAAAAGTGAGTATAATGTTTATTGAGCTGTTTAGAAACACAGAGCACCTCACTGTATGCACGAACAACATCTGTGATTCAACCGTCCAGCTTGAAGGAAAATCACTAAAAAGACAGTTAAGACCCTAATGATTACCGTGATTTTTCTCTAAAGGAACATGGACGTTCTTCCAACCATCCACAATGAAGGCAAATTACTAAAAATAAATTTCAAACCTCAATGATTACCGGCAATATTTCCTCTAAAAGGACTTGGGCACTTTTCCACCACCGTGCCTCTTCGGCATATAACATGGTGTCAGAAACCTCTCAATCTTCAGGTAAAAAATACGATGATAGATGTAAGGCAAGAGTTCTATGATTACAATGACAATAACTTTTCAGCGCCCGAGGCCAAGAAAGCGACATCAATTTAAAATAACTCTAATTAAAAAAAAAAAAAAAACAGAAAATTTTGAGAGAAATTCCGTGGAACCCTTCACGAATTTGTGTATCATCCTTGCGCAATGTCGATGCTGATCTTCTCTGTATCATTCCAATTTAAGTATGTGTACCGCCGAACAAGCGGGTGAGTGTGAAGTGTCATGTATGATGTAACGATAAGCAAACTACCCGGTGATGACACCAAGCGACAGTTTCACAGAGTCAAAACCATCTTAACAACCCCTCTCAGCAAATAGACCCACACCAGTAAAGAGGCGACGTCAAGTCAAGAGGGAGCGTCACCAGTACAAAAGCCCAGAAGAACTTCCCTCCATCCATCTTCCGGGAGATCGCGCGTCCGGCATAAATATTGCAGGCGATTTCCGGCGTGGTCTCCCCCAACAGCCGGCAGTAACACAATGGTAGCAGAATATATAAAGTTGCCCTTAAAGTCCATAAACATATTATAAATTATATTTTGCAAGTGTTTACAAACTTTTGGGACAACCTTGTAATTCTGAAATTTGGCCCACCTGCTGATTGGCCACCCTTGATATAAAACATCAGTGATTAAATCATTCTTCTATAAGAATTCTGTTATAATTTACCAAGGTTACCAATATTACCAAGGTTGTTTCAAAAGTCCGTAAGCATTAAATAAATATGATTTATATTTTACAAGTGTTTACGGACTTTTGGGGCAATCTTGGTAATATTGGTAACTTGGTAATATTATAACAGAATTCTTATAGAAAAATGATTTAATCTATGATATTTTATATCAAGGATGGCCAATCAGCAGATCGGCAAAGTTTCAGAATTACAAGGTTGTTCCAAAAGTTTGTAAACACTTGCAAAATATAAATCCTTATCATAATAAGTTTACGAACTTTTAGGACAACTTTGTAACATGGTGTGCGGAGAGCTTTTCATTTAATTCGGTTATTTTTAGCTACGCAATTATTTCCAGTAACGGGTTGGCACATAACCTTTGTTATTCATCTCAAGATAATACAGTAGGTTGATAGAAGTCAGGATGGTTCCAAGTGAATTCAAGTTCTTCTTTCGACTCTCTCAGCTCAACTGTCAGTTAAAAAAGTTTCCAAAGAAACAATATAGGTATATCCTTTTCATCTTTACCTCAAAGTTCACCTTTTTACATTTTTATACAACCTAAAACATCATGTGTGTTCTCTAATAATACTTCATTACAATTTTTTACACGATGATAATTTCGACCGGCAATGGTAAAATACTAAAATATGTGGAACACTCGATTTTGAAAGCAATGTGAAGCTCTAAAATATATTATCTAATAGGGCTGTTGCAATAGACAATCAGGACCAAACGTCATAAGGAAAGTACGCCACAGGATCTGACGTCTTACAGCCACAGATGGCGTTAAAGAAATCTCCCACTGGTATTCATTTATATTTATAGCAAGGCTCATTTGTAACATTCCCGTTTATTTGGTCTTTTTTATCAATTAATGCATATAAATGCTTATCAAATCCTTAAAAAAAGTATACTCTAAGGGTAAATGTTGGAAATAAAATGTATTATTCGTAACTATTATGTTATTTAATGTATATATGATATGATTAAATGAAGAATATATCTAAAATTAAATTGATATTTTATTCTGTGAATAACTCTGGAGCGTGCCAAATCGCCAACTGTTCTGATTATGCATTCTATTGATATATAATATATTCACATGTTTGCGGTCAAGAAATGCCATTTTTGTTTTTAATATATATATTATTTATATATTCCAAAAAAAATGCATATATTAAATTTATAATTATTTTATTGATCCAATATTTCAAGGGGCAACTCGCATCTCTTTATCGAGGATTTTTGTGTTTTCTACTAAAACATGCTAGAACGTGTACACCACTCTCGTTCTACAAGGCCAATGAAAGAATTGTATCTTTGATTTAAATATTACATTCAGTATATATACAGCTAACAATTATATATAATATTATAGATTAATACCATTATTATTATTTTATCTACATATTGTGCGTGAAAGAGATATATGTATATTGAAAAAGAGCAATCCATAAATAGATATTCAATTAAAAAGACATATATTGGATTAAAATATAATTTATTTTACAAATATTTGAGTTGGCTGAACGCCAACCTTTATCAAGGTGTTATATATAGAATATAATACCTTGAAAAAAATTGGTGTTCAGCCAACTCAAATATTTGTATAATAAATTATTTTTGATTCAATATATGTATTTTTAATTGAATAAATCATAGATTAAATAATACATCGATTATATTAATAAAAGTGATACATCTTCACTGAGAATTAATTTTCAATGAGAAAATATTTTTTACAACAACAAGACCATTTGTTCTTATAAAGAATCAACCGAGAAGAATAGTTTATATTAAAAAAATATAAATATTAATATAATATAACATTAAAACTAATTCTGGACACATTTTACAAGTTTATTTGTGTCTTTTCTAACTTGTAGAGAGCCTATATTCAAAATCAAATGAAATCAAATATAAATAAATTATATATTTGAGATTTATAATACGATGCACTAGCGCGCCATCTGTTATTAAAATTCTAAACTATTTTAAACGCGTAAGATTATTTTTGATATTAAAAACAATTTCAAATATAAAATACCCATTCCAAGAGTCTAGCAACAGTATCACTATAAAAGGAAGTTCCAAAAATGCAATATAACAGCAGTATGATAGATTAAACTGGCGAAACCGCTGGAAGGGTTCACCACTGATGAGCCAGGCCCTCCCTTTAATTTTTCCATTGCAGTAAGGGCAGTAGAAATTGTTTAATTTCAAAAAGAATATTACGCATTTAAAATAGTTTGAATTTTGATATATATTTGAGATATATGTTTTCTCCCTTACGTGTAATACACTTTCATTTAAGGATATCATGTAAATATGTAAAATGTGATATTTGAGAGATATAAGCTGAAGGGAGATAAATTCAGATATATTTACTTTTTTCATTAAATTAAATAAACATAAATATTAATTAAAAAGAGGCATATATTGGAACAAAATATCATTTATTTCACCAATATTTCAGTTGGCTGAACGGCAAACTCTATCAATGTATTATAACATATTATTGTGTGTAATCAAAACTTTATTGGCCCTCTAAGACACTCAATTATCCAATGATTTACAAATTTTCGAAATATTATATTACAATTATAAACTGGGAGTTTATATTCATATATGTGTAACAAATTTATACATTAGTAAATTAAATTTAATTGTCATCTATCGTTGAAAATTTACACAAATAAATTTACTGGCAATGTGTTTCTTTTGAATATCATCAAATATTATCTCTACATATCTTACTGCAATGATATGAGTTATTGAATGAGAGGGCTTGACTCATCAGTAGTAAACTTATGTACATAGTTCACTAAACAGCCCTAAGCTGCCTTCCATAGAAAATACAGGGTATATCCCAAACCAATTCAATACAATAGTAGAGCGGTCTAGAGATTAATTTGGCGAAACCGCTGAGAGGGTTCACTACTGATGAGCCAAGCCCTCTCATTCAATAACTCATATCATTGCAGTAAGGTCTGTAGATATAATATTTGATGAATTTTATATATGTTGTAGCAAACCTTTGAATGACACGACAATTTATTTGAGGCCTTAAAAAATTATAATCTGTAAATATAAAATGAAATAAATATTTTTCTATACAACATAAAAGTAGGGATGACACACTTGATTGTTATGGGCATTTTTTTTACAAACAGTTTGAAGTATTTCTCCACTTGACAGTTGAAGAGCGTCGTTGCTCGAAATCCCTCTGTTCAAATAATAAAAAAGATAAGTATTGTTTAATCTTTAATTTTGAAGTATTTGGATATATTTGGAAGGATTATATAACCATCCTAATTAAAAGGTACATATAATACAAATGAAAACATTAAGACGCGAATGTTTCTTTTTTACAAATGAATCAAACTTCTACTGTTTTTACTACGATGAAAAAATATTGGGAGGGCTTGGATCATCAGTGGTAAACCTTCTCGCACAGTATCGTCAATTTAATCCACCAGACCGCTTCTTTAGAGCTCTAATACTGTATTGGATCATTCTGCTTATATATGCTACACTGAAGGGTGGAATTTTAGAAATGGTATTCAAGCTAAATATATATGGACATAAGCTTTTAGGACTTTAGAATTGTATATAAATATTTGCCTCGAGCAATACTCTTCTGCCGTAAGGACAGTAGAAGTTTGATTTATTTGTGAAAAGAAACATTTGCGTCTTAATATTTTCATTTGTTATATACATATTATATAATCTAAAAACTCAAATATTTCTATATTTTAAAAAATATATATTTTATTTTATTCATTGATAATTTTACTTTTGTTATTATCGTTTTTAGAAAGACTTTCAGTTTTGTTGTAAATATGCGTAGTTAACATATCTATCCTTTTAAATCATTAATATAGGATTAACTTTATAAATTCTATATAATGTGAAAATAACTAATGTGTAATCTTTCCTCAAAAGTAATTGAAAATAAAAGCTAATTGACGGTAAATAATTATCTTTTTCTTATCACGACTGCACCTCAACCCTTTATCTTATCGATCCTTTGTCTTATCAACCCTTTATCTAACAAAAACAACAAAATATTCATAACATATATATGGCATGTTATTTCTTTGTATAAAAATACTTATATGCTAATATATAACACAATATAAATAACGAAATATATAACATTAATGTACCCTTCCAATTTATACTTTCATAACCTTTATTTAACTATCTGCTCACTACAGTATCTCTGTACATATCCGGGACTCACCTCTTGACTAGCTCTACTTACCAGACCCACCACTGAACCTTCTTCAGATGAGCCCGGAAAAGTTCCCAGATCGACTTGAACGGGCGATGTAAGTGTAACCCGTCCACATTTCGGGGCGGATGTTGTTGCTGTATATGCTAATAGGCGACATTCATAAACTACAACTGGAGTATCTAGAACACCTCTAGTGACAATTTACTTGCTTTCTAGCGCAGAGACGGCGAAAGGAAGGACGCAATCAAATACTGTCAATTCAACCACCGCCAATACCCGAAGTTATCCACAATATTGCGCAAAAGAGTAAGTTTCAGAAACATCATTCATGTCAACTAGATATACAGAGATAGAGAATTTCATTTAGGTTCTTTAATTCAGTCTACTTTTCAAAATAAACTTCAATGATATAAATTGATTCATGTGTAGGCTTGTTGGCTTTTTATATCGATATCAACGCAGCGCTAAAGTTCACTCTATGAACCTCTTCAATAAAGAACGGCTATATCCTATATGTAAGCAATTTAAATATGAAAATACATCAAGATGTTTTGAAAATAGAGAGAAATCCATAAATATATCTAATTAAAAAGGTACATATTGGATCAAAATATAATTAATATATTGTAATACCTTGATAAAGGTTGGTGTTCAGCCAACTGAAATATTTGTAAAATAAATTATATTTTGATTCAATATATGTATTTTTAATTAAACAACAAAATTGAATAAATTTTATATCAATACAAAATTTAGATTTTATCTTTCTCAAACTAATACAACGTTCAATATATTTTCTGAGATATGTACCAAGCTTAATTGCTCCTGATAAATACACTACTTTGTTCTTCACAGGCAAGCGACCCTTTTTAAGTTTTCTCTTTGACTTGAGAGTTATAAATGATCCAACATGTGAATGCTGTCTAGATGTTGAAACACCATCTTTTGTTGGCTTGCCCTCTGACTAACCAAATTGTACTTGCTTACTTTGACATAATGCCATCTTTCTGTATATACTCAATCTTATGAAAACTTTGGCAAGTTTAGAGCTATTTGTACACAGATTTATAAATCACTACTAATTCATCGTGTAAATAATTAAAGATATATATATATATATATATATATATATATATATATATATATATATATATATATATATATATATATAAATAATATAACACAATAGTCTGATAGACTTCGTGCTTCTGTAATAATAAAATAAAAATAAAAAAATGTGTAAACTTTAGCTGTTAGCTATGGGTTTTTATGTAAAAAGCAGGGTGATAGCTACACGGCTGACCAGTATATTTAGCACTCCAATACCAAAATGGAACTAACGTATCGAATCCACAACCCATCAAATCTAAACCTTCCAAAAGTCTATACAGTAAAATTTGGAATAGAATTCGTATTTTTTAGATAGAAAAAGGAAGGAATTTCTTTTCAGATCATTTATTATGAATAAGGCAAAACTCAAAAGTTTTACCAAGTTTATTTTATGAAAGTACATTTTTATCTTTAGAATTGACGGAAGGCACAAGACGAAATATCTCAAGATGTATGAGTCAGGAACATGTCAGCAAAATGACTGACTCAGCCCATGGCGAGAATATCGAGCGAGGAAATCTCAACGCTAATTATTGTATAAGTGATACATCTTTAATAATAACTCATTTTAAAAGAAGGAAATATATAGCAGGCTCTATAATCCCTTTAGTTAACCTTTCTTATATTTAGGAGAACTCTTATGAAACTATAAAAATAAAAACGAATATATAATATAATAAAAGAAATGAAAAAATTAAGACGCGAATGTTTCCTTTCACAAATAAATCAAACTTCTACTATCCTTACGGCGAAAAAAAATCTTGATTTATTTGTGAAAAGAAACATTCGAGTCTTAATATTTTTTTGTTGTTTTTTATATAGATGGCGCGTTATTACTTTTTATTAATATATAAGAAGATGTATATATAAACATTAGTTTTATATCGAGAGTACAATGGAAGTGTACGTCCATAAAACTGAAAAGTTACAAGATGTACCGTTTATAGCGATGTGTGTGTTGGGAATGGATAAATGTCGACATACCTCACAATACAGAAATGTATTTATCAAAAAACAAAACTTTTGTGAAAGCAGAGGCGAGAAATATCTCTCTGTATATGTGCTGGGTAATCAATTCTTCTAGCGGAAGTTTATTTTCCTCGGTGTGGGAAAATTACATTTGCGGCGTTAAAATCAAAAGGAGGAAAATACAATAGGAATTGATTGTGGAAAACAACGGGTTAGACTTGGGTTTTTCCTGGTAGGTTGGATTTGCGAAATACATACAGTGATAGTTTTCCCGTACAACAATATCTTGCTTCTTTCTCATCTGTTTTTCGAGAGGCTTTTAAAGTATAAATATTAAATGTGGGCTTCAAAATAGAATCCAACTCCCTGCGGTCCCCCCTGGACCCTTCGTATATTTGACTAAATTCTGGTCCAAGGTGACTAACGTGGAAACGGCACCCATTTTCCAATGAAGAGTAATTAGATAGTGGACATTGCGACTGCTGTGATAGAGATGTATGGGCACATCTGAGGCTCTTCATTGGACACGACATCAACAACAGAAAATTGACATTGACCCAGAGCAGCAGCTTTACACACCCAAGATAGTGGACATTGCGACTGCTGTGATAGAGATGCGTGGGAGAATCTGAGGGTCTTCATTGGACACGACAACAACAACAGAAAATTGGCATTGACCCAGAGCAGCAGCTTTACACACCCAAGATAGAGGACATTGCGAGTGCTGTGATAGAGATGCGTAGGGACATCTGAGGCTCTTCATTGGACACGACAACAACAATAGGATCCCTGACTTTCAAGAATCAACCCTCACCACTGAGTACAACAGGGTTCTGGTACCTTGGAAGTGTAAAATATGAACTAACATGGAATCAACAAGACGGTATTAAATGTATGTAAAACATAATACTACCATCACAAGCAGGTATTCGGTCCCATGTCTCGTGGCCGTAAGCCTATTGGAACTTAGCCAATATGTAAATATTGTCATATCTCGAACTATGCATATTTTGATACATCATCTGCAGAATACAATATTCGATCGATGTCAGTGTTCTATAAACGCGTACACAGTATCTTTCATACACTTTAATATTAATTGTATATGTAAAGTATATTTTAACATAATATTTTCATTTTTATCGTCTCTTTATATATAAGTAACTCACAATGTTTATCCACGGATCAAGTGAGATTTAATAAATTTTAAGGAAACTATGTTCACTTTCTCAAATATATGGATGCAATGTTATGGGTATCTGCCCTACAAGAGGTACACGAACATGGTGTTGGGGACATCTGTGTGTCCGGTATAGCGCCAACCTGCTGTGGATAGAGAACTGTGACTGTCAAACTGCTAAAATTGATGGAAGGGTTCAACAATGCGCGACAATCGTCTTCATTTTTCTACCAGTTTCTAAATAATGGTTATAATTTAATAGTAACAGATCCAAGTATTTTTATACCCAGTAATGAAATGTATACTAAATTCAATACCTTTTGTAGATATATTTTAAATTATATAGCAACAAATATCTTTTAAGAAACTGATAATTTATATATTGCTTATTATACATATTGCCAGACACTTCTTTCTTTTGTACACAGTTTTTCTCTCGTTTTTTTCTCTCTCTTTCTCATTCTTAACATCATATGACTATTCTATTCACGGCTTGAAAGTATTTTATATATATGTATAGACAAATGTGAAAGCATATATGTATGACAGCGCAAGTGTCCTTAGGGGGACATAGCGCTTTACATTGAAATAAAATAAAAACTAATCGTTGTAACATTCATATGTATATGGTTGACAAGAGTTAGGTTTGAAATATGTAAATTTAAATAAGGTACATGGTTTTCGCCAGGTCTAATGTCTAGGAAGTCGATATGAAGATTCGAAGCTCCAGTGTGTAGGACCTATTAGAGGTTAGTTGACTAATGTACACCTTCCTGTGAAAGCTGGACTATGCTAACACCATATTGATGTGTAGGTGAAGAAGCATTACATGATAACCATGAGAAATAGAGATGTTTCCATACATTCAAAATGTCACAATTGTCCAGTGATCTCATAGTTTACATATAATATTATAAATATATATTTAAACACTTTGTAAGGATAGTCGAGGTGACATTATATATTTGTGACAGATTAGTGTGACGTCTGGTGGAATATGTTATGTTGTTTAGACACGTCTAGTTGGTCTAAACCATCTTGTGTCTTACCGAATGATTGCCAAATTGACTCAAGGGAAGATTGTATTAAACGTTAGAACTGGCAGGTTTTCAAGTCAATGAGGAAGTTGTCTTAGAGTGAAGGCAGAAATTTGAAAGCAGTTTGGAGTCATTAAGCTACTAAGGTGATCTATCAATGCCGAGATATATGGCTGCAGGTGTGTAGTCTAGCGAGGCCAACCTACCTGCTACTGGGGAGAGCTTGCTGACGACGCACCACCGTGACTTCCACTGCACAGTACGACTGCGGTGAGCAGGAGATCTGGGCGGCCGGGGGTACCGTACCTTCCTCCCGTCGCGCACCTTGAGGGAACCCTCGATCACGGCCCGGGGGTCGGCCATTCCAACATCCAGAGCTCGACTGCCGCGCGCCCGACCGCCGCGCCTCTGGTGGCGGCCGGCGGCAAAGTTTGGAGACATTCCGCTGGAGTCGGCCGCACGTGAAATACATCAGTTGGGTGGAAACACTTCAGTCTTCAGACTTGGAGCGACCACGTCGTTGACGAGTAGAAACAAATGTATATAATGAATCTTGATGAATTTTGAGAATGATTTATATATATTCCAAGACAAATCTCTGTAGAAATTTGAAGCATTTACTCTAATCCACAGAGCATATAGAGACAGTGGGACATCTTCGGTGGGAACACTCCAGTCATCAGACCTGGGCGACCACGTCGTTGACGAGTGGAAACAAATGTAAATAATGAATCTTGATGAATTTGTATATATCTTACATGGTTGTGTGTCCCAAAATTTCGTAAACATTTGCAAAAAAAAAAAAAAAATTGAAATACCAATATTATTCGCCGTTATGTATAAGGTGGTCTTTATATTATGTATAAAGTAATCTACAGTAAAGTACTTTTGCACTCGCAAGTGTGCCAGAGCCCCGTTTGGTTACTTGTACTCACTGGCGGGGTGGGACTTGTGTAAGAGCCAAAGGTCATTGAATCATAAAATAAAAAAAGAAAGAATGTTCAATGTTGGATTGGAACCCTGGTCACGGTTGTCGACAGGGTGTACCACGAATCATAAAAGGTAACATAAGGTGTTTACATAGAATGTCCTGACATAGAGGAGAACGCTGATCTCCCAGATTCTTTATATTTTATATTACTCCTGGCTTAGGCTTTATAAAACTAATATTGTTATTTTACCTAAATACAGCCACATTAGATAACTGTTCAAAATATAAAAATAATAAAGAATCTTGTAGTCATTCTACATAATCTGATTTGTTCTCTTCCTTTTAAGAAGTAAATTGCAGTAAAAAAAAACTTATTTTTTATAGCGTCTGAGATTTGAGGCAACCCCAATTGGTAGAAAAACTGATAACTCTAAAACAAGATATCAAGCATCAAAAGATATACTCTTGTACAGAGCAATGACGTGTCGAACAGATTACAGTCTACGTGGTACAGCAAACGTAGGCCTAGCTACACACGTATAGACAACATAACAAAAGGTATCAAAAAGGCCTGCCAACGAAAACATTCACAACATATAAATATAGGGAATATTTATTTTTATGAAAAAATAGCACAAAAGTGATATATTTTACTCGGAACAGGTGGATAAATTGAGAGAAAGACATCTGATCGTGCAACTAAAATTTTCTGATGGCTTGATAAATATCAACTATGATTGAAAATCAACTCTTAGTTGATATTTATTCCGAGAGATGGCGCAAGACATGAGAAACTTTTAGTTGTACGATTAGGGGATGTCTTTCTCTCAATATAATTCTTTGCTAGATCGCTTAAGCGACGGGGATTCAGAAGCCGCCACGAATGTTCTCTTCATTTCTATAAAAAACGCCCCAACTAGATGTCTCGGAAGATCATCTATTCAGAACCCAACAAACTAGCTAGCAACTGCTGGTAGATTAGCTAATTGAAAACAAGCTACTTTTTCAGAAATAACATGCCAGCGAAGATGGTCATGTGATATGTTGGAGATAGCCGAGTCTGCTACATGTTCAGCTCAGACCCGGGGAGGAAGACATCGGCCAGACAGCTGTGACGTACTGCTCCCCGCGGACCAATCAGATTTAATTGCCGATGTCGCGTCGAAATATCGCCGAATAACTGTCAAGCTATCTCTTAAACTTTTTTTACGGCCGGTTTATGTCCCATTAAGACATCCCGCGGTGTTCCGGGGCTTTAAGACCCCATAAATACTGCGCCACATTTACAGTACTACTTCCATACAAACCTATCCTGCTGTATACCCACATAGTGGTGGATAATACCGTGTTTACAGTACTGTATTCATACATACTTACCCCTACCTACCCTGGTGTACACCTACATAGTGTTGGATAATTAGCACTCCCATCTATACCACGTATGCTACAATCATTGTCTCTCTCTCTCTTTGCAAAGAACTGGATTGTAAAGTTGATGTTTTGATAGCGCCCCAATTTTCTAAGACAACAAATCAGCACATTTAGAATTACAACAAGAGCATATTCTTCATTAATTTTATATTTTAGACAGTTATCCATTGTGGCTGTATATGTTCTGTGTGTTTGGCATACATTTGACGGAGGTCCATTCAGGTAACTTGGAGTCAGTAAGATGTTTATATGATTTCACCACCAAGTTCTGCATCGTACGATGTTCTGGACAACAAGTTAAATTTTAAGGATTCAACAAATATTCTAATATTGGGTGAAATAGCAACATCAGTTATATAGAGCCTAAGCCATATGTTTCCCAACAAGATATTTAAAACTTCAAATTTGAAATCCTTACAATAAATTTCCACCCAACAAATCTTTGAAACGGCACTAGCTAATTTAGGATAGCCACAACACAGGACAGAGCTCTCTCTACCATTCTCCCAATGTTCTCAATTACATGAACTCCCACTACAGAACTAGAGTTTTTGCTGTTTTTCCGGGTTCTAAGCGTAGTTCATATCATTTTAATAGCTTCTATATGATATCAATATTACTTTTTAGAGACTCTTTTCTACAATTTTGTACTTTTTAGAGACTCTTTTGTACAATTTTGTACTTTTTAGAGACTCTTTTGTTCAATTTTGTACTTTTTAAAAGCTCTTTTGTACAATTTTGTACATTTTAGAGACTCTTTTGTACAATTTTGTACTATTTAGAGGCTCTTTTGTACAATTTTATACTATTTAGAGGCTCTTTTGTACAATTTTGTACTTTTTATAGGCTCTTTTGTACAATTTTGTACTTTTTATAGGCTCTTTTGTACAATTTTGTACTTTTTATAGGCTCTTTTGTACAATTTTGTACTTTTTAAAGGCTCTTTTGTACAATTTTGTACTATTTAGAGGCTCTTTTGTACAATTTTGTACTTTTTAGAGATTCTTTTGTACAATTTTGTACTTTTTATAGGCTCTTTTGTATTCATAAAAGAGAAGCAGCTTTTAATCAAATGATGTGACAGGTTTCTGGAGATGTGTGTGAGTTTATTTTCATTTTATATTTCAATCTCAAGCTTTCGGACATTTCCCTCCATCTCTACAGGAGTACCAAAATGAACAATAATGAAGGCCGTTCGGAAAAGGGCCAACCTGTGGCATTATTTAATTAATATGAAGGAGATTCACACATCTATTGTATCGAAGCATATTTTACAAAGGTCGATGTTTACTGAGCCTCTCTGTGGAGGTTAGTGTACGGTGCACAGCCACGGCTCGGGGATGGAAACCAGAGATACCCATCTCTGTTTTTATTTAGCCTTTTAAACATTTTAAGTATATTCTTTTATTCATATATATATATATTGAAATTAATAAAGGCAACGCGCTTTTATATCCAATAATATTTCTTACATCTATTCTCAATGATCTTCAATATATATCACAGAGGAATGAAATAACTCAGTGAGCAAAAATCGAACTATTTGACTCTAGGCCGTTGAATGCAGTACGTGCCGACAGCTGTGGTCCTCTAATGAGGCCCGACTACAGTACATAAATCTGTCTGTAACTAATTAGTTATTCCAATAAATGTGCCGTAGCAAAAGTCAGTTATTAAATTAACCAGCAACATGGCGCTAACCTGTCCTGCTCGGATGCTTCTAATTACCGGGACAGTCGCTCCAGCGCATCCTTCAGACGTCGTAGCTGGCTGCGTCTTCTCTCTCCATCTCAATGCTAGATGATGTTCTTATCCTAGAGAACTTGAAATGAATATGCTGATATATATCTCAATTTTGCCTTACCAAAGAAGGCAGATCCTCTTATTTGAATATGAGAAACTGATGTATAATTTCAATAGAGGAGCAGTTCCTTTCAGGAGCCATTGACGGCTATGTTTGCTAATTCTAGATCCATAAGATGAAATATGCTATTCTTTGAATCTGAGAAACTGGTGTGTAATTTCAATAGAGGAGCAGCTCCTTTCGGGAACCATTGACGGCTGTATTTGTTCATTCCAGATCCATAAGATGGAATATGCTATTCTTTGAATCTGAGAAACTGGTGTGTAGTTTCTATAGAGGAGCTGCTCCTTTCAGGAGCCATTGACGGCTGTGTTGGTTCATTCCAGATCCATAATGGTGACACCAGTTCATGTCTCGATGCCATTTTATGAAAGACTCCGTATGGTTATTCTGTTCTTAGCCTAGCGTACTTGACAGAAATATGCTGATAGAAATTTGCCTTACCAAAGAAGACAGATCCCATTCTTTGAATCTGAGAAACTGGTGTGTAGTTTCTATAGAAGAGCAGCTCCTTTCGGGAACCATTGACGGCTGTGTGAGTCCGTTCCAGATCCATAATGGCGACACCAGGTCATACCCCGATGCCATTTTATAGAAGCCTTCCTATCGTTATTCCAAAAGGTCCATATCAATCATTTAAGATAATATCAAGATATATCAAATACAATTTAGATGTTAGAACAAGTAATTGTCGTTAGGGGCCATATCTAAAGAATATAAGGTTATTTTTGATGATTTTAAACCTGCATTGGTCTGTTAAAGTTTCGAAATGGTCGGTGCACATGGGATCTTGCATTTGATGGTAGAGCAAACATTTTGATAGTCTATCTTTTTAATTCCTTCATTCTTTTTGCCTAGAATTAAGTTTAATATGCACTTATTGTGTTTACCCCTTTTTATCAGCATTATTGATGTTCTTATTCATTTAAAAAATTTAAAGACTGACATCTTACCTGTAGATTTTCGGAAGCTTGATGAGTTGGGAAGCTTCTTTTGCAAAATTTGGGATTTTTATGGGTCGAAGTTGGTATGATTTACAGTTAAATAATTAGTCATATTATGTATTAAATGTTTTACTGCGTATTTTTCCTTGGAGTCGAACATTTCGGATCATATCTTGTAGCTAACTTGTTCCTTTTAAAATCATTTTTAAAAGTTATTAAATTAATAACAGATAAAATTACTGGTAATGTGTTTCGTATTTTTTTATCAGCATCAAATATTATCTCTACAGATCTTACTGCAATGATAAAAGTTATTGAATGAGAGAGCTTGGCTCATTAGTGGTGAACTCTCTCAGCGGTTTCGCCTAGTTAATCTCCAGACCGCTTTACTATTGTATTAGATTGGTTTTCTCATATACCATGATTATATATGGAAGGCAGCTTATGGTTCACTGAACCTTTGTTATTAAATTAATGTTAATATAAGAAATTGATATTTATAATGGATATTTTTATAATCTATGTATAAATTTCTATTAATTATTTTCCTCTGCTTTCTAGAAATACTTTATCAGAGATTTCACTATTTTATTTAATTGTCGTCATTTATAGCCTTTACTTGATTACTTGCATTTTGTCATGAATTCAAGTTCCTTTTAAAATCAAACACAATTTTTTTATTGTGGGATGAAATGTACAAAGTTCCCCAATATGTTGTACGATGTCATTATAAATTGAGATTGACGATAGACATTTGAAGATCAACTATTACATTAACTAATGCAGTTCAATTTCAACAACAACACGCACCTTTCGTGATAAAATTTATCAGTTTATAGAATGCAGACCTAAGATAGGTTTAATATTATTGTAGTGAAATGATAAAAGATGCTTACTCCAATTGTGGTCAAATATTTCTTTGGACCCATATCTCCAGCACAGGTAAGGTTATACCGACATGGAAAACAACTTTGAATGTAGTTTGATAATAGAAACAAGCCACAAGATTTAGCTTCTTGCACTTGTTTTATTTCCCTAGCTCTCGAGCTAACATTCCATTCAACAGTAGCTCCTAGAAGTATAACTCGAGCTAACTATACACACTGAAAAGGTTATAATAATACAAACTTTAAATGTGTTGCCACAACAACTGGCCATTGATGTCTATTTAAAGCTATTATATTTCATTACAGAAACATTTCAGAAGCAGAACATTTATAAAGAGAATATATATAAAATATATAAATTACTTACCGTAAATAAGTTGCGTCAAGTAGTTTATTTAATGTTTATTTACTAAGCTAGGATATCTCGCCAAAAGTCCATCAAATAGAGTAGATATCTCTCTCCAATATGAATAATATAAATACGACGCCCAAACAGCGCTAAAACCGTTTCACCATTACTGAATATTTTAATCATTTTCTTTTTGAGGTGAGAAGTCTTGGTTACACCGGATATTTTCGTTTTTTTTTGTCATTTTATTAATCAACCAGGCGCTATATTCAAATATTTTCGCCTATTACAGTGGAAACAAACAAAACAACAAACTAATTAGATCTTAGAATTAAATATTTACAAATTTACATGTATTAATCGACAGAGTTCATAAAATTATGTAGACAATGTGGTTGATGTAAGAGAGTTAAATCATTTAGATCAGGGAACAATCGATGTCTGACTTCTGTAAAGTTCGGACAGTCGTAGATAAGGTGAAGAGCAGTTTGTTCAGTTTCTTCTCAGAGTTTCACGTGATAAATATCGCATCTTCTTAGGATAAATAATGAAACCTTTTATAAACTACAAATAAGTTGCTCTACTTCAATAACATTCAAGTGACAAGAGCAAGGCAAGGAAAGAAGTGGTCCTACTTGAAGAACATTCAAGTGACGGAAGCAAGGCCAGGGAAGAAGTTCCACAAGAGCAAAGTCGGGGTAAAAATGACTGTTTGATAAATTGCACAAGCAGCCAGGTGGAAAATCCGCGCAGTCGGGGAGATAGATCCGCTTGAGCTGAGGGAACCCACATGGCTTGGGACTCATCCCCGTTGGCATACATACATATGGAGAGAGAGAGAAATAATGAAGAGTAAGAGAAACAAAAATGAATAAAAAGAAGTTTATATTTTTATTTTTTAGGTGAATATTCTGAAAATATATCAATAAAAATTTAAATTTTCAAACAAACAAAAAAAAAGATTTAACAACGGTGCGAAGCTTATAAATCGACTTTTACATGTTGTACACTTGTCCAAAGAGCTAAAAACAAAACAAAAAACAACTGAGGTAACTAAAACCAATATTTTCAATATAAAATAACAAAATAAAAGATTAATCTAAAAAAGTAAAATATTCTGTGAATTATATATATATGGTAATTTAAACCAACAACCCTATATTGTATAATTACTTATAACAAGATTGTCATGTTGTATATAGAAACACATCTATAAATAATTATATGCATGATTAATCTGTGTCATTGCATCACCATATGTAATGTACTTTGTACAAACTAAAGACAAATAAATAAAACTATATAATAGATTAAGAGCTGAGTTAAAGCAAGATTGATAAGTTCAAAAACGTCTAAAATCGAAAGAGAAATCCAACAACCCTGGAATTCGGCAGCCCGTTGCCATCTGGTCCAAAGGGTGCGGAATGCCGCAGACGTTTAAAGTCCAACTCCCCCCCCCCCCCTCCTCGGGAATGGTATATAAACACCTCGCTTTTTAGCCGAGCGCAGTTAGTCCATAGTTAGTCAGCAGTCACCCCTTTCACCGTCGGCGCGAGCCCTTGTCGCTTATAGCCAGGACCACCTGATTGCCATGTAAAACAGTAAGATCTCTTCTAACTCCATCTTGCTTAGCTCAACTCCTATCTGTTCATGGAACTTTCCTACTACAGCTGTGTCTCTTCGTTTTGTGTGTGTGGACATTCCCAAGCTTTCCACTCTGCCTCGACCACGACTGCCTGTACTCTGTGAAAACTGTTAAAGGTCTTCCAAAGTGCAGAGAGGTACTGGAAAACTCTCCACGCCCTGACTGTCCCTCTCGGCTACTACAGGTTTGACCACCGGTTACCACAGCTTATAGCGAGAGTCGACAGGATCTCATCACAGATAAGTCGACAGCAACTCTTTATCACACATCTAAGTCGACAGGATTCTACAAGGCTTACCAGACCTCACACTTCATCACAAATAAGCCGACAGGATGACCACAACGAAGGATGACCACAACGAAGAAGGTAAGAAGCCTGTCCAGATAGAAGCGAGGAAAAGCAAAGATGGAGGAACAACCCGCCAGTCCAACGAAACGATCGAGCAATCTCCCAGTCAACAAGAGACTATATATCAGGAGCAAGCTGTCAACACCCCAACGACATAGCCGAAGATCCCGCAAAATAAGCCGGTGAGAAGTTCCCCACCTTCGGCCTTACAACGCACCCATCTTCCAGGCGACATACCGCCGTCGCCAAACAGAGGTCACAAGCGTCTACAAGCTCTACTTGGAGCGTCTTCCCCATCATCAGGACGACAACTAAAGACCAAGTATCCTGACTGAACAATCCTCAAAACTGTGAGTTTTTAAAAACTTTCTCCTCATGCTCACAACTTTATTCTCCATAAAATTAATGTTTATTTTCACTGTAATCATTTTAAATCAATTTTTACCATTTTTATATCATTTCAATTCAAAATTTAAACCTTTTACAACCCCATTTATCAATTTTTACTTTATTTTAAGCAACTTATAAATTTTAATTCATTACTTTCAATTTTACATTTTTAAAAAAATCATTAATTTTTTTTAATTACTCGAATCATAATTCTAAACTTATTTGTGTGTTTTTCTTAATATCTTATTGTTATACTAAAACACCAATCTCTTAATCAAATATTCAAAACTTTGCAAAAATCATTGCTATGTTCACTATTTTATGTAAACGCCCCTTTCAATTTATGAGTCACTATCACGCCATTGCCCCTTTTACAAAGATAATTTTCGCACTACCATAATCAACGATTTAAAAAATATATTCAAATTTTAATACACATAGGTGAAAAGCATTTTTTTTTTAAATTGCAAAAATCGAAAGATACAATATCTTCAAAATCACATCTAGAAAAGTAACTATCTTTCCCAAAACAATTTAAAAATAAAAATCCCATCAACTACCACGTCAGTAGCTAAATTAAGTCACATTCTTCCAAAACTATTACAATCGTTAAATCCCAACATAGCTACACTCCCCCGTCCTTTTCTTTTACATGCATAATTATTAATTATCCACACATCTCTCTCAACAAACTACAACACACTTCCCATCACTTTCTACAATTGGCCACCATCTATTAGCGCGCGACTTAGCAACAAATCGAATTCGAGCAACACAAGCTCCGGCGCCACTAAACGTGCCACATTCACTAACAACCAAGATATCTCGATGTGTTTTGTACAACGACCACTCAGGACTAGTAAATTTGTTGTTCATGGTGAAACAAGTTAGATGCTGTACCAAAAACAAAGACTTCACGTGACACCTTTCCATTCAATTCACTCACTCGTGTCACACAGCGCATCACAACAATTTTTCTCACTTAAAAGGCCACAAAGACGCCTTCATGCCTGTGACACTTCTCACCCCGAAGCGTGTCCACGTCGAAAGTCGCACTTTTACCCACATCTAAACCTGACATCATTGAATAACATTTTTTTCCGCAACAACGTCGAAAGAAAACACTTACGAACACCGAGAAAACTACATTTTTCAAATAGACCATAAAATTGCCAACAAGCTTTCACCACTCTCAAAGGGAGTTTAACCAGTAAACCAGTACCCTAACGTACATTCAAACTCTCAAAACTGTACTACAACAAGGATTTCCAAAATGTCTGTTATCTGACAGAGCGCCCGCTTTTACCTCAGAAAAATTCCGTAAATTTCTAATAACACTTGGTATACAACCCCTGCTCACCACAAGCAATAACCCACAAGCAAACGGTTTAATAGAACGCTTAAATGCCACCATTACAGGCAAACGCAGACTAGCTTATCTAGAAAATCCAAAAGCTTCCTGGACTCAACTTGTTAAACGCGTCACTCAGACGTATAATAACACACCCCATTCTGTCACAAGTTTTCCACCCACCTATTTAATGTTCAATGTTATACCCCAAATCTAATAACTCATCTTAATCCATACACCGAAATAAATATAGCTAGAGAGATAGCACGCTCTCGTACCCAAAATAAGCATAAAAAAGATAAAGAAACATTTGATAAGCAACACAGAACACCACATTTAGAAGTGAATGATCTTGTTTTGGTCAAAAATTATAGACACCCCGACACAGGTAAATTAGCACCATATTTTACTGGATAATACACAGTAATTGAAATAATATCACCCAATGTCGTTCGAATAGGTCGCCCCAATCAACCTCTCAATAGAGACAGTGACACCATACATGTCAATAAATTAAAATATTACACAGAGAATGTTCTGTACATTACACCTCCTCATGCCCGATATGTTAAAAAAGAACAGCGAATGTGTGTCCCCAGATGTATATCTCAGTGAATTCAAACATTTGACTCCAGATATCTTCGAGACGCAACTTTACCGAATTATACCGCCTCAAACTTCCCAGCCATTCCTACATTTAAATCCAGATTTATTTAATAGCGATCGTTTTAAAACAAACCTCAAGTAGCGACCAGAAAATTCCCCGTTAAATTCAAAATCCTATCCTATCTACACTACACTAACCCATTTGGATCTGTATTACCTACTTACTTACTCTCTTTCACACAATATAAAGATTTCTGTGAAACCACCAGACCTAGAACTAGAGGAGAAGGAATTTAACTCCCCCCCCCCCTCCTCGGGAATGGTATTTAAACACCTCGCTTTTCAGCCGAGCGCAGTTAGTCCATAGTTAGTCAGCAGTCACCCCTTTCACCGTCGGCGCGAGCCCTTGTCGCTTATAGCCAGGACCACCTGATTGCCATGTAAAACAGTAAGATCTCTTCTAACTCCATCTTGCTTAGCTCAACTCCTATCTGTTCATGGAACTTTCCTACTACAGCTGTGTCTCTTCGTTTTGTGTGTGTGGACATTCCCAAGTTTTCCACTCTGCCTCGACCACGACTGCCTGTACTCTGTGAAAACTGTTAAAGGTCTTCCAAAGTGCAGAGAGGTACTGGAAAACTCTCCACGCCCTGACTGTCCCTCTCGGCTACTACAGGTTTGACCACCGGTTACCACAGCTTATAGCGAGAGTCGACAGGATCTCATCACAGATAAGTCGACAGCAACTCTTTATCACACATCTAAGTCGACAGGATTCTACAAGGCTTACCAGACCTCACACTTCATCACCATCACATATATATATATATTAATAGTAATTTTTTATATTTGGAAAATAGAGGAAAGGTAAACTATTAAGAACAACAGATTTTGAATTAATTTTGAGTCAGAACAGCAAGCTTCTTATCAGTCTCTTACAGTCCTTATACCCAAAAAGAATAAACACAATTTGATTTAAAGTTTAACACTAAGGGATAAGTATGTATCAATCTGATTAAGTCTAGGGAACCAAAAAAATTTAACTTCTGAACTGAAAAAACATTTTTTGAGTTAGGTTTGAAAGTGCAGAAGATGACAATGTCTTAGTTCATTAGTTGATTTTTGTAGTATATATATATATATATCTAAGGCTCAGCTATTTCCCTATCTATGTTCCAACCTAAATTTGCTTTCTATTTGGTCGAAGAGGCATGGTTTGGCAGTAATGGAGTAAGGGCCGAAACTGCTGCTCAGGTCTTCATCTGAAGAGGCCCACCTGAGTACCATCCTCTTTCCACCTGGTCTAACCTTTATGGTTTTCAACTGGTCTAACCCATAAGGTTTTCATCCTTCCTAATTTAATATATTATCTTAATCGTGTCCTCCACATTTACACTAGATTGTCTTTAAAATAAGCTTATATAAAAAATAAAAAATTCCCAAAAAAAAAATTTACAAAAATCTAACTTCTCTCATCAAGAGAGAAAATAGAGCAAAAAATACTTCTCTCTCTCTAATTAGCTTTATTTTATATTTGGAAAATTATTATCATGGTTCTGTCTTTGCTCTTCTCTTTAAAACTTTCTCTTCGCTTATTCCTTTTTTCACCCAGCCTATGACGCGTAGCATAACTGCCGATGCTTTGCTGGTGTTACCTTTTTTTCTTTTTTAAAAATATAATCTAACTAATTATTTATTACAAAAAAAAATAAAAAAACAAACCTCACACATTTAAATTAGATAAAAAATTTTATTAATCTTAAAATTTTTCATAACTATACTATATATATATTATATAATCTAAAATACAATTATTTTATTTTTTAAAAACATATTTTATTTTCATTCAATGACTGTTATATATATTTGACCATAGATGCAAAACATACCACTTTTAATTATTATTGTTGTAAATATGTATAGTTAACCCTACCTTTTCTAATAAAAATCACAATTATAGAATTCATTATATAAATTCTATATTCCTGTGATAAAAATAATTTTATGTGTATTTGCTTCAAGTGATTCAAAATAAAAATCTGCTTGAAAGGTAAATAATTATCGTTACTTTTTCACGACTGCACCTCTTTTCAACAATCAAACACACAAAAATAATTCTAATCTTAATATATATATATATATATATATATATATATATATATATATATATATATATTATGTATTTTCATTTTGTTTAGTAAATTTTATTATTTTTTGGTTATTTTTGATATATTTTAAAATACAAATAAGCTAGTATTTTGGGTTAAATGTTCTCGAAATTCGATGTGGGATTTATTCCTATGGATTCTCTAGTAAAAACCTATATGCTTATTCCTTAAATCATAATTATATTCAGAATATTTCCTCATCTACTATAATATAAGCCTTAATGGTATGTGTATATGTTTTCCGTCTTAATCATGCTCTAATTGGCTGTTAACTGTCATTTTACCTTGATAAGCCAATCAGCATTGAGTTTATTAGCCAAGCAGCGTGAAATATCTCTTTTTATGAAGGAATAATCACCCAGTATTAATATTAATGATTTAAAAATATTTTTTGATGAGGCTAATTGTTGGAAGAGTTGCAAGCCTTCGAGCATCACACTCTTTACTAGAGGCTCAACTACTTTTCTCTCTATTGACTCTTCGCTTTAATAAGTGTTTATTTTATCGAAGGCCATTAACGTTCTTTATAAATATAAGATTGCGGGTTCAATCCCGATAATATCTATCTTTTTGTGGTTTATATTTGAGATAATATAAACATGAGATACACAAAATTCGGCGGTTACATCTGTTAATGGGAATTTCCACTGTTCTTGACGAGAATGCCTCTTTCAGGGAATAAACCAATTTCTGTATGTATATATATATTATATTAAACAAATATTTTATTTAAAAAATATATATATTTCATAGATACAAATACTCTGTTATATCGACCGCCAGAGGTCAGGCTTCACCCATAAAAAATCGTTGTTGCTGTTTACCGATGGCCGGCTTAAAACCTTTGTACATTTTGTAAATAATCTTTTGTTTTTCCTTGTTCTACTCGCTTTAAGCCAGGCATTACTTTTATCAAATTATGTAGTTTTTATATATTCCTTTAACTCAATTAAATTACTGATCAAAACTATTTTTCATTATCATACTTTAAAGATTTCAACCACGACTGCATTTCCATTACCATAATCTTCAACATGATCAAAAATCAACAGAAATCTCCTTTTTTATTTATATAATATATATATAAACATTCTTCGATCATAGCACCTCCACACAAACAGTAAATAAAGGTAATTCAGACATAATATAAAAACATGTTGCATTATAATACAATATAATGCGGCTTATTATTGTAAAACGACGTTTGACAACGACGTTTTTTACCGCAAATGTTTCTTTTGAAAGAAAAATCGTAATTTATTTTAAGGAGAAATAACGACTATTTCTATACTTAGGTGTGAAGTACGAAAGGTTTCATTTTTCGTTCAAAAGAAACATTTGCGGTAAAACTATTACTATAATTTTTGTATTATTACAGTTCTCAAAGTTTATATTGTTGCATCATGGCTAATGAACCTATTTTATTTTAATTAGTAATATTATTTTTCATATATTTTAAATTAAAAATTATATTTTATTTTTATTTATTTTATTAAACAGAATATATGTATTATAAACAGAATATATGTATTATAGAATCATCATTTGTATTTAGGTACACGTGTGACTTCACTGCTCTCTTTGATGTGAGAAAATAAATAAATTATTCTGGAGGCTACTTAAAGTAGACTTATCTCATTATTCCCTTATATAAATTTGTAGGATGGTTGAAACACGCTCTGGTAAGATGCAAGACCCAGCACAAGAGAGAATCATGGCTGAAGAGTCTGCCAAGCCGCAACCAGGTGCAACAATTGGTAGAGATGCTAGTTCCGACCCAGTTGTCCTGAATCCCAACATTGACATCCCCAAGTATGATGGAACGGAAGACCCTCGCCCATGGATTGAATCTCTTGAAGAAATTGGCTTCCTGTACCATTGGGCAGACTACATTATCTCTCGTTATGCTGCCATGAATATGATTGGTAGCGCCAAAACCTGGCTGAACCTACACAAGATAAGTTTCACCAGCTGGGAAAATTTCAAGAGCCGCCTATTTGAGGATTTTGCCTCAGACGCCAACAAAAAAGAAATTAAGATGAGACTAAACAGGATGCAACAGTGGAATGAACCTGCAATCAGGTTCGCAGAGGATATCCTTGTACTGTGCAACAAGGTCGACCCCCAAATGGAAGAAGAGACTAAAATAAGCTGGGTTATTGGAGGGTTAAAGAAAGAATACTCTTTTGCCCTTCACCTAAACCCTTCTAAAAATACCAAAAACCTCTAGAAATTAGTAAAAAGCTGGATTTGTTCGAAAATAATTACCAAGAACGTGCAGAAAAATCAAAAGCTCTATATAATGGACCACGCTCTCCTCGTCCCCATCATCAAGAGCAATGGAAGAATGCTACGTCGTTCAGAAGACCATATCAGAACACCTCCAAGCCCCAGGCCCTCGCTCCGAGGTACTACCAGAACACCTCCAAGCCCCAGGCCCCCACTCCGAGGTACTACCAGAACAAGCCTCTGCCCCAGGTATCTGCCCCTAGACGATCTTACACTCCTAATCCTGAGCCAAAACCGGTCTACCCAAGTAAAACATACAATAAGAATCCAAATTCAAATAGGAATAGGACAGAAGACGGGAGACCAATATGTTTCAAGTGTAAAAAGCCAGGACACGTGGCGCGGTATTGCAGAGTCAGGTTTGTAAGAATTGTGGAAGAGGACCCCATAGTTACACAAGACAAGGCCGAAGAAGAAATCCGTATGGATAATGGAACTGAGAAGTCGAGACCTCTGCTCTACGCTAACGTAAGTAATAGCCCGTACTCGAGTATCCCTACAAGGAATAGATATGCCGCATTAGAAGATTTAAACTAAGCATCGCGCCTGAGTCCGTCAATCAAAGCAAGTCGACCATGAATGGAATTAAAAAGTTGAACCCCAAATATAAAATGAACATTAACGTGGATAGAATCGGTATCTGCGAAGCTTTGATTGATACAGGCGCCGATCTTTCAGTGGTCGACCTTAGTACAGCTCTTAACACAGGTCTTGAAATAATAAATCCTGATAAAATGTGCTCCGGACCCGATGGCAAAGAATTAGATATCGTAGGAAATATTATTTTAAATATAAAATTTGATGACAAAAAAATTACACATCAATTTGTGATAATGAGAACACATTTGCGAATATTTATACTTGGACGTGATTTTCTTAAGAAAATGAACGCAAAAATTGATTGTCAGCGTGAAATAATCAAATATGACTTGACAGAAAATCGTGACGTAACCAAATATCAACAGAAGAAAATAAGAAGTGAAAAGGATGCCATTATACCAGAACTTTCTATTAAATTGATTAATGCATTTGTAGAAGCAGAGGATGGCGAATACATCATCGAGGAGAACCATAAAATGTTTCAAACAAATGGACTTCGACTAGCGAGAAGCTTAATAAATGTTGTGAATAAGGAAACATATATCTGGATAACAAACCCTTACCCTCGACCATTGAAAATATTAAAAAACCAAACATTGTGCTTTGGAAGCCAGCCAGCCGAAGTGAATCTTATGGAAGAAAGTGAACAAAAAGAGCATGAAGAACCCCAATTCCAGATAAACGAAAATTTAGCATATAAGGAAAAGGAGCAATTGAAACAAGTTTTGGAAAAGTACGAGGATTTGTTTTCGTCGGGATTAGGAAGATCCAACTTAGCGAAACATCGGATCGATACAGAAGGCGCGAAACCGATCAAACACAAGCCGTATAGGGTGAGCGCGAAAGAGCGAGAAATCATAAAAGAACAAATTGATGAAATACTCAGAGACGGCATAATTAGACCATCCTCGAGTCCATGGTCCTTCCCTGTAATTTTGGTCAAGAAGCGAGATGGAAGTACAGATTTTGCGTTGACTACAGAAAATTGAATGATGTAACAGTGAAGGATGTTTACCCAATTCCCAGAATTGATGAAGTATTGGATACACTTCAAGGATCCAAATACTTTTCAGCAATTGACCTTAAATCAGGATATTGGCAAGTAGAGGTTGAGGAGAAAGATAAAGAAAAGACAGCCTTCACTACAGCACATGGCCTATATGAGTTCAACGTAATGCCCTTTGGTCTATGCAATGCCCCTGCTACATTTGAGAGGAACATGGAAAATATGCTTGGTAATCTTAGATGGCAAATTTGCTTATGTTATCTAGATGACGTAATCATTTATAGCTCGGATTTTTCAACACATCTCAAAAGAATAGAAGCTGTTTTAAAATGTTTTCGCGAGGCTAATTTAAAATTGAACAACAAAAAATGCCAATTTGCTTTCGAAGAACTGGAGATTCTTGGCCATATAACTAATCAACATGGTATAAAACCAGCGGAGCATAATATCAAGGCTATTAGAGATTTTCCTCGGCCCAAAAAGATAAAAGAAGTTCAATCATTTTTAGGAATGTGCTCATATTATAGAAAATTTATCAAAGGTTTTTCAAAAATTGCCGATCCATTAACCAGTCTTATAAAAAAGAATGTACCTTTTACCTGGACAGAAAATCAAGAAAAAGCATTTCAAACCCTTAAAGTAGCATTGATAAATCCTCCAATCTTAGGGCACTTTGACCCGAATGCAATTACTTACATTCATACTGACGCATCTAACATCGGCCTGGGTGCAACATTAGTCCAAAAGTTCGGCGATAAAGAAAAAGTTATCTCATATTTAAGTCGAACACTGAGCAAACCTGAGCAAAATTATTCGACTACCGAAAAAGAATGTCTAGCTGTTGTGTGGTCAATGTCCAAGTTACGACCCTACCTATATGGAAGGCACTTCAAAATCGTAACTGATCATCACGCACTATGCTGGCTTAAGAATCTGAAAGATCCGACCGGCCGATTAGCACGATGGGCACTGAAGATTCAGGAATATAATTTCGAAATTATACACTAATCGGGTAAAAAACATCTGGACGCTGATGGTCTATCTAGAGGACCCTTACCTGAAAACGAATGGGACGAAGATTATGAAAGTCTATTTCTGAATCAAATAATAGACGAAAAGGATGATTTTATTGAGAATATTAAGGAGAACCTTAGTGGAAACAAGCGTTCAATTACACAGAACTTCAAAGAAGAAAATGGGTGTCTCTACAAGAAACATCCAAATCCTGAAGGTAGGGCATGGTTGCTGGTAGTGCCAAAGAAGAGAAGGAAGGAAGTCATGAGTGAATACCACAACCATATGCTGAATGGCCATCTGGGCGTCGCCAGAACCACTTACCGATTGAAGAATAAATACTATTGGCCTTCCATGTTGAAAGATGTTTCAGAATTTGTAAAGACGTGCCATCTTTGCCAAAGTCGGAAAGGTTCCAATCACTTGCCTTCTGGACTTTTACAACCTATTCCCCCAGCTAACTACCCTTTTGAAAGAATCGAAATTGACTTTGTTGGCCCCTTGCCATCAACGAAAAGAAGAAGGAAGTGGATAATTGTGTTGACTGATTATTATACCAAGTATGCTGAAACAAAGGCAGTATCAGAAGCAACCGTGAAAGAAGTCTCTACATTTTTAATTGAACATATTATTTTACGTCACGGGGCCCCAAGATTTCTTATTAGCGATAGAGGTTCACAATTCACTAGCAATTTGATGAAGGAGGTAATGAAAATGTGCAAAGTGAAACACTGCTTCACAACGAGCTACCACCCCCAGACTAACGGACTAACGGAACGGCTAAATAGAACTTTAATCAATATGATCAGCATGTATGTGAACACAGACCAAAAGAACTGGGATGAAATCCTCCCTTTTATCACCCACGCGTATAATACCACGATTCAAGAAACCACAGGCTACTCTCCATTATTCCTGTTGTTTGGAAGGGAACCCATGTCCCTCTTAGACGACGAGAATATCCCAACGGACAGTAACATGGACGATTACAACGAATATATAGAAAACTACTTAGATAAAATAGCAAGGACGAGACAGGTAGTCATTAACAACACAGAGAAGACTCAGGAAAGAATGAAAAGAAACTTTGACAAAAAACACAATGAGAGAATCTATGAACCAGGACATTTAGTGGCAGTTTGGACACCAGTCAGGAAAATCGGAAAATGTGAAAAACTATTGAGAAAATATTTTGGCCCATATCGAATATTAAAGAAGCTGTCTAACGTAAATTACTTAATTGAGCCGAAAGATAATCCTGGCCAAGACCCATTGATTGTCCATGTCTCAAGACTCAAACCCTATTTTGAGAGAATTGATGAGGTAACTCACGAGGACGTGACGACCTCTGGAGAGGGGGAAGTGTTGCATCATGGCTAATGAACTTATTTTATTTTAATTAGTAATATTATTTTTCATATATTTTTTAAATTCAAAATTATATTTTATTTTTATTTATTTTATTAAACAGAATATATGTATTATAAACAGAATATATGTATTATAGAATCATCATTTGTATTTAGGTACACGTGTGACTTCACTGCTCTCTTTGATGTGAGAAAATAAATAAATTATTCTGGAGGCTACTTAAAGTAGACTTATCTCATTATTCCCTTATATAAATTTGTAGGTTGGTTGAAACACGCTCTGGTAAGATGCAAGACCCAGCACAGGAGAGAATCATGGCTGAAGAGTCTGCCAAGCCGCAACCAGGTGCAAAAATATCCATAGGTCATTTGTGAAATACCATTTCAAAGATTTTATCTTCAGTACCGGTGTATAGGAGCAAGACAATATTTCTATGAAAAATAGACACTTCGACCAGTTAGAGTCAAGATAGCAAGACAACTAGAGAATAGAAAAATAAAAAAACTCTAACTGGCCGAAATGTCTATTTTTCATAAAAATATGAATGCCGACCAGACAACCCCTATCTTCAAGACAATACTAGAGGGGTAAACCTATTTAGACGCTATTACTTCACCACCAACGATTAATCACACAATAATTGGATCAGCAAATAATTGAATCAGCTTATGTCACACTAAAGCCAGAGGAGTGCAATGCAATAAATAATACTACGGGCAAATGATAGAATTCTGATCTGGTGTGCTCGACAAAAAATGTGTTTATTGATTAAGATATCAATATATTTTGAACAAGACATCTTAAATAATTTCACACAAATATCTTTATCTTCAAAATTACAATGAATAGATTTAAACGTGACATAAAATGCCAAAATAATATCCTGGAAGACACTTTTAGAATAAAATAATTCAAATAACCTCATATAGTAATTTTTGAATATGTATTTTTAAAAAATCCCCAAAATGTAGTCCGTGAATAGGAAGGGGAAATTGAGACATTTTGAAATTGCCAAGATCAATTATTTATTTATCTTTCATCTTAACTTTATTATAGATGTGATACATATTTTTTCTCTCTCTTTCAAATGATAGAAATAGCCGTAGACTACCTCCGCTATGGTAGTGTAGAGAGGATCTACAGTGTGCCGTGACAGAGGACACGGTGGATATAGCTGCAGTGAACTACCGCTATGGTAGTGTAGAGAGGATCTACGGTGTGCCGTGACAGAGGACACGGTGGATATAGATGCAGTGCACTACCGCTATGGTAGTGTAGAGAGGACCTACAGTGTGCTGTGACAGAGGACACGGTGGATATAGCTACAGTGCACTACCGCTATGGTAGTGTAAAGAGGACCTACAGTGTGCTGTGACAGAGAACACGGTGGATATAGCTACAGTGCACTACCGCTATGGTAGTGTAGAGAGGACCTACAGTGTGCCGTGACAGAGAACACGGTGGATATAGCTACAGTGCACTACCCCTAAGGTTTTGTAGAGAGAATCTACGATGTGCTGTAACCCAGGACACGGACGGGGATGGAAGCCGCGGCCTCTGACCGGTCTGGTTACCATGACAACGGATTACCCGGAGAAATACCTTTTGACCAGATACCTAAATGAAACCATTTCCGTCGATTTTTGGAAACTTTTTCTTACCTGTCAGAAAAAAAGTTTTTTTTTCCCCTCTAAAGATTATTTTTATATTTCTTAAAAATTAATCGCTCTAGGAGGAAGGCAATATTCGGATGTCAGCAATATTGTAGCAGTCTGTTCGTGATCAATAACTCGTACAAATGAAACGGGATTAATCAGGTGTGCTTAGAGAAATAAAATATAAATTGATTATTTTTTTTGCCAACAAGACTTGGCGGACTTAGCTGTCTCTTTTCGATCTGGAGATTTATTCTGTGATATAATTTCTACTGGACCTTCTCTGGATTTATATATTTGTTAACTATCAGAATAGAGACAAATATCTCCTTGAAAATGCCATATATTTATTAATTAATATTTTAAAAACATTAGAATATCATGGAGAAGTTTCTTTTTTAAAAGTTATTTTTTATTTACAAATCTCTCAAGGTTTCGGTCAAGAAAACCCTTCTACAGGATAAAATATTTTACATCAAATTGCCAATGAAATGAGTTTAAATCAAATAAAATGCTTTGTGTGTTCACAGTTAATTGAATGCAGAATCAACGCGGGCCTCCTTTGAAAATTCTTATCGAGTTTTGCTATTCAGAGGCAATGTCTTGATTATGAGTTATTGGGGTTTTTATTTTAATATTGTTTCAAGGGATTATTCTATCGAATATTTATTCATACACAAACATATGAAAAAACAATAGAAAAAAATAAAGATAAGTGGGTCAGGTATTGATATTAAAAACAAAGAAGGCATCTCCTGACCACGAGCTCATGTGCTTTTTAGATGGCAGTGGATGGCTTTTCTTGATTTATCAAGAAATTGGGTTGGCCAAATATCACGGAGCAAGTTAAACGTTTAGTTTATTTTTGCTCCACTAGATGGCGCTCTGCCATCTAAAAAGCACATGTGCTCGTGGTCAGGAGATGCCTTCTTTATTTTTAATATATGATTGTGTGTGTGTGGAATATAAGAAAAGAAAAAAGGTCAGGCGTTGTAATTAAAAATAAAACCAACACTGATCACTCAATTAAGCATTTTTAGATGACAGAGCGCCATCTAATGAAGCAAAAATCAATTAAACCTTATTTTAGGCTTATTCTATAATATTAAACCCATCCATATATTCTGGAAAATCAAGTAAAGCCAACTATGTACGCGTTTAGGGCTGTTGTTCCTCGACAATGAAAAATTGAAAAAAATGTATACATCATCTACGTATATTGAGTAAATTTTCTTAATAATTGTAGTATTCTCTCTCTCTCTCTGTTTTTAGAGATAGAGATATATATCATCATCATAGAAAGCATGAAGCGCAAACATTGGATTCGAATATAAATAAATTATAAAAATAAAATAAATGTATATATATATAACCTTTAAATTAAATTTTATTGCCATCTATCGTTAAAACTTTACACAAGTGTAAAGTTTTATATATAACCATTATATATATAATTAAATTTAAATAATTTCATCTGGTGAGTAATATTTAATTAATAAATTAAATAATAACGATACAACATAAATTGGCAACGAGAATGTGAAAATATAACTGTAGCCCTGAAGTATGGCAGCCAACCTGACGCCACCTTTACCCATGAATTTGAATGCTAGCAATTTATTTGCCGAATATAAGCCTTGGATGCAATCCTATGCCATTTTTGATATAGCATCTGGAATTTTAAAAAAATCGAATGAAATTAAGAGAGCAACTCTATTGCATTGTTTAGGGCCAAATGTACAACGTATATTTTTCAACTTGCCAGATGAAAAGTAAAATTATGAACAAACTAAAATGGCTTTAGATAAATATTTCACACCTCATAAAAATGTGGTAACTAAGAGATTTAAATTTAGACAAAGAGTCCAGAAAGATGATGAATCGATCGACAACTACCTAATTTCTTTAAGAGAGCTTTCTAAATCTTGTGAATTTGGGAATTTAGAAGCTGATATGATAAGAGACCAAATAATTGAAAAATGTAACAAACAACTTGAAGAAAAAATGTTACAACAAGAAAATTTGACACTGTCAAAAACCATTTATATTCCTAAAATGTTCGAAATTTCTAGAAAAGAAATTAGACTTCTTGAACCTCAAAATGTTCAAACACTAACTATGATATGTATTTATATTATTTAATTATTGTATTGTGACCATTGACCTGTGGTGTATTATTTGCATAAGTAATTCTTGTATATTATTATAATAGGTAACTGTTGCCATTATGACTTATAAAAATATCAGTTGGTGACTAAATGAATGATTTTTAACCTAAATACACCACAGCTGGCGACGAGGATAAAAAGTAAGTTAAATTATGGCAAATATTGTTCCGTTTCCAGTTTTCAACCCAGATCAAGACTTTGAAATTTTCGTGAAATGTTTAAGTTTTGCTTTTATTGCTAATGATACTTCGTTATCTAAACAAGTACCAGTTTTACTGGCGGTGATAGGCCCAAAATTATTTAAATTGGCCGAAGATTTGGTAGCGCCTGAAAAACTAGAAACGAAATCATTTGATGAAATTGTCGCATTTCTAAATAGACATCTCGCACCTACACCTAGAGTCATACCAGCTAGATATAATTTTTTAAGTCAAATCAATAAGATGAAACAATATCTCAATTTATGGCAACATTGAGGGGTCTAGCGGAGCCTTGTAAATTTGAAAGCATGCTAAATGAAACGCTAAGAGATAAATTAGTGGTTGGCGTTAGATCCGAAAATTTACAGAAACTCCTATTGCAAGAAGGCGATGACGCAACATTGGACAAAATTTATGAAATCGCATTATCATACGAGCCGCAGAAAGATATTTATTGTCAATGAAAAAGGTATATTATGCAGATGCAGATGTTCATGATGTTAAGAAATTAAATAGTGCATGTTCTCATTGTGGTAGATATAATCATCTATCAAATAAATGGTTTTTTTAATGCAAAATGTCATGAATGTGGCAAAATTGGACATATAAAGCCGGCTTGTAAAAATAGAAAAACTAAATATGCAAAAATACAGCATGGATCAAAAGCTACTGGAAAAATAAATGTGGTTGAAGCAAGTGAAAATGGAAAATATTTTATTACGTTAAATGTGTACAACAAAAATATACAGTTTGAATTTGAAACAGGTAGTTGCCACACGTTGATGCCAATAAATTTATATAAGAAATTGTGGAATAAGAAAATAACTCCAATAAATTTACATCTTAAATCATATTCAAATACGAAGATTGATGTTATTGGCAAAAGAGAAGTGTTCGTAGCAGAGGCCAACAGTTCAAATTACACCTAAAAAGCACTATAATGCTAATAATTTCAACAAAGGTAGATTCACTAATCAAGGTACCCCATCATTTTCAGGTGCCTCAAAGCCTAAATGTTATCGCTGTGGATTAGATACACATTCAGCACAAGAATGTGGTGCTAAAAATGACTTGTTCATATTGCAATAAATTAGGACATCTTTTTAGAGCTTTGCAGGAGAACCGCCCAAATCAAAATAAAAATAGAGACTACAAAGGTGTCAATAAAACTAAAGTTAAGACCGTACAAGAAGAAAATAAGACTGAAGTAGGTGAAAGTTCAAATGAATATACCTACTATACAGGTGCTAAAAATAAAGAAAAAGTGCAAATAGATGGTAGTGAAATAAATATGATAATTGATACTGGGAGTGATAGAACTTTCATAAGAGAAAGCTATAATAAGATGATTACAAAACTATTTTAGACGCGTAATATTCTTTTTTTTTAATAAAACAATTTCTACTGCCCTTACTGCAATGGAAAAATTAAAGGGTGGGCCTGGCTCATCAGTGGTGATGCACTTATGTCCATAGTTCATTTAAAATAACCATTCGAAGAGTTAAGCATCAGTATCACTATAAAAGGAAGTTCCAAAAATGCAATATAACAGCGGTATGGTAGATTAAACTGGCGAAACCGCTGGGAGGGTTTACCACTGATGAGCCAGGCCCTCCCTTTAATTTTTCCATTGCAGTAAGGGCAGTAGAAATTGATTTATTTTTAAAAAAAATATTGCGCGTCTAAAATAGTTTTGTAATTTGATAACAGATGGCGCGCTTGTGCATCGTAATATAATAAGATGCTTTAATTATATGGCCATAAAATTATGCCAAAATTACATGACACCACCCGAACCTTTTTTTCCTATGGTCAAGATAGACCTCTTTCATGTTATGGTTATTTCAATGCTTTGGTTTCTTGGAAAGAAAATTCAATTTCAGAAGAAATTAATGTGATTGATAAAAAGGTTGAACCTTTGTTGGGAGGAAAGGCTAGTTTTGAACTAGGTATAATTAAAAGGGTAAATCATGTAAATGAATCAATGTCTACTAATATAGAAACTCTTGTTCAAAAACATGAACATCTTTTCCGTGGACTTGGAGCTATAAAAGGCTATAGTCATAAAGTGACATTGAAAGACAACTATAGGCCCACTGCCTAGAAATGCCGTCGCATACCTTATGCAATGGTAGAAGCAGTAAATCAAGAGCTTGATAAGATGCTAGAGAATGGAATCATTGAAGAAGTACATCAAGGTTCTGAATGGGTTTCTAACATAATAGTTGTTCCAAAAAGGGATAGTGAGGAAATTAGACTTTGAATAGACCTTCGGGAAGTGAATAAAGCAATATTGAGAGAAAGACATCCAATTGCCACAATTGACAATATGTTACAGGCCCTTAAAGGTGCTAAAGTATTCGCAAAGCTGGATGCAAAAAAAGGGTTTTGGCAGGTTGACTTAGACCCTCAATCAAGACCCCTTACAACTTTCATCACGCAACACCGTGGTTGTTACAGATTTTGTAAAGTTCCTTTTGGTCTATCAAGTGCTCCAGAGGCATATCAGAAAGGAATGGATTCAATTTTGCTTGATTTGAAAGGTATAATTTGTTACTTGGACGATGTCGTAGTTTACGCCAAAGATAGACAAGAACTAGAAGAAAGGCTTAGAGGAGTCTTACAAAGATTTGATAAAGTAGGCATTAGGCTCAACAGGAATAAGTGTAAATTTGCCATGGAAGAATTGGATATTTTAGGTCGCATTGTTAGTAGTGAAGGCATTAAACCTGATAATAGGTAAATAGAAGCAGTCTTAAATTTTACAATACCAAAAAATATTGAGATGTTAAGGTCATTCTTAGGAACTTGTGGGGTTGTAAGAAAATTCATACCTAATTTTTCTAAATTGGCAGAACCTCTAAATTACTTGACTCTAGAAAAAATGATAGGTGGAATTGGGATTTGAAAACAAATAAAGCATTTCAGGATCTTAAAGAGTCACTAACAAAAGAGCCATGCTTGGCATATTACAACTTGAACTCACCAACTGAATTAATCACAGATGCAAGCCCTATTGGTCTTGGAGCAGTATTAATACAAACACAACAAAATGGCATTAAAAGACCAATTGCATATGCCAGCAGATCTTTAACTGATACTGAAAAAAGATATTCACAAATAGAAAAAGAGACATTGGGATGTGTATGGGCAATTGAACATTTTAACACCTATATTTGGGGAGGGAAATTTGTGGTAAAACAGATCACAAACCTCAAATCTATATGTTGAATCTAAATATGGAGCTGTTTTGCCTTCAAGAATTCAAAGATTGAGTTGGAGATTACAACCATATGACTTTAAAATTGAATTCATTCAAAGAAATCAAATTATTGCAAATATTTTTTCAAGACAACCTCTTTCTAACACAAGTGATGAAAAATGGCTGGAGGACTATATTCATAAAATCTTATCCATCACTTCTGAAGAGCTTCAAGCACTGTCTTTGAAAGAGATAAAAGTTTGTACAGAGCAAGATCCTTTGTTTCAAAAACTGAAAGAGATGGTTTAAAAAGGAGTTTGGCCATATCCTTTGAATGAATAATTCAAATGTTTTTATAAGTTTGAAGATGAACTTTCAATTTTTGATAATCTTATCTTAAAAGGAAGTAGAATTTTGCTACCTTCAAAACTAATAAAGAAAGACTTGAGAATTGCACATGAAACACATCAAGGAATGACAAGAGCCAAACAACGGTTAAGAGAAAAATATTTTTGGATAAACATGGACTTTTACATTTGGACTTTGACAAAATTTGTTAAGAAACTATTCAATTTGTGTAAGGAATCAACCATTGCAAATAGTTCCATTACCATCAAAACCTTGGATGAAACTTGGAATTGACATAGTTGGTCCAATTGGCCATCATTATGTTTTAACAGTGATCGACTACTATTCTTCATATCCTGAAGCAATGATAATAGAAGACATTTCCAGCAAGACAATTATTAAAAAATTGAAGGAGATTTTTGCAAGACATGGTTATCCACATGAAGTTGTAACAGATAATGGCTTACAGTTTGTAAATACATCAATGGAAAGATTTTAAAAATAATGTGGAATCAGGCACATCAAGGCCTCATCCTATTACCCCAAAAGTAATGGGAAGATAGAAAGATTACATAGTTTTCTAAAGAAACAATTGAATTCAAGTTCTGAAGAATGGAAAGATTGGAAAGAAGATTTATCCAGAATTTTAATGTCTTACCGAACTACTCCAAACAGATCTACAGGAAAGACTCTAGCATTCCTATTATTTTCAAGAGAAATCAAAACTAAATTAAGCTCACTTGTTAATGATGCAGAAGAAGATGAATCCAACATCAAAGAATTCAATATGGTCTACAAAGAAAAAATTAAAACATATAATGATATAATTCGGAAGGCTAGTCCTCATAATTTTGAAATTGGAAATTTAATTTATGTGGCACAAATCCAAATAATGGAAAACTTTATTCAAATTTCAGATCAGAACATCATATCATTCTTGAAAATACTTCAATAAATTCTTTTAAATTAGTCAACACTAAAAATGGAAAATAATGGGAACATTTGAAGCATGTTCCTACTCAAGAGACCAATCAAGACATTTCTGACTTGATTCCAGAAGAGAGCCAGGAAAATCTTAGTTCATATTCAACAAGAATTGAACACCCTAACTCTTCGGATGTAGAAATGCCAGAATATAATTCCTCAAACCAAGACAAGGACACTTCTTTAAGCCGATCAAGTTCAAATAAAACAGGGTCTACATTTAACCCAGTTGTTTCAGATAGACTTGATGCCGAGACTCTTCACCAGTAGCAACCAGAGGTTTTTTACCCTTGCCGACTACCAAGGAACCCGTGATCACCAGGAGTGGAAGAGTCGTCAAGCCATCATCAAGATATAAAGACATGATTCCTTTCATCTGAAGGAAGGAGGGAATGTAGCATTCTGTGTTTAAAGATAGATTATATATCATCATATAGAGCGCGTGAAGCGCAAACATTGGATTCGAATATAAATAAATTGTAAAAATAAAATAAAATGTATAAACTTTAAATATATATATATAATTTTAAAATTAAATAATTCATCTGGTGAGTAATATTTAATTAATAAATTAAATAATAACGATACAACAATAATAAACTAGAAAAAACACACGCATATTATTATATTTTTAAAAATATAATTATATGTAAGATTTGACAGAAGTATGTCCATAAGGCGGATTATTATCCCTTTTACTATGGAATGCGAATCTGTGAATCTGCGCCTGAAACCATAGGTGAAAATATCTTCGAATTTTTAATCTGAGTAGCGCTTATAAACAGGGAAGAACCAATCAGAAAAATTATAAAACGGGAGGACAATATACATATAAACAATTTTAAGCGTTATTTCATAATTTAAATGTTTAGAATCCTTTGATCGAAATCATAATCAACAAGTCTCCAAGGATAAGTGTTTTCTTCTATTACCAACACTTCAAGCTTTCGGGTATAACGACCCTTCTACACGATTATCCAATATGAAATGAATCTTAGCTGTTTAATAGATTTTTATATAAGCGATATTTATATAACTTCAAATGATAACTACAGTTAAACCTGTCTATAGCGCCCTCTCTAAATAACGCCTTCCTCTCTATAGCGCCTGATTTTAAATACGTAGTACGATACGATTTACATTAAAAGTGACCTGTCTATAGCACCCTCTCTCTTTAGCATCCTATTTTGGTGTGCCCAAAGAGAGGGCGCTATAGACTGGTTTAATTGTATTTCATAGTGAATTATTTTTAAAATGATATGTATATATTATAAGATAAATAAAGTTTTCAGGGCTAAGTTTCTTGTACAACTTTTTATTTTCAAAGATGTATATATGGAGAAATAAAACTAATGGTGTAATATTTCTAAAGTCCATAAGTTTCCATTATGGGGAACTACTGTCGTTGTTTGGATGTCCAGGGGGCACCACATGGAAGCGATAGCGTCAAACTTTACCCCCCCTCCTTCTATTTCAAAATTCAAAAGTTTAATTTATATTGAAAAATCTTTTTCAGAGACAATTGAACATTTCAATAAAATTGAACGACTATAATTAATTGAATAAAACCCTATATTCAATAATTGATATTTATTAAAAATAAGAATTTTGATAAGATCAATTCCTAAATGATGGAGTTACCAAAAGGAGTGATTTAAAGAAACATTTAGAACTGCACGGATCATAGCAGAACATGTGCCAAATAAACCGGCCGTTGAGAACGGAGTAATTTCTGTCCAATTGGCGTCACGGATCTAAACCTAAAAATCCAATTCATCTGTGAATTGAATTATTTGAGCTCCTGAGGAAAAAAAAAAAACTTTTCACTCTGCTGCAATAAATAGCAAAATAGTCTCGGGACCATGTTTTATCCCCGTTAATATAATTCGGAGAAGCCTTATTAGATTTTAAATTGGTTCTTTTATATCAGTTGGGAATATCTCCATCCCAGCGCTAACTAGATGTTATGTTTTGGATCAATCGGGGTATAATAATGTGAGATAACATATAGCCTGAGAATAAATACTACGTATTGTAAATGATAGGGGATTAATAGTTGATTAAAGCAAATACAAATTTATAATCATATAGAAATTTATGGTGGGGCAAGATGATTGGAATTTTGTGCAAAAAGCAACATCTGCTTTTGAAACTATTTGTATGTGTGCTGTTGTGTATGCGTGCTGATGTGTGTTTGTGTTGTGTATGTATGTGTTCTGCTGTGTATGTGTGTTGTTGTGTATGTGCTAAGTATAATGTGAAGTATGTTGTCTATGTGTGCTGTTGGGTGTGTTGTTATGTGTATGGGTGTTCTGTATGTGTCGGGTATGTGTTGTGTATGTGTGTTGCTGTATAGGTATGTATGCTGTTGTGTGTAACACAACACTTTATTACAGGTATTACTATTTACATTCTCACTTCAGTTCATTTAACTGGCGTTGTATGTATGCTGTTGTGTGTATGTGTTGAGTATAGTGTGGAGTATGTTGGGTATGTGTTCTGTTGGGTGTATGTGTGTTGTTATGTGTATGGGTGTTCTGTATGTGAGTTGCCAATATGTCAAGTATGGGTATGTGTGCTGTTGTGTGTTTGGGTGTTGTGTATGTGGATTTTTGTGTATGTATATGTGCTGTTGTGAGAGAAGTATCGTCATAGAATAAAAGGTGTTGCCTAATTCACATGTGGACCCCGTAGAAACGACACCTACTTTCCAAAATTCTATAAAAAGCGTGCCAGGGGAAACAACTCTGGCGTCAAGTAGTTTTACAGAGGGTGTTTCCTTTCAAATGAAACGATTTCAAACGTCCGTTAGAACTTTATTTTTCGAACGTGATTTTTTTTCATGTGTTCTATGTGCTTCCCCTTCTTCTTGGCTATCTCCCTGCATCGGACTTTCCAAGCTGCGAACACTTCCTTGACTTTGGAGAGCGAAACATTCGACCACTCCTCTTGTGCGGCTTTCCAAAGTCCGGCCTCAGTTTTGGGACGTCGGTTGAAGAGCCGTTGTTTCAACATACCGAACCCGTAAAAATCCAGTGGGCTGGCGTCGGGAGACTTCACTGGAATGTCCGAGTTCCTGATAAAATTTAGGCCTAGGGTGTCCTTTTTTCTTGTAGGAACTGTTGGGTTTTGTTGGAGGTATGGGAAGAGGCTTTGTCGTGATGAAGGAACACTTTGTCCATTTCCCCTGGGTAAAGGTCCTTCAGTTGTTCGATGACAGGTTTCAGAACGCATTCTATATAGAATTCTGAGTTCACCTTCACCTTCGATGGAACCTTTATGAGCGGAAGGACTCCACGGCCAGTCATTACCCCGACAACCATGAAACCTTTAGGGAAAGTTTCGGAGCATTGGTGAACCCAATTATCCGGGACCTGATTGCCTCTTTTGATGTAACAGATCTTCCGGATTCCATTGCAATACGTCACATACATCCATGCTTCGTCCAATGTTGCAGTATATTCCGATCTGGAACCGGCCAGGTGTTCCTCGTAGAGCTTCCGGGCATTCGTTGCACGGTTTTTCATGTGGAAAGGGGTGAGCTTGTGAACCTTGCCTTTTCGTCGGGTATCCAGTTCCAAATCTTTGTGAATGATGTTATTTATCGTTTTTAGCGATGTTCCACACATTCTGGAAAGTTGGCGCTGAGATGGTGGATTTTCAGTAGTTGCTAGCCGCTTTACCTTGGAAACCGTGGCGGGGGTCCGCACCGGACGTGGTCGATCGACTTGAAATTTTTGCCCATTGGATTCAGCTTCCCGTTTCTTTCCGATGCCATTTACTACCCTACATATTGTAGCTTTGCCAACATCTAGTCCTTCTGCTTTTAGCTTTTTCACTATGACGCTATAACTGTTTCCTTCTTTGGAAAGGGTCCGAATTGTTTGTTCGACTTGGAGCGTTAGTCTCTCTCCCCCCATGTTGCAAAAATCATGATACCTGATGAAAATGAATTCTCCAGAAGATTCTAGATCTATTGGAACCAGTGTCGTGTGCAGCATGCCTGCACGTGCAAAACGCGAGCGCTCGAAAATCGTTTCATTTGAAAGGAAACACCCTCCGTATTTCAGTTCAACCAATCAGTTGATATTATCATTCAACTTCAGTATCCTGCTGTATAAAACCTTGTAGAGAAAGATAGAGAATCAACGTCAGTTTGTTCTGTTCATCTGATAAGTAGATTGTGGCCCTCAACAGTAGAAGGGCTTCAAGAGAGAAACGATACAAAACATGAGATTGGAATGAGAGTTAGTTTACGTTGGGTTAGTTGAGTTTTCAGTGCTGCGTATTTCAGAGAGAATTATCAAATAAAATCTTACCTCTGGGACTTCTTCAAACTATTTGATATTTAATTTGTTTGTGAATCATTTGTTTATTAGGTTTCTTGTTTTTAAATCTGAACCAACGTATTCCTTAATTCCTTATATATCGAGCCTTTGCCCGTTTCTCTTGAAGTCTTCATAATATTCACTACTTTTCATATATTGTTTATGAAACATTTTCATTTAGAATTTTGACTATTTCTCCTTCTTAATTAAATTTAATTAATTTTTTTTATTGAATTCAAAAGAGATATATTCATTATTAATGATTTTTCTTTTGCCCAATATTTGTCGTTAGGAATTACAGAGCGTGTTCAATTTTCAAAAGGATTTTAGTGCTTTATTAAAATAATTCCCAAATATTTGTACAACCTATTATTTTCTGTGTAAGCCTTGGCGTTTAGCAACAGCCCTGCATTGATTTTTCCGGGGAAAGAAGGCTTCGTCTTAGAATATTTTGATCAAGACCATCCCAACAGTCTTTAACGACTCTCCAGAAACCATCTAGCGTCTTTGGTTTTCTAAATCTAAGAGCAGTTTTCAGCAAGCCATAAATGAAAAATCAATAGAGGCTAATTCTGAGGATATATCAGATATATGCTTAAAATAGATGTACGAAATGCCGATTTCATTTATCTTTTCGTCCAGGTATTGACTTATTGAACGTGATGTATGACTAGTGGTTTCATCCTGGTGCAGTCACCCGGATCTTGAGTCACTTGGATACAAAAATGGGACCTCATTGTCGAATAATGAGTCTGGGAGAAGTCTTTGATAGAATTGAAAATTTAGCTTGGCATTAAGGTTCACATTATTTATAAGCAGCTTCCCATTGTAGCAGAAACTTGCAACAATCTTGAAGCCCATTGAGATATTTTCCTTGCATTGCTTGACCCAGTTCTGAAAGGTGTTTATTTGAGAGTTAGCGTAGTAAATGTGTTGGTTTCTATCATTGAGGTAAACCCATGTCTCGTCCAGTGTAACAACATTCTTTCATTTTTCACCTGCCAGGTACTTTACATAAAGGTACCTGCTGCAGGTCTTGCGTTTCTTGATATGGTACGGTTTGAAAATAGGAATTTTAGCTTTTTACGTATTTTAAAGACATTTATTTATTAATAATATGGTTAACGGTAGAAAGTGGTACGTTGGTTACTATGGAAATGTTCCTATGAAAAGGTGGATTCTCTCTAACAACCATTTCCTTTATCTATTCTTTCGATTGGAGTTAAAGGTTTCTTCATGAAACATTTTTTTCCTCAGAGGAATATTTTCGCTTAATTCCATTGATATCAAAATTTTATTTATTTTACTTTATTATTTGACTGATTGTGCACTTAGTAATAATTTTTTTTTTCTTCAAAATTTTTGAAATTTTGGCAAACCTTATTTCTTCTCGGAAAGTATTAAACGTAATTTTTAACAAAAAGAAATATAATTAATATAAATTTATAATTAAATGATAATATCGAATATTTAAAAATCTTCTTACCTTTAATATAAATATCAATTCTTGTTTTTTTTTTTTTTTAATAAATAAAACATAATTTCAATTTTGCGCTTCATTCGCGAGAAACAGCGTTGAAAATCCGTTCTTGAGGAAAAAAAAATAGAACACCCTCTGTATATCTAATACAAGGCCAAAATTAGCCAAAATATTGTCATAAATTCTTTTAATATTCATTAGTGAATTCTTTCTTTACAATAAAATGTAAATAAATTAATGAATCTATTATTGAATTGCTATAAACTTTGGAAAATCATAATTCTGTTTATCATTTTCAAATTGTATTCTTAGAAAATACATATATTTAAGTTTATATATAAACTATCCATAATATATTTAAAGAAGAGGAAATATATATATGGTTTTTGTTATAAATATGTAAAAATATAATTTATTTTACTTGTAAACGATTTAAAGCCATTGTTATAAAAAAGCCAAACATTTAAAATAAACAAGTGTAGTATAAATATTAATATATTTAAAAAAACACACATTTTATACAGATTATTATTATTGTTAATCTCTGTATTATTCCATTTAAATTCACTTTCTTATTATGTTTTTCTACCAACATATTTTCTGTATACCTATAAGAAGCCATTTTGTATTCAATATACAGTTAAACCTGTCTATAGCGCCCTCTCTTGGGACTCACCAAAATAGGGTGCTATAGAGAGGGTGTGCTATAGATAGGTCACTTTTAATGTAAATCGCATCGTACTACGTATTTAAAATCGGGCGCTATAGAGAGGTAGGCGCTATTTAGAGGGAGCGCTATAGACAGGTTTAACTGTATTGCTTTATGATGATAATAAGAAAAAATATTTTCCCTTGACACAATCAAAATTCTCTACATATATCGCGTTTTAAGAAATCGAGACGCGTATGATTCTTTTGAAAATTGAACAATTTTTACTGCCCTTATTGCAAAGGAAAAATTGATGGGAGGGCCTGACTCATCAGTGGTGAATTCTTCCAGCGGTTTCGCAAGTTAAACTACCATACCGCTGTTATATTGCGTTTTTCGGTTTTCTTTTTATAGTGATACTGTTGGTAGACTCTTGGAATGGCTATTTTAGATTAAATATGGACATAAGAGCTTTGAGGACATTAGAATTACATACAATTATGAATACAAAATATGCTTCGAGCAATCGCTCTGAAAGAAGAAATACAAAAATTATAACAAGACTCAGGACTAAACACTATAAAGGAATGACAATACATCCAGATGGCACAAGAACCTATAGGACATGTAACAATTGTCCTGGTGTGGAACTAACACCTACCAACCTATTCTCATGCCCAGCAATGGCCGCAGCCTTGCAGAAAATTGTCATTGACCCAGAGCAGCAGCTTTACACACCGAAGATAGAGGACATTGCGACTGCTGTGATAGAGATGCACGGGGACATCTGAGGCTCTTCATTAGACACGACAACAATAAAAATCGCTTGAATCAACTCGCAAACATCAAATTGAGTATTTTATTAGAACAATTAAATTATGATGCATTAGCACGTCATATGTTATACATATCATAATATACTGTGTTTATTATTTATTATAATGCGGTGTTTGTGAAATTTATAAACACTTATATATCAGTGTAAAATTTCAGACTTGCAAGTAGTCGTGGTATGTTGGGGTAATTTTCTTTCAAACGGAAACAATAGGCACAATCATTTCTTGTGATCAATCCCTAAATATACTTCAGACCACATTGATGTATAAAAATTTCGACACTCGCTTCATCCAGTTAACATTTCAATATATAAATTATCAGACTTTTAAGTTTTGTCAGGAATAGAGTATATAAATAGAATATGTATATTTCCTTTCAAACGCAGTTAATAGGAGCAGCCATTTTTGTCCTGTAATTGGCAGCTGGCATTCTGTAAGGTGTCTAAAACGTATCGAGACAAATTATTAATAGAAAATATATATATATTAAAAAATCTAAACGCTTTAAAATAGATCCTTTTCTTTCTACTACATTATCTCAATCTTTTATAATATAAAAGATAAAATTATTTTTCTGAGACAAAGTTACATCGTCACATTTTGTTGGATATCATTAGATAATATATCATCATCAGACATATCATCATCAACATATATCATCAGATAACATGCTTACCTCCAATTGCCTCTATCTTTGATTGTTGAAAATTTGATCATCTCGAAGTTTTCCGAAACGATGCTTGTTGAAGGTCTGCATTGACTAAGGGTATCTTCAACATGTTCTAAACTCACTTTAATTTTGAACAATATCAAACATACTCACCTCTATACATCTTTAACATAATTTAGTAGGCTTTAGATGGATATTTACTAAATATCAAACAAAAAATTATATTCTTTTTCTGTTCCTTTTTGTTTTTATGAAGAACATAATCAAGTCTTTCTATACTTGCTCTTTCACTAACGCCCGCTACGAGTTGATATTTAAAACTTCTATGAAATTTTTTACTTGATATTTATATTTTAATATTCCAATATATATATATTTGAAAAAGATAATTACTAATTTTTATTCATATATTGAAAAATTTACTTGATATTTTTTGGACACACTGTTATTGTGAAGACGTTTCCAGCAAAAAATAAACATTTAGGAATAACTAGAAGATATTTTTATATATACATCGGCTATCAATTTTTTTCGTAAATTTATAAATATTTTGTTATGTTATATTTTTAAATTCAGAACTCTCTCTCTCATGACTAAAAGGCAATTATAGGCAATTAATTAATAAAAATATTATGATATTTTTATTGAAAATGTGCAATAAAACTGAGAAAATGAATATTTTTGGCTACCACCAATGAACAGGTGGCTTTATTCGAGTAATAATATAGCAGAAGATCTTAATAAACATCGAACATTACTGCGATGCAAGTGATCAATATACATTTAATGTTTAAATATTTTAAAATATTTTATTCACTCGGTTTATGATCTTAAAGATAGAGGCTTGCCTGGCCGGCATTCATATTTCTTGAAAATAAAGATACTTCGGCCATTAAATCTTTTTATTATCTCGACGTTTCGACAAAAACAGCTTTTTTCCTCGTCAGGAGCAAACAAAAATTAAAACATTTGGCAAGTTGTTAAAAATCATCGGTTTATGATGATTGTCCATCACCGTTTTTATTTTACTCACATTAATATATTCTATATAGATAATACCGCAACAGAGTTTTCCATTGTAAAGTCCTGAGCTATCTCCTCCGAAGATTCTGAACTACACATAACAATCTATATATCAAAATTTTCGTTATTTTTTTCTTCGTATGATAGGCCTGTTTTTATTTTCCTAATGTTAACAGTTATTTTTATTTTTTAATTTAATCTATTTTACAATCGTAGATTTTTTGCATTTATCATCATCAATTCATTTGTTTTGAAATGCGTAAAAATGTGTTTTGAAATAATATATATTTCTGATTCATTTGATTACTTAAGTACTTTTTTATAGTTTTTCATTTAAATATATAAATTTTTCGAATTGTAGATTGAATTATTACTTTTATTCTATAATAATTATCTTTTATAAGTGTTTGTTATAGTTTTTCATTTGAATTTAGCACAATTTTTGTATCTGGTTATCTTTTTTGGCATATTTTCATCTCTCTTTGGCATCTTTTTTTTCTCATTAATAAGACCTAATCCAAATAATTTAATAGTGTGTGATGTTTCAGCAACAGCATCAGACAGAAGAATAAATGAACTAAAGAATAAAATCTCATTTTTTCTTTTGTCTGATGATGGTGGCATTTGGATTAGGTCTTATTTTTTTTATTAATTTGTTATAGTTTTTCATTTGAATTTAGCTCCATTTTTGTGTCTTATTTCTTCTTTATATTAAAACTTAGAATTAAGCTTTGCTTTTTTATATACATGTTTATTACACATTTAGCAATACTTTTTCTTTATATTTGCTCTTATTTACTCATTTTTTTACTCTTTCACAATCAGATTTTGAAAATGGCTAAATGGCTTCACTTCTCCCTATTTGCTTTTGTAGCTTTTCTTATAAAAAAAATATTAGAACTTAGAATTAAGCTTTGCTTTTTTATATACATGTTTGTTACACCTTTAGCAATATATATACCAAAATATTTTTTTGAATACTTACCTCTTTTAGTGAATTTTTGTCAGGGGGGCTGCAAAAGTGCCGTACTTATGCAGTATTTTGATGCTTTTCCTGTGAAAAGGATAATGAAATTTAAAATTAAGCTTTGCTTTTTTATATACATGTTATTTACACATTTAGCAATATATACACAGAAATATTTTTGGAATATTTAACTTTTTTGGTGAATTTTTGTCAGGGAAGCTATGGACTGCCGTAATCATGCATTATGTTGATGTTCTTCTCATAAAAAAAATATTTGGGTTTGGAATTGGGCTTTGCTTTTTTGTATACATGTTTTTTACATATTTAGCAATTTACACACAGAAAAACTTTGGAATATTTAACTTTCTTGGTGAATTTTTGTCAGGGAAGCTATGGACTGCCGTAATCATGCAATATGTTGATGTTCTTCTCATAAAAAATATTTGGGTTTAGAATTGGGCTTTGCTTTTTTATATACATATTATTTGCACTTTTTTTTTCATCAATTGTTTCCTCACATGCTTGGAATTTTCTTTTTATGCCTGTCCTGGCTTTCAGTTTTATAGTTTTCCTCTGCTTGGTTCTTATTTTACCTTTTTTTTTTCAGCGTCTTCTGTCATGCCTCGAAAAGGCCGTGGAAGACTCACTCCCCTAACAGCTAGGCGTGCTAATATGACTTGCCGCAGACACAAAACCCCAATTGCTATTTCTCTTGTTTACTTTTTACCAATGCCTATAATTTTTCACCTGAAAGATTTTTTATTTTGTTTGTTATTCAATAAATTATTATCACTTATTTTTGGTCTTCTTTTTACTTACTTATTTTACTGGGGGATGGTGGAAGGATGGTCTAAGCCGTTGGTTTTCGACCGCTACGACCCGGGTTCGATTCCCGCATTGGGCACTTTTTTCTGAAAAATTAAAAAAAAAAATGCTCCAATGGCTTCCGAAATGAAATTTAAAATTAAGCTTTGCTTTTTTATATACATGTTATTTACACATTTAGCAATATATACACAGAAATATTTTTGTAATATTTAACTTTTTTGGTGAATTTTTGTCAGGGAAGCTATGGACTGCCGTAATCATGCATTATGTTGATGTTCTTCTCATAAAAAAAATATTTGGGTTTGGAATTGGGCTTTGCTTTTTTGTATACATGTTTTTTACATATTTAGCAATTTACACACAGAAAAATTTTGGAATATTTAACTTTCTTGGTGAATTTTTGTCAGGGAAGCTATGGACTGCCGTAATCATGCGGCTGCAAAAGTGCCGTACTTATGCAGTATTTTGATGCTTTTCCTGTGAAAAGGATAATGAAATTTAAAATTAAGCTTTGCTTTTTTATATACATGTTATTTACACATTTAGCAATATATACACAGAAATATTTTTGGAATATTTAACTTTTTTGGTGAATTTTTGTCAGGGAAGCTATGGACTGCCGTAATCATGCATTATGTTGATGTTCTTCTCATAAAAAAAATATTTGGGTTTGGAATTGGGCTTTGCTTTTTTGTATACATGTTTTTTTACATATTTAGCAATTTACACACAGAAAATTTTGGAATATTTAACTTTCTTGGTGAATTTTTGTCAGGGAAGCTATGGACTGCCGTAATCATGCAATATGTTGATGTTCTTCTCATAAAAAAAATATTTGGGTTTAGAATTGGGCTTTGCTTTTTTATATACATATTATTTGCACTTTTTTTTTCATCAATTGTTTCCTCACATGCTTGGAATTTTCTTTTTATGCCTGTCCTGGCTTTCAGTTTTATAGTTTTCCTCTGCTTGATTCTTATTTTACCTTTTTTTTTTCAGCGTCTTCTGTCATGCCTCGAAAAGGCCATGGAAGACTCACTCCCCTAACAGCTAGGCGTGCTAATATGACTTGCCGCAGACACAAAACCCCAATTGCTATTTCTCTTGTTTACTTTTTACCAATGCCTATAATTTTTCACCTGAAAGATTTTTTATTTTGTTTGTTATTCAATAAATTATTATCACTTATTTTTGGTCTTCTTTTTACTTACTTTGTGGTGTTTTGCATAACAATAGTTATGTTTTAGATAAATTGTAGAGATATGCAAATAAGGTTTTGCATAGTGTTTGTTTGTTGTTATTATGTTAATTATTTTTATGTATATATATGTATCATTAAATTGTAAATAGTCAGTCAGATTAGTGTTATGAAGGAATAAAGATTTTATCACAGACCTAGTGGATCTCGGTAACCTGGTGTAGAGTAGAGACGCAACAGTGGCGACGAGTTTAAAGAACCTATACGCAACAGTGACTGTGACTATTGAAGAGAGCAAATCTGATTGGTAAGAATAAGCGAACAATGATGAATATTGAACAGTTCAACCCGAACAATGAAAATGAAATCTCCAGTTATTTAGAGCGTTTTGAATCCTATTGCATAGCGAATGATATAGTCAAGATCGTTAAAAAGAAGGCAACATTTTTCTCGCTGTGCGGAAGAGAAACGTATAATATAATACGGACGTTGACCTCTCCCAAGAATCCATTGGAAACAGAATGGGAGGAGATAGTAGCAGGGATTAAAAAATATTTTGATCCAACGCCAAATGTAATAGTGCAGCGTTTTAAATTTGCGAAAAGGCTTCAAATGCCAAATGAATCAATATCTGAATTTATAACAGCTCTAAAGAAAATTGCCGAGAAGTGTGAATTCCCTGATGTGGAAGATAGGTTGCGTGATGCCCTAGTATGCGGCATTCTAAACGAAGAGATACAATCAATGCTGTTAATGAACAGTATGCTAACATTTAAAGTGGCTCTAGAGATGGCATTGGCACATGAGGCTGCGGTAAGGAACGTTGCAGAAATTAAAGACGGAAAACCTCAGGAAGAAATTAATGTAATGGAAAGAGCTGTTAAAGTGAGACGGAGGAATGAGAAGATTTTAAAATGTTTCCGCTGTGGATATACAAACCACAGAGAACAGCAATGTTTCTTTAAAGAGAAAAGATGTTTTAAATGTCAGAAGTTAGGGCATATATCTAGGGTCTGTAAGAACGGGAACTGGAGGAGCGATCGTAATAATAACTGCTCGATAGATGAGGAGGCAGAGGCAATTTATGGCCTTTTTAATATAAATCAAGTGAAGGACACCAGTAACATGCGGAATTATATGGTAAAAGTACGGACTAGCGGTCGAGATATGATTATGCTCATTGACTCGGGAACCAGAAAAAATATTATTTCTGAGAAGACATATATTGAAACTTGGGTGAATTCAGAAAGGCCTAGAATAGAGAAGGATTATACCAAGTTGGTGCAATGGAACAGGCAGAGGTTATCGATTCTGGGTAAAATAAAAGCCGACGTAAAAGTAAACAAAAGAAGTATCACAATGGAATTTCTTGTGATCGAAAGTCCGGGCCCAAATCTGTTTGGAAGGGAGGCTTTTGACCAGATTGGAATTGGTCTTGAATGGATGAATTATGGCGACAGTGTATGTCAAATCAATGAGGTAATGAATGGAAATGGTATGGCCGCTGCGATGAACGGTAATGGCAAGGGAATGGCCGCGGCTATGAATGGAACCGCCAATGGAATGATGAGCGGAGCTAATGGAATGGGCGCGGGTTACATGAACGATGGGGAGGACATGTACAGTGTGTACGGCAACCCCGGCGTGGACTTCCCACTTTTCGCCTCGGTGCCCCGAGACCAGCTTCCAATGCGGACAACGGGAGCTTCCTGGATACTATGCCGATCAGGAGGGACCCACCAAGACTGGAGGAAACACCTGGGCCAAGTAGACCAATAAGAAACCGGAGTCTCCCCGAATACTTTAAAGATCGTGTAACAAATTGGGGGTGAGAAGATGTGGTGTTTTGCATAACAATAGTTATGTTTTAGATAAATTGTAGAGATATGCAAATAAGGTTTTGCATAGTGTTTGTTTGTTGTTATTATGTTAATTATTTTTATGTATATATATGTATCATTAAATTGTAAATAGTCAGTCAGATTAGTGTTATGAAGGAATAAAGATTTTATCACAGACCTAGTGGATCTCGGTAACCTGGTGTAGAGTAGAGACGCAACATACTTATTTTACTGGGGGTTGGTGGAAGGATGGCCTAAGCCGTTGGTTTTCGACCGCTACGACCCGGGTTCGATTCCCGCATTGGGCACTTTTTTCTGAAAAATTAAAAAAAAAAATGCTCCAATGGCTTCCGAAATGAAATTTAAAATTAAGCTTTGCTTTTTTATATACATGTTATTTACACATTTAGCAATATATACACAGAAATATTTTTGTAATATTTAACTTTTTTGGTGAATTTTTGTCAGGGAAGCTATGGACTGCCGTAATCATGCATTATGTTGATGTTCTTCTCATAAAAAAAATATTTGGGTTTGGAATTGGGCTTTGCTTTTTTGTATACATGTTTTTTACATATTTAGCAATTTACACAGAGAAAAATTTTGGAATATTTAACTTTCTTGGTGAATTTTTGTCAGGGAAGCTATGGACTGCCGTAATCATGCGGCTGCAAAAGTGCCGTACTTATGCAGTATTTTGATGCTTTTCCTGTGAAAAGGATAATGAAATTTAAAATTAAGCTTTGCTTTTTTATATACATGTTATTTACACATTTAGCAATATATACACAGAAATATTTTTGGAATATTTAACTTTTTTGGTGAATTTTTGTCAGGGAAGCTATGGACTGCCGTAATCATGCATTATGTTGATGTTCTTCTCATAAAAAAAAATATTTGGGTTTGGAATTGGGCTTTGCTTTTTTGTATTCAATTTTTTTTTAAATATTTAGCAATTTACACACAGAAAAATTTTGGAATATTTAACTTTCTTGGTGAATTTTTGTCAGGGAAGCTATGGACTGCCGTAATCATGCGGCTGCAAAAGTGCCGTACTTATGCAGTATTTTGATGCTTTTCCTGTGAAAAGGATAATGAAATTTAAAATTAAGCTTTGCTTTTTTATATACATGTTATTTACACATTCAGCAATATATACACAGAAATATTTTTGGAATATTTAACTTTTTTGGTGAATTTTTGTCAGGGAAGCTATGGACTGCCGTAATCATGCATTATGTTGATGTTCTTCTCATAAAAAAAATATTTGGGTTTGGAATTGGGCTTTGCTTTTTTGTATACATGTTTTTTTACATATTTAGCAATTTACACACAGAAAAATTTTGGAATATTTAACTTTCTTGGTGAATTTTTGTCAGGGAAGCTATGGACTGCCGTAATCATGCAATATGTTGATGTTCTTCTCATAAAAAAAATATTTGGGTTTAGAATTGGGCTTTGCTTTTTTATATACATATTATTTGCACTTTTTTTTTTCATCAATTGTTTCCTCACATGCTTGGAATTTTCTTTTTATGCCTGTCCTGGCTTTCAGTTTTATAGTTTTCCTCTGCTTGGTTCTTATTTTACCTTTTTTTTTCAGCGTCTTCTGTCATGCCTCGAAAAGGCCGTGGAAGACTCACTCCCCTAACAGCTAGGCGTGCTAATATGACTTGCCGCAGACACAAAACCCCAATTGCTATTTCTCTTGTTTACTTTTTACCAATGCCTATAATTTTTCACCTGAAAGATTTTTTATTTTGTTTGTTATTCAATAAATTATTATCACTTATTTTTGGTCTTCTTTTTACTTACTTATTTTACTGGGGGTTGGTGGAAGGATGGTCTAAGCCGTTGGTTTTCGACCGCTACGACCCGGGTTCGATTCCCGCATTGGGCACTTTTTTCTGAAAAATTAAAAAAAAAATGCTCCAATGGCTTCCGAAATGAAATTTAAAATTAAGCTTTGCTTTTTTATATACATGTTATTTACACATTTAGCATTATATACACAGAAATATTTTTGTAATATTTAACTTTTTTGGTGAATTTTTGTCAGGGAAGCTATGGACTGCCGTAATCATGCATTATGTTGATGTTCTTCTCATAAAAAAAATATTTGGGTTTGGAATTGGGCTTTGCTTTTTTGTATACATGTTTTTTACATATTTAGCAATTTACACACAGAAAAATTTTGGAATATTTAACTTTCTTGGTGAATTTTTGTCAGGGAAGCTATGGACTGCCGTAATCATGCGGCTGCAAAAGTGCCGTACTTATGCAGTATTTTGATGCTTTTCCTGTGAAAAGGATAATGAAATTTAAAATTAAGCTTTGCTTTTTTATATACATGTTATTTACACATTTAGCAATATATACACAGAAATATTTTTGGAATATTTAACTTTTTTGGTGAATTTTTGTCAGGGAAGCTATGGACTGCCGTAATTATGCATTATGTTGATGTTCTTCTCATAAAAAAAATATTTGGGTTTGGAATTGGGCTTTGCTTTTTTGTATACATGTTTTTTTTTACATATTTAGCAATTTACACACAGAAAAATTTTGGAATATTTAACTTTCTTGGTGAATTTTTGTCAGGGAAGCTATGGACTGCCGTAATCATGCAATATGTTGATGTTCTTCTCATAAAAAAAATATTTGGGTTTAGAATTGGGCTTTGCTTTTTTATATACATACTAGCCGAGTGACCCGGGCAACGCCCTGGGTTTACCCGAAGGACCCACAGGTGAGAAACTATAGAAGAAAAATTTTAACAAATCAGAAAATGAAATTGCAAACAACAGAACTACACTACTTTAAGGACATGAGAGCACATGCACTGTATCACCATACGTGTACCATTTTCAAAGACCCTGCTTAGGATTAAAACTTCTCAGAAGCATAACAATAGTACCAACCTAGAGGTTAACTGGTGTGGATGCATTCCTCTGGGAGTGAGACTATTGAGAAATTCAGTAGGGAGTTATTTTGCTTCTCCGCATTCTAACACTCCAACTGTTAACACTGTGGAAACACTGACTCATGTTTGGTAAGCAATTTCAGGGAAGAAACTATAGACATTGGATTAAATAAATTATTAATTAAATTGCATTAAATAAAAATTATTAGATTTAAATAAATATTATTAGAGTGAAAAAAAAAAGAAAGAAATTAACAAATTAGAAAATAAAATTTCGAAAAATACAACTATATTGCAGATAAGATAAGAGGACCTTATTAAAAAATAAATAAACAAACTGTAATTCGACACTATCGATAATTCGACACTTTCGATAATTCGACACTTTCGATAATTCGACCATTTTAAAAATCAAATTTACAAGGTTGATTGTTGTTTAAATACAACTTTGCTTTTGCATGCATAAACACAGGCTCTTGTAGCAAGAACCCAAATATTATTTATAGTCAAAGCAAAAGCCAACTTTAGTGAAAACTGATGCCTCTTCAGAATGAATGGAAGACTGAAATCTGAAGGAGCAGAAGATATGGGTCATTTATACTTTCACCAATGCCTTTAGGATCTTTGCGATGGAACGCGTATGGTGTTTCAGCGCATGTGCTCTCATGTCCTTGAAGCACATATACTGACAGTGCCCAAAGTTGAACACACTGTATAGTGTCTGAAATATCTTTGGCCCCTTCGGATACCATCCTTCGCTTCATTCTAGAAAGGCGTCAGTTTTCATGTCATATCTGTAATATAGTTTTGTTGTTTACAATTTTCTTTTTTTTTTTTCCTTTCAAATATGTATCCACTCTGAAATATAGTTTGTAAATTTTTATTCCAATTTATTTTCTTATATATATGTATTTTTTTTTCATTTCCAAAATATTTATTTATACTTTCACCAATGCCTTTAGGATCTTTGCGATAGAACACATATGGTGTTTCAGCGCATGTGCTCTCATGTCCTTGAAGCACATATACTGACAGTGCCCAAAGTTGAACACACTGTATAGTGTCTGAAATATCTTTGGCCCCTTCGGATACCAACCTTCGCTTCATTCTAGAGAGGCGTTAGTTTTCACTAAGGTTGGCTTTTGCTATGACTATAAATAAGGCTCAAGGCCAAACCTTGGCTACAAGAGCCTGTGTTTACGCACGGACAACTTTATATGTGGCTTTTTCAAGTGTGCGAACATTGGATAGCATACATGTAAAGATGACCCATATCTTCTGCTCCTTCAGATTTCAGTCTTCCATTCATTCTGAAGAGGCATCAGTTTTCACTAAAGTTGGCTTTTGCTATGACTATAAATAATATTTGGGTTCTTGCTACAAGAGCCTGTGTTTATGCATGAAAAATCAAAGTTGTATTTAAACAACAATCAACCTTGTAAATTTGATTTTTAAAATGGTCGAATTATCGAAAGTGTCGAATTATCGAAAGTGTCGAATTATCGATAGTGTCGAATTACAGTTTGTTTATTTATTTTTTAATAAGGTCCTCTTATCTTATCTGCAATATAGTTGTATTTTTCGAAATTTTATTTTCTAATTTGTTAATTTTTTCATATTTTTTTTCACTCTAATAATATTTATTTAAATCTAATCATTTTTATTTAATGCAATTTAATTAATAATTTATTTAATCCAATGTCTATAGTTTCTTCCCTGAAATTGCTTACCAAACATGAGTCAGTGTTTCCACAGTGTTAACAGTTGGAGTGTTAGAATGCGGAGAAGCAAAATAACTCCCTACTGAATTTCTCAATAGTCTTACTCCCAGAGGAATGCATCCACACCAGTTAACCTCTAGGTTGGTACTATTGTTATGCTTCTGAGAAGTTTTAATCCTAAGCAGGGTCTTTGAAAATGGTACACGTATGGTGATACAGTGCATGTGCTCTCATGTCCTTAAAGAAGTGTAGTTCTGTTGTTTGCAATTTCATTTTCTGATTTGTTAAAATTTTTCTTATATAGTTTCTCACCTGCGGGTCCTTCGGGTAAACCCGGGGCGTTGCCCGGGTCACTCGGCTAGTTGATAAATAAAAGGGTAAGTGAAATATTTATTTTTTCCTTTTTATAGAGTGAATTTTTAATAAAATCAAATTCCTAAGAATTATTTCATAAATCAATATTTTAAATTAAGTTTGTGATTTCCTTTGTAACAATAGGAGTTATTGAATCGTTTCTATAGAGAGGTAGATATATTTTATTTTATATATTTTATACATTTGTATTCTATTTCTACTTTCTATAAACATTTTTGAATCGTTTATTTTAACCTGAATGTATTCATTTTAAATAATCTAATGTGAAAATGATAAACGAAATAATAATTTTCAAAGATTATACAAAAATAATATGTATAATTTGTTCTCGTTCATACTTATTTAATTGAGAGCAAACACATCATTAATGAATAACAAAAACATCTATGTGTGATATTAATTATCCTAAATTTGAGCATTAAAAAAAACATAATTCCTAACATCAAATATTGATCAAAATGTTTCTGATCATTAAGGAAAAAATAGACACACATTTTCAGAAAAAAAAACACATACACATTTTTGGAATATATTTATTAAAGAAATGAAAAATGAAACGGCTTCTGGAGATGTGTGTGAGCTTTTTGCTTTATATTTTTGTCAAGCTTTCGGGGTTTGCAAACCCTTCTGCAGGATAATATGATAAAAGGGGTTGTGTAAAACCCGTTTCAGCGATTCTGCTTTCTCAGGGTTGACACTTAGGTATATGATCTTATTCCCTAAATGATTTTCTGACAATATTAGATTTCCTTTTGTATAATAGTTTCATTGTAGGTCATACTTATATGGATTGGGGGATATGAGTTGATATTTAGAATATTCATTTGCGATTAGTTCTTGGTGATAGTAGTGGGGTTGTGCGTCTTTTTCTTCTATCTTATCTTCACTCAATAATATTAGGGAGTATCAAGCTTGTAGAGCTTGTTGGTGGTGTCTGCTGGGGATGAGTTGAGCTCATCAATGGATGAGCTAATACAGTCAATGATGTGGTTTGGGGTTAGATTGTGAAAATGCACTTAGTACATAGTGGGAAAACCTTGAAACTATTCTGGGAAGACATTGCTCGTAGATGACTAGACTTAAGTCTGGAAATCAAAGACTGTTGTTCTCTAGGGAGAACAGAATTGGTGCTTGTCCCTCCTGATCTGTACCAGTCAGGTGCAGGGATGTGCGTTATTCATATATTCTTAAATTTAAGCAGAATATACTTAAAACCCTTCCTAAAACCGCGTAAACCCCAAAAATAAAATTTTATTCGGAGACAATACTGATCTGTTACCCAAAAAGTCCAAATTCGAAGGTGGGTATGTTTAATAGACATTCCAGATGTGAAACGGACATGGCTTGACTTCCCAACATTCCAGCTCTAGTAACGGCGTTAATATAAGATCATAGAAAGCTACTATACGATCAGTAAGGGACATATCGACAGCTACAAAGGTACCATAAAATAAGAATATAAAGAGTATCAATGTGTTTCTTTATTCGTGTAAAATACAAGCTTTCGGATCTTTATAATCCTTCTACAGTCATAGCTGTAAGTTGAGAGAATGAGATTTATTCTCATTTATATATCCCCACTAGCCGAATGACCCCGGCAACGCCCGGGTTTTACCCGATTAAATGTTTTATTAACATACTATTCTTTGCAATTATAAATTGGCGTCGTGGATGGCACTCTTTTGAAACGTCCCGCTTCAATCTTTGTGTGTTTTAAAATACAAAAAATAAAAATGTAATTTTTCACAACGATATTTGAAAATTATATTATTTAGATTTTTTTGTATGAATATATTTTAAAAATCTGATATATACATAAAATGATATGATAATGATAGCAAGTGATTTCTTGTTCCTACCCTGTCATTACGTCACTCAAGGTCACCGTCGCGCCACGTGGTGGCGCAGCAAACGGTGACACCTGAATGTCGCTCTCCTATTGGCTCGCTACGATCACGCCACCAAAAGCAAACGGTGACAGAACGCATGACGCTGATAACTGTATATTACTAGCCGAATGACCCGGGCAACTCCCGTGTTTTACCCGATTGAATGTTTTGATTCAAATACTATTTGTTACAATTATAAATTGGCGCCTTAAATAAATGCATATATTAGTTAATAACTATAGCCTATGTGCTTTATCTGTCTATGTACTGTTGGCTTCCGTAGGCGTCTCTTACTGGGAAAAAGAAAGAGAGGATTCCATTTAGTTATTAACTAATATATGCATTTATTTAAGGAGCGACCCGCTCCAACACAATAGGTACAAAAACCAAAAAGCGAGTGGGGGGGGGGGGGAGGCAAAGTCAAAAACAAAGTGCCTCGCGTAGTGGCGGCGCCATCTTAGTCACGTGATCGTAGCCAACCAATAGGAGAGCGCCATTCCAAAAAAAAAAAAGCAAACGGTGACAGAGATGATGACGCTCGTAACTGTATATAGAACTAGCCGAATGACCCTGGCAACGCCCGGGGTTTACCCGATTAAATGCTTTTTTTCAAATACTATTCGTTACAATTTTAAATTGGCGCCGTGGATGTCATTCTTGTATAATATATAAATGAGTTTTAAAAATTGTAAAAAAAAAATGCATCGGCCGGGAATCGAACCCGGGGCGCCCGCGTGGCAGGCTAGCATTCTACCACTGAACTAAAAGCAAACGGTGACAGAATTAAGAACGCATGACGCTGATAACTGTATATATTGATTATTCTCTCAACTTATAGCTATGCCCGTAGAAGAATTATAAAGATCTGAAAGCTATAGCTATGCCCGTGGAAGGATTATAAAGATCAGATAACTTGCACTTTGCATGAATAAAGAAGCACATTGCTGCTGTTTATATTTTCATTTTAAACTCTATAGTAATTTTCTCTTTCAAAAGTACCATGAACACAGGATAAACTGATCCTCCTCGATCGCCTCCGTTCGAGACGTGTGCCGCGTGCGACTAACACAGGATATATTGACCTCTCTACTGCCGTAGATATGTCGCCGAGGTGTCGGCTCGGACAGCTCGGAATACTAATGCTGCCGTGCTGACTCCCAGCACGTAGGTGTTGATCGGCGCTGTGAGATAATCACCTCTCAGAACATGGCAATCTCGGCCACGAACCTTCTACAAAGGTATTAGATATGTTTATGCTATATGAAATGTTCGTGTTTATTACATAAATTTAGTTAAAATTTCTCTTCCTTATGCAAATTTTGTTAATAGTTTAGTTAGATATTCTAAATATCCAACTCATATCCCCCCAATTCATATAAGTATGACCTACAATGAAACTATTATACAAAAGGAAATCTGATATTGTCAGAAAATCGTTTAGGGAATAAGGTCATATGAGTGCCAACCCTGAGGAAGCTGAATCGCTGAAACGGGTTTTACACAACCCCTTTTATCATATTATCCTGCAGAAGAGATTGTAAAAGACTTCTAGCTGGACAAATAAAGTGTGTGTAGTCAGTCATAGAATCGATCTAGTTCTTTGAGTCTGTGCTCCAATTAATAAGCATTAGGAGATTCACCTAGTCGAAGAGGGTTGACGTTGCTCATGTAGTCAGAAGGTTTTATAAAGGATCGAACGGCTCTAATTCAAGGGTAATATTCAGCTGGTCTGGCCAATCTAGATACAGTCCACGCTCTGCCAAACCAAAACAAAGTACTAGCCAGGCTTATAGACAGAAAGAGTGGCAAGGGTTCCTAGCTATCGCTGCTAGGCCCGAAGTCGCTCCCGCCCAGGAACACTTATGTATTTTAATCAATTGCTACAGAAAAATATTATGATCAAATAAAGGATAATATATAATAAAGGATTAAATAAAGGTTAGATTCACACACACACTGATTTATTAAGACTACCGGTCTTATACTACGATCTTATAAAGGGTAGATAAAAGTCTTTTGCGATCAATGCGGTTGGACGTTATAGATTTTCAAGCAATTTGTTAATAAAATTTTCTTGACGTTCTTTTTGATTCATTATTGTGAATCATTTTTGACTCCAAACAAGTCATTTTATAATACATTTAAGTTAAGAATCAGGCTCTCGAACAGTCACCACGAGACTCGTGCAATCTGCATGTGATATTCACAATACTCAGTAAAATTTGGCAACTACGGGGCTCTGACAATTTTGTAAGTGCAAAGTCGAACTGCCTTTCACATGTTTTGACATGTGGTGCACTTACAGTAAAAGCAGTCGCCAACTTCTACCCACCATGAATACCATGGGTAGATAAAGGGTAGATAAAAGTATTTTGCGATCAATGCGGTTGGACGTTATGGATTTTCAAGCCATTTGATAATAAAATTTTGTTGGCGTTCTTTTGTATTTATTATTGTGAATGATTTCTGACTCCAAACAAGAAATAATAATTTAAAAAAATGTAAGCTTTTTTCCTATACAGGTCTTATCCCCATGTCTTGATTTCTCACTATGACCTATTCCCAAGCTGTGCCACATGGTCTAATTACTCCCCCAATTTTCTCGAACATAAATATTTACGTCCTGACGTTTCCTTACTGGGAAATCTGTAAGGCCGAACCTTAATGAGCGTGGGAATGACTGAAGAGGTGAAGTCAAGCTCTTCTTGGTCCTTCACATGCCATTTCAACATGTGAATGAGTAATTTTGATGCCATATTTTTTAGGAAGCATTATTAAAATATACAAGTATCAGAGTCATCAATTCTGTCATAGTTTGCTTTTGTGAATGTATGTAAATAATGGATTTCATATTTTTTTATTAATTTTTGTTCTGGCCTTTATTTGTTTAAATCTCTTTTTTAAAATCGTTTAAAATGCAGTCGCAATCATTAGCGAACACATATGTTTGCCTAATATTTCCATATGCTCTTTTATTTTTTTACAGAAAAATATTTACATGCCAGTATTTTGGATTAATTTTTTATAAACCTTTTTTTATATTCTTACTGAAAAGATGGGCATCGCAGTCAGGATTATTTACAGTCAGTGACTCAACTCAGGCAATTTCAAAGGTTAATGGGGGTTTGGTGTAAAAGCTGCCGTCTATTTAAACTATATTAATTTTGAAGCAACTAAATGGATTGCAAAAAATAATTAAATCAAATACCTAAACACTAATATAATACAATATTTGCCATTACACACTTTTTTTCCCTGTATTTATGTGTTTCTTCTGTATTGCTATTCTATGGCACTTCTACTATTTATTATTGATGTACTTTCAGTATGAAGGATACTTCACTCGGGGGATTTCTCGGGCGAAGCCGGGTCATTCTTCTAGTTGATATTTATATTGAAGCAGCTTATCTATTATTCTATGAAAATATTTTAAATTTCGATATTTGTATTCTGATATGTTGTAAAATTTTCTCTCATTGCTTATCTGCTATTTTATCACTTTTATTTCTTCAAATAAAAGACGCTTCGGCCATACAATACAAATACAATATACAAAAATAATAATTTTGTTTAAAATATTACGACAAATGATATGTTTTATTGCATGTATAATTTTCATAACACAAGGAGAAAGTATGATAATTGAAAATTGAACTATAATTTAAAAAACAGTAGTATATCATGAATATTATAAACTCGCGTTTTTCTCTGTTAATAAAAATAATAAAATTAATAAATACTATGTTACAATATATTTAATATTTATCACAAACATTTCGTTAAAAGCTTTTGATAAATGTGTTTGCAACTAAATATCATTGATATACAAAATTTGGCCGAAGTGTCTTCTATTTGAAGAAATAAGAATGCCAGCCAAGCAGCCACTATCTTTACGATTATCAGTTTTAATTTGGTTTTGTCTTTAAAAAATTGCTGTGTCATTCTGAAGTTTGTATTTCCTACGTTAGAATATAAAGGCTTACATTGAACATACTCATCGTGAAAATTCCAAGTTGCTATGTCACCTCACTGTCGTGATTGATGAAACGTGTTACAACCTTTATTATATAAAATGAAAGGATTCAAAAGCACGAATGTTTTTTTATAGATAATACAAACTTCTACTGCCCTTACTGCGATGAAAAAATATATTGGAAGGGCTTGGCTCATCAGTGGGAACCCTCCCAGCGGTTTCGCCAATTTAATCCACCAGACCGCTTCTCAGAGCTCTAATACTGTATTGGACGTAGTACAATTTGTTCCGCCTTCTAAAATACTGTATTGGACGATTCTGCTTATATACGCAGCACTGAAGGATGGAATCTCAGAAATGGTTTCCAAGAAAACTATGGACATAAGCTTATAGGACAGTAGAATTACATTTCAAATATTTGCATCGAGCAATGCTCTTCCTCAAACAATAAAGACAAGGCCAGTTAGGCATAAATTAACACAAAGCAATAACGCGCCATCTATACATATAAAATGAAAGGATTCAAAAGCACGAATGTTTCTTTTATATATAATACAAACTATTCGTGCTTTTGAATCCTTTCATTTTATATGTATAGATGGCGCGTTATTGCTTTGTGTTAACCTTTATTATATTAGTATTTCAATAACACTGTATATATTTTCTTCAAATTAAAGATACTTCGACCAGTAAATCTTTTTTATTGTCTCGTCGTTTCGACAAAAATATTTTGTCCTAGTCAGGAGCGAACAAAAATTAAAACATTTGGCAAAGAACTATGAATGCTCGCCAGGCAGCCTCTATCTTTTCGGCTGTATATTCTCTATAGTATTTGACCAGGAATATATGGTGACGTGTGTACTTACCTGTGTATATATAGAGATTGGGTAAAAGAAAAGTATGTCATATGTATTGCGTATACCCGGAGAACCCGCTACATGTTATGAACGACTTACGCGCTGAACGTTTCTCGTCAAATCTATAGAACGGCAAGATTTAATATTGATTCACCAGATTTACCGAGATTTGCTAACATTGCGTCTTGAAACAAAATCCTTTGAGTTAATGAATAGATATTTATATACAGTTAAACTTGTCTATAGCGCCCCCTCTTGGGACTCACCAAAATAGGGTGCCATAGAGAGGGGGTGCTATAGACAGGTCACTTTTAATGTAAATCGTACTACGTATTTAAAATAGGGCGCTATAGAGAGGAAGGCGCTATTTAGAGGGGGCGCTATAGACAGGAATAACTGTATTTGTATATAGAGACAGAATATTTCAAATTATAATGATATTGGAGATATTACCTTCTCCTTGGACAGCTTAGAATGCTCATATTAAATGGAAAAATCAAAATATTACCGAAATACCCCAAATGCGATTCCCAGCCTGCCAGTCCTGAACATCTATTGAATTGTATCAAATCCTCCAAAAAAGACCTCTGGGAAAACCCCAGGACTATAATAGAAAAGCTGAGACAATAGAACCCAATGAAGATCGTTTAAACGACTTGAGGAATAAGCAACAACAACAACATAAATATATGTGTATATAATTTGTAGGTTTGGTTAGGGGGATACACGGGTTGTTTATATCAGAAAGGGAATTGGTATTTAAATTGAAAATAAAGCTAGTTGTTCGCTCATAATATATAAATTTTGTTACTTTAGCTAAATATCCAAATTTAATTGTATAAAAATAGCCAGCTGGACAAATAAAGTGTGTGTATGTAGTCAGTCAAATAATGTGTCTAGTTCTTTGGATCTGTGCTCCAATTATTTAGTGTTAGGAGACTCACCTAATTGAAGAGGTTTGACGTTGTTCACGTAATCAGAAGGTTTTATAAAGGATCGAACGGCTCTATTTCAAGGGTAATATTCAGCTGGTCTGGCTTATCTAGATACAGTCCACCAAACCAAAACATAAAGTACTAACCAGGCTTATAGACAAAGGAAGTGGATTCCTAGCTATCGCTGCTATGCCCTCATCCCCTACCACCCACAAGTATAAAAGGATAACGATAAGAAATTAAGAAGTAATGTTTTATTTGAAATTTAACGTAACTAGAGCCACAAACACATAATTCGCGAGAAAGAAACAGTTCAACTAGAGAATCAAAGGACTAGAGGAAGAACAAAGGTCTTCCTTGTAGAACGACATTTGAAAATTATCCCGCATGTGTTTCTTTTGAGCGAAAAATAGAAATTTATTTTAAGGAGAAATAACGATTATTTCTAACCTTAGGGATAATGTATGAAAGAATGAATTGTGAAGAATAATGATAAACGTAAAAATAAAGGGTCCAGGGATCATACTTCATCCCTAAGGTTAGAAATAATCGTTATTTCTCCTTAAAATAAGTTTCTATTTTTCGTTCAAAAGAAACACATGCGGGATCATTTTAAAATGTCGTTGTACAATCATAAGCCGCATTATATTGTATTATAAAAAAAGGTCTTCCATGTCACTGAGAAAACCAACGCTTCAAAAAAGTTTAAACAAAAAGGAGAAGAAGCAGTCACAGACAGAGGTGCTTCATTTAACACAGAATATTTCGCCAAATATCATTCACAGATGAGGAAATTTCAGTCAAACACATTAAAACAAAATAATAATTTAAAGTTTTTAACAATAAACTTTTAGACAATGTGTTCCTTTTTACCTCTATAGACCTTACTGCAATGATTTTTGCTTATCCCTAGTACACGTAGTACAGGCCATGATAATGACGGTGGGTAGAAGTTGGCTACTGTCTTTACTGTAAGTACACCACATGTCTACACATGTGAAAAACAGTTCGACTTTGTACTTACAAATGTGCCAGAGCCCCAAATCTGGTGGTTTACTTGAGAGATTCGTTTGTTCTAGAAATGATAATTCCAAATTAGACAATTTTTATATAACATATATGTCATAATTTGTATATAATTAAATGCAACCCCGACCCACTATGTATGTATCATGTATGATTTTCAAAGATTTAATAAAAGAATAAGGTAACTGGAGGAAAGAAAGTAACAAAAGACATAGGAAGTAAATCTAGAGGAGAACATATTTATTAATAACGCCGCAGTTAACCTTCTGACCCCGGGTCCCTGCGAGCTAAGTTTAAACCAACACTTCCTGGAAAAACAGGACGTATCTAGTGACCCGAAGTTATAAATGTTAAAGCTAACACCCAATATTTCCGGCAAAGACAGGACGTATCTAATATCCGTCGAAGTTATAAGCGTCAAGCTACCCGACACTTCCTATCAAGCAGACCACATCTTTCATCAAGGAGAGCCGCGGGCCAATCAGAAGACAGCACCTTAAGTAGGTCAACCAATAGAAAAAGATCATGTGACATCTCTCGACCAATCAGAGAGAAACTGAGTCTTGGTGTTAAATCGAAAAGCAAGAATGGTCAGACGTTTTCGCTCTCATAGGAACAACACCTACAGTTGTTCAGTGGCTCTCGCCGAGTTCGGACAGTTGCTCCTTCGCTTCCAACAAGGTAACGTCTACTCTAGAGATCTCTCTCTCCGCTCATTTCATCTAAATCCAATCATCGCCATGTGATCAACTAATTAATAAGTCAAATCGCTCAGCTCTTCTCAAGCTTTCTTCCCTCCAATCCAGTTGCCTTTTATTTTCAAACCTCATCATGTGTCCTGATTATTCCTAACTGTGTGCTTCACTTACCACTCAACGACTGCGCTTCAACCAAATCTCACCATTCGCATCCAACAACAAGAAACCCCGCAACGATATTGCCACAGAACGGTTAAGTCGACAGGATTCTACAACAGTGTAATACATCAAATATTATAGTGTAATAACAATTGCATCATATTACACAGAGTCGACAGGATAAAGATTATAGAGCTTAATCAGGATAAAGATTATGGAAATTAGCCCAGGCGCCAGCAAAACAAAAGGCAATGACAAACCAAGAGAGAACAAACTGGCAACGAGCGGAAAGAAACTGACAACGAACGAAGCGACAAGACACACCCTGGCGACGGTAATTTTAGAACTGACCGCCGCGCTACAAGGGGCAAGATCCCCGCAACTGGAAGCGGTCTTCTGGAGCGCCACCCTCGGGACAACCGACGCCCGCACCGCCGGTACGTGTCCGAACAACCTGACGCCCACCGAGGAGTCGCCACCCGCCATGCCGTATCCGTACACCCGGAAGCAGTCCACGCGACACGGCCCCAGTGTACCGACAACGCGGTCCACTCGAATGGAAGCAGTACAAATGACTAAATTTCCCTTTCAATTGCGCGGACAGTGCAAAAGGTCCCGATCCGGTCCAACAGATATTCCAAGCCAGCCACACCAAGCCGAAGACGCCACAGTGGAGACTTTTCGAGACTAAGGTAGGCAATCCACCCAATGACACCATCAAATTGACTTTGGACTTGTATCTGACCCAGGACCTACCATGTACCTTTCTCATTGAACCAGACGCAGGTTCGAACATATTGCCGTATCATTTATACAATAGATTAAAAGCACAACTTCCCAACTTAAGTATTAAAAAACCTTCCCTTGATCTATCCACCCTAAATAGTTTTACGAAAATAATAGGACATTTAACTTTCCCTCTGACAATAGGCCAAATAACCCGTAGAGAGAACTTCCACGTGGTAAATGCATCCTTGCCATTTGGAGTCCTTACCTTAAGAACCCTTTATCAATATAAATTAAAACTAAATTATAATCGCGGCACTATTTTCCAACTTGGCGTCCCATTGTCTAATACTATCTACCACTTTAAACATGTGTCAAATGAATGCAAGCACGGGCTAGGCCAAAACCTGTCCCAAAGGACTCGCACAGCACCCAAAGCTTTCACACATGGAAACCCTTGCCTGCATTCATTGCCCAAACCCCAAATATTTACATGCCACCATTCTAATCTCACACCACGCAACTTTTCACTCAACCCAATTGCCAATACTTTATGCCCACAACACATAAAGTCACCACGACTTCAACCTACAATTCCAATAATGCCCAAAAAAGTGTCCGTACACCGACACAGCTCACCCACTTACCACACAAAATCCACACATGACCACACTTCGCCACGCCATAATTACGCAAATGTACCTCACAACATACACGCACCCATACACCACCACGCAACAAACACGCACAACCCGCACAACAAACGCAACACGCACGCCAAAAGACAACAACAACGACAAACAAGCGCATGCACAACCGTTAAGAATAATACAATCATCCCATCTACACAAAACATAGAAAAAATTCACGCCACCAAACAACCACACGATCGAAAAACATTACGATCTTTCCTAAAAGCTGTGAACGCCTATAAAGAGTTCATTCCAGACCACGCCCGCTTGCGGACGCCACTTGTCAACCTTCTAAAAAAGGATGTCATGTGGGTCTGGGATGACGAATGCCAGAAAGCGTTCACTAACCTGAAAGAAAACCTTATCACACACCCCACATTACACCTTTACCAGGAAGGTCTGCCATGCCAGGTGTACTGTAACACCTCAACATTCAGCATTACAGGCGTTCTTAAACAAGTCTACCCTGATGGGAAGACATACACCGTTCAACATTTCAGCCGATCTCTGCGTAGTCACGAGCGAAATTATTCAGATTTGGAACTACAATGCCTAGCCATTGTGGAAAGTGTGGATAATTTCCGCACCTGTCTAATGGACAGAAAGTTTACAATATTTTCTGACCATCCCGCATTGCAGTGGTTGAAAGAGATCAAAACTCCGTCAGGCAGATTGTTTCGATGGAGGTTAAGACTGTCAAGATACGAATATGAGGTCCGTAGCATAAATGGAGTACAACAATATGAAACGGGCGTTGGAACTCGTATCCCATTTTGTGACTTTCTAGATGCGCCACTCATACAGAGCCCACAGTCTTCTCCACCGGGAAAATCTCGCGTGACTATGGATCACAATAAACTGCGCACCGTCTCCCGAAAAGGAGTACTTAAAACTATAGTCCCAAGTTCACTTACAACCAGACTCCTTAAGTCCGTACACACTCAACACCACCATCCAAACATCTCCAAGATGACGAGGCTCATCTCAGCACAATATTATTGGCAGAACATGACACAAGACATCGCAAAACAGGTAAAAACCTGCCCCACCTGCCGATTCGCTAGAAGAATCGATGAATACAACCAACCTTCACGTAAAAATACCGACACAGGCACCAAAGCAAAACAAAATTCGTACATAAAGCACAGCGTACACACAACACAAACAATGCCAAAATTACCACATCCACGTCAGAGAAACGATCACACATCTCAACCTAAACCAATTACCGCCGACATATCTCTAATAAAACCATTGACGATCAAACAGGAGAATTGTAAACCTGACAACCAGCTCAATCATATCACACCACCCCCTAAAGATATCAAACAGGAGAACTACGAACCTACCAATCATTCAAATTCTACAATTAATAAGGTTCAAGCAAATATTTCAGAGTCCCCAGTTACAAAAATATGGACGAACATGGGGCAATATCCTATATTTCATCTGATTCTTATCCTTTGTTTGTTACTTCTGCCATACAACTGTATCCCAATTTTAGTCATCAATTACTTGCTTATCTATACCATGCCCGCTCAGAAAATTTTCAAACTACAAGAGGCAGTTTTTAATTTTGGACAGGCAGTTTTTAATTTTGGACAAGCAGTTCTTCATTGTGGACAAACATTTATAAAGCTTCTCATAATTTTAGGAACCATCTTCGCAGAAAATCTAAATAAACTCCGAAAAGATAGCAGTAACTGAAAGATGACCAACCAGTGTCGGAGAAATCACGCTCCAAAAACAAGATCTGAGCCGCACCAAAATAAATAGACGGCAGGAAATGAGAATTTTGAGACACCACGACAGGAAGTGTAGTCCGCAGCGATAAATTCGGCCTCTGTAAACAAAGCGGAGCGCCTCGTCCGATCTCCAATTTCATTCCCTCTCGTTTGCCCGACACACCCCACTTCCGTATCTCTAATTACAATGAGAAGATCCCCTATTGAGGTCAACTGGGAACCTCGCTATGCCACCGATTTTTGATTCCAGTTCGAGTCTACATATCGATTTTTTCCACCCAATTCCACATCCACGAGACAACACATAGAACTAGCTCACACATTTCTTACACAACCGACTTCTAACATTTTTTCACAACACACACACAAAGACAAAAAATTACACATAAAGGTTATATAGATTTCCATGTCTCCTGTACACACAGCATAAACGCACTTGAGGGCTAGAATCACGTTTTTCACCTAAGTGTCGCTACAGATGAGACAAAAAATTTATAGGGCATAATTGAGCAAGTAAAACATTTATAGGGCAAAATGGAGCAACCAATACATGTAGATCAGGGCATGTAGATACCAAAGGGTTCCAACCAACACACCTTATTTTTCATATCAATCATTTTCATTATTTTCTCTCAATTAAAATCTAAATATTTAATCAATTTATCAATTTATTCAATTTATTAGCACTTTTAATCATCAATTATCATTTATTTTCCAATTAGTTTATATTATCATTTTTATTTATCAATTATCATTCTATTTACCACTTAGCTTAAACTGCCACAACTCAATTATCAACGAAAACTCATTGGTTTTCGATTAAACTAAAAACATTAAATCACCCTTTGTTGTTGAGAGAGAGAGAGAAACCTTTTTATTGTTCATTTTTCTTTTTTTTTCCAAACACTCAACTTTGATTTCGCTCAACCACTTTTATTTTTATTTGATTTCAAAATACCTTATGAAATTTTATTTTTATTTTGATTTCTCACAAGCCCTAATAGAATTCCTTCGATTTCATTCCCAATCTCGAATAGAATATGGTTAGGCATTTTTCCTTTTTTTTTCCCACCATTCAACCAAGCACTCAACTTTGATTTCGCTCAAAAAACTTTTATTTTATTTTTATTTTGATTTCTCACAAGGCCTAATAAAATTCCCTCGGTTTCCATTCCCAATCTCGAGCTAGAATAATGGTTAGGCATTTTTCCTTTCTTTTTTTTTCTCACCACTCAACCAAGCACTCAACTTTGATTTCGCTCAAAAAACTTTTATTTTATTTTTATTTTTGATTTCTCAAAAGACCTAATAGAATTCCTTCGATTTCATTCCCAATCTCGAATAGAATATGGTTAGGCATTTTTCCTTTTTTTTTCACCATTCAATCAAGCACTCAACTTTGATTTCGCTCAAAAAACTTTTATTTTATTTTATTTTGATTTCAAAAGACCTTATGAAATTCCCTCGAATTCTTTTCCAAATTCGAGCAAAAAAAGTAACTAGGCATTTTCCCTTATCACCATGCAACAAAACAATTTTTCTTTTTCAACCAAAAACATTCAATTTTGATTTCATTCAACTATTTTTATATTGTTTTTATTTTGATTTCAAAAACCTTAATAGAACTCCCTCGATCTCCTTTCTTATCTCGAGTAGAATTCGTTTAGGCACATTTTCCTTTTTAGCCCACTATGTACCATAGCATTCATTGATTTCTTACAATTAAAAATTTTTGATTTCTATTAATTATACTCAACCTATATCATCAACACCATTCTATTTTACTTATTATATCGCCACCAATGCTTGTATATAGACTCAATACCCACAACTAATTTTCCCACAAAATTATTTTTCACTTTACAGAATTCTCTCAGGCTAACCCCTTCTTGAATTCTTCACATGTAGGGGGCGCATCTGTCATAATTTGTATATAATTAAATGCAACCCCGACCCACTATGTATGTATCATGTATGATTTTCAAAGATTTAATAAAAGAATAAGGTAACTGGAGGAAAGAAAGTAACAAAAGACATAGGAAGTAAATCTAGAGGAGAACATATTTATTAATAACGCCGCAGTTAACCTTCTGACCCCGGGTCCCTGCGAGCTAAGTTTAAACCAACACTTCCTGGAAAAACAGGACGTATCTAGTGACCCGAAGTTATAAATGTTAAAGCTAACACCCAATATTTCCGGCAAAGACAGGACGTATCTAATATCCGTCGAAGTTATAAGCGTCAAGCTACCCGACACTTCCTATCAAGCAGACCACATCTTTCATCAAGGAGAGCCGCGGGCCAATCAGAAGACAGCACCTTAAGTAGGTCAACCAATAGAAAAAGATCATGTGACATCTCTCGACCAATCAGAGAGAAACTGAGTCTTGGTGTTAAATCGAAAAGCAAGAATGGTCAGACGTTTTCGCTCTCATAGGAACAACACCTACAGTTGTTCAGTGGCTCTCGCCGAGTTCGGACAGTTGCTCCTTCGCTTCCAACAAGGTAACGTCTACTCTAGAGATCTCTCTCTCCGCTCATTTCATCTAAATCCAATCATCGCCATGTGATCAACTAATTAATAAGTCAAATCGCTCAGCTCTTCTCAAGCTTTCTTCCCTCCAATCCAGTTGCCTTTTATTTTCAAACCTCATCATGTGTCCTGATTATTCCTAACTGTGTGCTTCACTTACCACTCAACGACTGCGCTTCAACCAAATCTCACCATTCGCATCCAACAACAAGAAACCCCGCAACGATATTGCCACAGAACGGTTAAGTCGACAGGATTCTACAACAGTGTAATACATCAAATATTATAGTGTAATAACAATTGCATCATATTACATATATATATTTATTGAAAGCACAAGTGCTCGTGGTCAGAATATGCTTTCTTTATTTTTAATATATAAATATCTTATATTCGGGGTGAGGGAATAAAAAAAAAGTAATTAATTATTAATTAATGTTTAGATTGTCGAATGTTAATTTTACTTACAAAAAAAAAAAGAAAAAAGAATGAAATATCAATTATTAGCAAATATGCTTATTTTATTTAAACAAATTTAACTATATAATATTTTTGGCAAATGTGTTTATAAAAAAAAAAACACATTTAACCAAACCAAAAGATAAAACAAATCTATATATTATAAAACTATTTTAGAGGCGTGATATTCTTTTTTTAAAATAAAACAATTTCTACTGTCCTTACTGCGATGGAAAAATTAAATCTATCTATATATACACAACAGAACAAAATAATAATTAAAAAAAGCTTTTGTTTTTTGGTCAAATTAGAAAAAAAATATTTATATATTTAAAAAAAAATTAAATTGAATATAACACATATATATATATGTCATAAAAAAAGATGTATTTTAGGTACGTTACCAATTCATTCATGCAGTCGTGGATTGAAGTGAAATGATAACTTTTATATCCAAAATTGTATTTATTTTAATAATTATATTTTAAGAACAAAAACAGTTTGCATACATTCAATTCAATAAATATAATCTAAGTATATACAAAAAACATCTTGGGTTGTACTCCTTTTGTTAAGGATTTTAAAGAATTAACTCTGTGTTAATTCTATGATTATTTAAATTATAATTATATTAATGAATAATAAAAATCATATTTTTATTATGTCATTTCTTCCCTCCAAGGATAAAAATTAGGGAGTAATTTTCAAAGTAAAAAAAAGTATCATTATTATTTACATAGATTATCAATTAAGATGGAGGATACCAATTGAAACTATATCAATGATGCTCTTTATTCCTTCTACATATTCCTATTGGTACCTTTTTTCTTGACAGTAGCTGAAAATGATCCAATCTTATTTGAATTTATAGGTGTCTCCTTCCTATAATTCATAAGGGGATTTACCTCATGAATTGAGTAGGCCTTCTCAGGCTCTCAAGATTCAAAAGGTATTTTGCCACATGCCAAAAAATATATTTTTGAAAATCACAAATTTATTTCTCATAATGACGAGTGGTATCCAACATCTTGTTTCACATTTATTTGGTTTGATCAGAATAAAACCATAAAATAATGGGTTATTTACTTCCACATAATGAAAAATATTTACACATGAAGTTTTACTATTTACATAAAAAAAAAGAATGTTCGAATATGAAATGTTCCATATAAAATTTGTGAGGGAAAAATATATAGAATCATATGAGTGAATTTCTCAACAAATAAAATCAAAATGTAAAATATTTACAACAATTGAAAAGAAAAGTGTCAAGTTATATCTTATGTGTGCACAAAAATTATATTCTCAAGGCTTAATTTTTAGGCGTAGTTATTTTTGGTATTGTCTTATTTATATTAAGATTTCCCTACCATTATTTAGTAAGAAGAGGGATTCTACTTTTCACTACCTTAGGTGCCACTTGTTGGTTTGTTTTTTTCTCTAAAGTGGGTATTTTACTTTTTGTCAGTTTTAACTCAAATCCTTCTTTTGAGTAGTATGGCCTCAATTTGGATGAATGAATTACCATGGTAGTTTTTCCTAAATTAGATTGGGGTTTATCAATTTCATAATTGACTGGGGATATCTGTTTTAAGATTGTAAATGGCCCAGACATTGGAGGCATTAATTTTCGGTTATCTGGATGGTAAAAGGTTTGTAACCAAACTTTATCGCCTACTTTAAAGGTGGAAGGTTGATAATGTTGATCATATCTAATTTTATTTATCTGATGAAATTTTAATGTATTATTATAGGCATTTGTTCTGGCAGTGTCTATAGGGGGGTAAAATTCTGATTCTTTTAAGGGGGGATCATAAGGGAGCTTACCATACAAAAGGTAAGTAGGAGTATAGCCTGTTATGGAATGGGGAGTATTATTATATTCATTTAGTACTGAATCTAACAATTTCGTCCATGGTATTGATTTTCCTTTCAAGTTATTGAATTTACATCTTAACCTGGTTATTATAGTTTGGTTAAGTCGTTCATTTAACCCATTACACTGAGGTCTTGATGATGAAGTCAATAATTGTTTAATGTTATTGTTAATCAAATATTTTCTAAAGCTTGGTGAAGTAAATGATGGTGCCCTGTCACTTAAAAATTGTTTGGGTTTTTGTATTTGAAAAATTTTGTTTAGGCAATTTATATATGAGTCAGTAGTTTGACTTTTTGAGGGGAAAGCCCAAATGTATCTAGTAGCATGATCTACGATGATGTGAAGGAATTTCTTTGTGGAATTATAGTAATTTAGTCCACCTACTGTGTCTATAGACACAAGATCAAAAGGATCCTTAGCTGGGGGGAGACTTTCCAACAGACCAAATTTCTTCTGGTGAGATATTTTATTGAGTTGACACACCTCACAGTGTTTTACATAATTAGAAATATCTTGAATTAGGTAGGGCCAATAATAGATAGGGGAAATTAGATTTAACATTTTAGATACTCCTATATGGCCGTAATCTTGATGAGCTCTTATTAATACTTTTTCTCTTAATGATGATGGAACAACACTTTTGATTAATCCTTTTTTCTTTATTGTTAAAAGTCCATTAAATTTAGTATATTTCCTATCATTGATGTTATCATCAAATTGAGCTTGTTTTAGTTCTGGGTCAGAAACAAAATGATCTATGGGGTATCTGCTGAGAAAATCAGCTTCTTTATTTTCAGTTCCTCTTATGTGTTTTATCTCAAAGTCAAACATTGAGAGCTTTAAGCTCCATCTAAATAATCGTCCTTTTGGGTTCTTTATGTTCTTCAAATACTTTAGACAAGCATGGTCTGTATGGATGGTGAAATGCACGCCATCTAAGTAGGGTAAAAAGAAATCCACAGCATCAATAATAGCAAGGCATTCTTGCTCAGTTACACAATAGTTTGATTCATAAGATGTCATTCTACGGCTTCTATACGCTATTGGCTTTAAAAGCCCATCGGGTTGTTCTTGTTTTAGGATAGATCCGATCTGTTCTTGGCTAGCATCCGTGTAAAGGTGTATAGGATATTTGGGATTATAGATAGCTAATATAGGTTTTGAGGTTATCATATTTTTTAATTTAGAAAATGCGGTTTCGCATTCTTCATCCCATTTCCATTTTACATCTTTTTTCAACAAATTATTCAAAAGGAGTCTGAGTTTAGCATAATTAGGGATAAATTTCGAGTAAATGTTAATAGATCCTAAAACTCGTTGTAAATCCTTTTTATTCCTTGGGGAATTCAATTTTCTAATCGTTTCTATATTATTAGTGCTGGGTGAAAATTGATGGTTTGATATTTCATATCCTAGAAAAGAAATCTGATAAGTAGCGAATTTACATTTACTTAGTTTTAGCTTAATATTTTCCTTTATGCAAATATCTAAAATTACTTTTAAATGGGTCAAATGTTCCTGAAAATTATTTGAAAATATAATGAAGTCATCGAAGTAATTCATGCAAAAATCAACATCATATTTATTTAAAATTTGCCTTAAAACTCTTTGGAATTGACTTGGACTATTTTTTAATCCAAAAGATAATTTATTAAATTCGTAAAGTCCGTGAGTGGTAGTAAAAGCTGTGTATTCTTTATCATCTGGGTGTATATCTAAATGGTGATAACCTGATAAAAGATCTAGTGTAGTGAAGATATTAGCTTCTGAAAGCTTATCTAATATAGAATCTATTCTTGGTATGGGCTCAGAATCTCTTTTTATTATATCATTTAATTTTCTGTAGTCTATTACTAGTCGAATTTTACCTTCATTTCGCTTATTCACCAACATAGCAGGGGATGCATAGGAGGAATAAGATGGTCTAATGACATTATATTTTAAAAGTTCTTCAATCTGTCTTTTAATTTCAATGTTGTCCGAGAAGGAAGGTCTAAAAGGCTTTAATGAAATAGGTGTTTGTGAGGTAAGTTTAATTCTAATTGGATCTGCTTTAATATGTCCTATATCCATTTTATGGGCAGCAAACGCTTCCTTATTTTCCTTAATTAATTTAATTAAATCAGATTTTTCATATGGTGAAAGTTTTTCATCAAATTCTACACTATTAAAATTTCTAAAATCATTTTCATTAGGAGGAATAATAGATTTAAATAAATAAATTACATTATGATGTGTATAATTATTATTATTAGGGTTATGGTAATTAACATTAAGAATTCTACCAAATTGAGTAATTGTAAAACTTTGAAAATCAATGTCTAATTTAAATAATCTTATATGGTGTAAAGAAAGCAATACATATGGCAAATTAATATCAGAGGAATAAAAATCAATATCTCTAGTAATAAATCCTATAGTTGTATTAACATTAATTTTTGAATTTATATTTAGCATACCGGATGTCTGTTTAATAAGAGGTAAATTATTAAAAACAACATAGTTTGGTTGAATCTTATCTATCATATGTTGAGGAATTATAGAGAAGGTACAGCCAGTATCCATGAGAGCTACAATACTGTTATTATTCACATTTAGATTTATATACAGACCTTGGCGTCAGGAGTGTTGAGGCGGAGCTGGTCGGCATTCGCTCGAAGGGGCTGTTGTCTGCGTCAAGGTGTCCATGGATCGAGACGGCACGGACATGAAGCTTGCAGCGTGGGGGGGGGGGGGGGGGGGGGGGGGGGGCTTGCACGGCCCTCTCGCGAAACCAGCACCTATTCTCAGGATGGAAGCGTCCGGCATGTCCCCGGTTCAGGCAAATTCGGCAAGGACGTCTTTTAGAACTATAGTCCATAGGGCTTCTACCTGGATGTCCCCATTGCTTTTGTTGTACTTCCATTCTTGGGGCTGTTTCCCTTTTAATAGATGACTCCTCCATTTCCTTATGTGATTCCCTTCTTATTGAATGTTTCTCCACATTTGCATCTTTATTTGGCAAATTCTGCAAGCTTTTTGCGTGAATTTCTAGAAATTCCATTAAATCCTTAATTGAAGGCACAACCCTTGGGTTGTTCTGCAATTCCCACTGTTTTCTTGTGGTTTTATCAAGCTTATCTTGTATGATCTCGACGAAAAACACATCAGATAAACTATCGATTTGGTAACCTAATACCTTCACTGTTCTTACTATCTCGTTGCAACTATCTAGAAGTTTAAACATTGACTTATGGTTGTCATCGGCTAACTTTGGTAATCTTAATGCATTATCTATTTGGGTGAAAATCAGATCCTTTGGATTATCATATCTTGTTAATAAGGTTTGCCAAACCTCAACATAATTATCGGCTGTAATTGGAAATGCGTTGACCAGTCTTAGGGCTTCGCCTCTCAGTTGGCCTTTCAAATATTGTAACTTTTCAATTTCCGGTATTTGTGAATTAGAACCAATTGCAGAATAAAATAAATCCTTAAATGAAAGCCATGATTCTAATCTACCATCGAAAGTTGGCAATTCAAGTTTAGGCATTTTAACATGTAAATTTACTTTTTTTTTCAGATGTTTCTTGCCCATTATGCCTTAAATCCAATTCACACTTTAATCTTATACACTTATCTATGCAATTTTCCACTTCGTCATTCAAATCCTCATCCTCAAGTTTCTGCAAGAAAATATCACTCATTTTCATCAAATCATTATTTGCATACTCTAGTTTGCATTTCGTTGCATTTACATCTACCATAGACACAATGGATTCGATATTTTCTCCAATGCCTTTTATACTTTTTTTATCCTTTTTAATTTCTTAATTAAAGTTTCGACTTCCATAATTGCTATTCTTTTATCTATATCTTTTCCCAAATATCTTAGTTGCAATATATGGCTTTGAAATCTATTGGAATTCTTCTCGTACAGGGTTAAAATACATCCTGTCGACTATTAAAAAAGATGTCATAAAAAAAGATGTATTTTAGGTACGTTACCAATTCATTCATGCAGTCGTGGATTGAAGTGAAATGATAACTTTTATATCCAAAATTGTATTTATTTTAATAATTATATTTTAAGAACAAAAACAGTTTGCATACATCCAATTCAATAAATATAATCTAAGTATATACAAAAAACATCTTGGGTTGTACTCCTTTTGTTAAGGATTTTAAAGAATTAACTCTGTGTTAATTCTATGATTATTTAAATTATAATTATATTAATGAATAATAAAAATCATATTTTTATTATGTCATATATATATATATATATATATGTGATAATAGGTTGGGGTTTGGTAAGCCTGTTGTAGAACCTCGTCGACTCTCGCTATAAGTTGTGGCAACCGAGGGTCAAACCTGTAGTAACCGAGAGGGACAGTCAGGGCGTGGAGAGTTTCCCAGTACCTCTCTGCACCTTGTAGGACCTTTAACAGTTCTCACAGGGTACAGGCAGTCGTGGTCGAGGCAGAGTGGAAAAAGCTTGGGAATGTCCACACACACAAAACGAAGCGACACAGTTGTCGAAGGAAAATTCCTTGAATAGATAAAAAGCGAGCCAAAAGCAAGATGGAGATAGTTGATTTCTTACTGTTTTACATGGTCGATGAGTTGGTCCTTGGAGACGATAAGGGGTGACGCTGACCGGAAGACTCACTGGAACTGAACTGGCTGTTGCTACGTGGGGTCCTATTTATACAACTCTTTGGACCAGGAAGGGAACCAGAAAGTATTGCCTTTCTGCACGTGTCCGCCAATCGACACTGGCACCAGTCTGTCGGCTTCCATCTATCTTTAGAAGTTACTTTGTGATTTACTCTTAATCTTGCTTTTAACTCAACTTTTAATCTATTGTATAGTTTTATTTATTCATCCTCAGTACATTACATATGGGGATACAAGGACACACGTCAATTATGCGTATAATTAGTTATAGTTTATAATTAGTTCTATATACAACATGACAATCTTGTTATACGTATTATAATATAGGGTTATTGGTTTAAATTATCATATATATATAGTTGTTTAGTTTTATAGTTTAGTTTTGTATTAAAATTATTTTTATTACTTTGATTATTTAAATTCAAATTATAAAATTTGTAAATTGTTATTATTTAATAGAGAGAGAGAAAAAAAATTCTTTACTTCTTACACATCATCCATATATATTTATAATTAATAACAATAAAATTTAACAACGTAATGTCTTTTGCAATCGGCTTTTACACGTCATTTAGACATACTCTAATTTGTATATAGAATAATAGAAGTGAGAATATATTTAATAGTATAAATTTTAGTAGTTATAGAGAGAAAAGAGAGAAAGACAGAACCATGCACTTTTATTCAAACTAATAATAAGAAAAAAAAATTGTAAAGAAGGTAGATAAGATTTTTAGTATATATATATTTTATAATTTTTTATTTTATCCTTTTTTTTTTCAATGATTTTTTACATTTTTTTATTTTATAATATGAATATATCTAGTTGTATTTAGTAATATATCTATAATATGAATTAACTTTTGTTATAAGTTTGGTTATTATGTTTTGAAACCCTAATGGTAGACCAGACATATACAAAAAAAATTAAAATGAATTAATTAGTGGAAAGGAGAGATATGCTGGACCGGAGATTTTCAAATAGAAATCCAGCGACATTTCACTCCTGCTCTATTATGCCATAGATCTCTCTTCGACCGGATTCTATGTGTTAATATTAAGTTGTTTTAGTGAAACATTTATATACACAGATTTAACAACTACAAGTGTTAAGAAATTCTAACTGTAACCTACCTCGTCTGTGACTCCTTCCTCTGTAAACAGCTATTTCTGGTTAACATCTGTTGCGGGGGGGACACATGTTCGTTCCTTCAAAATTAGACTGCTTTCTAAGAAATTTCAGATTAATAAGACAACTGAAGAAGAAAGAAAATAGTTAAGGGAAGAAAGCCAATCTTTATAATCTTTACAGTTAGTTATATTAATATAACTGATTCAATTATTATTTATCTTTTAATTTTCCTTTAAAAAGGTAAATTATTAGATGATTAATAAAGCTATTAATTTTGAAAATTCATTATTATTTAATTTCCATTTTCCTCCCCAGAAATTGAAAATTGAAGGGACGAACATGTGTCCCCCTCGCAACAGATGTTAACCAGAAATAGCTGTTTACAGAGGAAGGCGTCACAGACGAGGTAGGTTACAGTTAGAATTTCTTAACACTTGTAGTTGTTGAATCTGTGTATATAAATGTTTCACTAAAACAACTTAATATTAACACATAGAATCCAGTCGAAGAGAGATCTATGGCATAATAGAGCAGGAGTGAAATGTCGCTGGATTTCTATTTGAAAATCTCCGGTCCAGAACTAATTAATTCATTTTAAATTTTTTTGTATATGTCTGGTCTACCATTAGGGTTTCAAAACATAATAACCAAACTTATAACAAAAGTTAATTCATATTATAGATATATTACTAAATACAACTAGATATATTCATATTATAAAATAAAAAAAAATTAAAAAATCATTGAAAAAAAAAAGATAAAATATAAAATTATAAAAAAAAAATATATATATACTAACAATCTTATCTACCTTCTTTACAATTTTTTTTTCTTATTATTAGTTTGAATAAAAGTGCATGGTTCTGTCTTTCTCTCTTTTCTCTCTATAACTACTAAAATTTATACTATTAAATATATTCTCACTTCTATTATTCTATATACAAATTAGAGTATGTCTAAATGACGTGTAAAAGCCGATTGCAAAAGACGTTACGTTGTTAAATTTTATTGTTATTAATTATAAATATATATGGATGATGTGTAAGAAGTAAATAATTTTTTTTCTCTCTCTCTATTAAATAATAACAATTTACAAATTTTATAATTTGAATTTAAATAATCAAAGTAATAAAGATAATTTTAATACAAAACTAAACTATAAAACTAAACAACTATTTATTTTTATAATTAATTTAGATTTAGCTTGCTAATCTAATCAAATCTACTTGATATAAATTATCATTCTTATCAGTTTACTCTTTAAATTTTAAATATAGAATCACTATTATATTGTCACTGAATAATTATTTTAAATATTCTGTGGTATATCATCATCAATATTTGCATAGTCATCACCCCTTACCATTCTTGTATATTATTACTTGTAAATAATTTTTTAGAAATAGTTTGCATTTTATAAATAAATTATTTTTACTTAAACTTTTGTTATACTCGTTATCATTACCTTGACAACTGGTGGAGAAGCTGGAATATTCCCTCGACGCCCAAGCCGTTAGAAGAAGCCGAAGACTACAAGGACTAGAACCTGAAGAAAACATTGCTATGATCAAGAAAGAGACACAGACAAAAATGGGTGAGTACCACTTTCAACCTTTTAGAAACCCTTCTATTTTTACTGGAGAACGCAACCAGAATCCAGAAAAATGGTTGAAAGAATTCCATCGCGTCGCTCGCTACAACTGCTGGGATGATTCAATGTGCCTCGCAAATGTTTATTTTTTCCTTCAAGGAACAGCGCACAGATGGTACGAAAATGTTGAAGAGAAAATTAATTCATGGGATATTTTTGTGAAAATGTTTTCTCAGAATTTCGGACATCATGTCACCCAAAAAGATCAGCTCGCAGAGAACCTCAAAACTCGAGCTCAGAGGAAGGAGGAGACCAGTGATTCCTACATTCAAGATGTTCTCTATCTGTGCAGAGAAGTGAATCCGGCTATGATGGAAAATGAAATAGTCGCACACTTGACGAAAGGAATATCGGAGGAGATATATCAGTCAATAATCATTTTAGACATCGCAACTATTGATGAGTTCATTAAATGGTGCCGAAAAATCGAGGCTTCAAATAAAAAACGTGTAAATAAACGTGTAGTATTCGACAGACTACCGAATGTTGCCGCCATCGATTCAGCAGACTCTGAATCAATGGAAGACTTAATCCGACGCATCGTGCGTGAAGAAGTTCATCGCGCACTAAATCCCGAGTCAACTACCCCTGAACCATCTTCTCTGAAAGAAATTATCCGAGAAGAGATTGAAAAAAACGTAGCTTCAATTTCGAAGCCTATTCAAAGGCCTCCGCCACGACAGTCGTACCCCAACCAAACACGTACATTCAGCCAGGTTCCACGACGTCAGTACCCTACCCAAACACCCATATATAACCAGACGCCACCACAACGAAGAACGGATGAATGGAGGACGCATGACAACATCCCAATATGTTTTAATTGCGGCCGCCCAGGCCATGTTAAGCGATATTGTAGAGAACGACGACAATGGACGCAGAGACCCGAAGGACATGCACCAAGCACCCAAGAACCTCAAATGGGTAACCACCAAGCCATAAGAAGCCAAATCTACCGCAGACAATCGCCGTATCCAAACAGAGGAAGATCCCCAAGACGCCAATCCATTTCCCCAGGCCGCCATACAAGCCAATCCCCACGCCGCTACAATCTAGAAAAAAACTAAGCGTCGCGTCTTCTTTCGAGGGGGAAGCCGCGGGTGTGAAAAACCCTCCATCGTCGACAGCCGCTAAATTACAACAAAATTATGTCGAAATCATCATTGATAACATTGCATTTTCTGCTCTTGTCGATTCAGGTTCCTCTTTTTCAGTTATCTCTGATGGATTAAGACGACAATTAAAAAAGACCATGTTCAAGGATAGCGGAATGACTCTGAAAGTTGCTGATGGCAAAAATGTTACATCGATCGGCCGATGCACAATCAGCTTGAGCATCAATGGATTGGAACAGCCGCTTGAGTTTATCTTCCTCCCTAATAGTAACCCAAGTATTATCCTCGGATGGGAATTCCTAGAGGCATCAAATGCCGTGATTGATTGTGGACGTGCCGAAATCAGATTGGAAGAGGCCAAAGATGTACTAAATTCACCAGCTTCCATGGGAAAGGTTGTGGCTAGCAGAAGCGTCGTAATCCCAGCTGAATCTACCAAACTAATAAATGTTATGAGTGAAGAGCTTAATGGGCAAAATCAAGTACTTTTTGAACCTTCGAAAAAGGTATTAATAGGAAAAGGGTTAACACTTCCCTGTGCATTATTCAGGCTTTCCCATAATAAAGGAAAACTTTGGATCGTAAATTCTAGCACCACAGCTCAAATAGTCCCTAAGGGAATGTGCCTGGGAAAAATTCAAAGGGTTGAAGAAAATAATTTGACAGCTATTTCAGAATGTTCTGAATTTAATAAGGAGGTGAAAAATGCGAATCATGCCAATCATGTTGATAAAAGTGACTTTAAATTTTTACAAAATTTAATTAGTGATGATTTATCAGAAGAGCAGCAGTCTCAAATTTTATCAATTTTAAAACGATATGATAAAATATTTGATAAAAATAATGAACCAGTAAAGCAAACTTCAGTAACCAAACATAAAATTGAAACTGGAAACCATCAGCCTATTAAGCATAGACCATATCGAGTCTCCCCTACAGAACGCCGAGCAATCCAAACGGAAGTGGACAAAATGCTAGACGCCGGGATTATACGTCATTCAGAAAGTCCATGGTCATCGCCGGTTATTTTAGTGAAGAAGAAGGATGGTAACTGGCGTTTCTGCGTGGATTACAGACGACTAAACAAAGTTACTAAAAAAGACGTTTACCCACTACCCCGAATCGATGATACACTTGACTCCCTGAAAGGAGCCAAATTTTATTCATCAATGGACCTTCGTTCAGGATATTGGCAAATAGAAGTCGACGAAGCAGATAGAGAAAAAACTGCCTTTATTACCCCTGACGGACTTTACGAATTCCTAGTCATGCCCTTTGGCCTGTGCAATGCCCCTGCAACATTCGAGCGCATGATGGACAAGATATTGAAAGGCCTGAAATGGACGATGGCCCTCTGTTATTTAGACGACATCGTGGTGTATTCCAAATCGTTCAACGAACATTTACACCGGCTTGAAATCATACTACAATGTCTCGACAAAGCCGAGCTACGCCTCAACCCAAAAAAGTGCCTTTTCGGAACCAAACGAATCAGAGTGTTTGGACACCTCGTCGATAGTAAAGGTATTTATCCCGATCCAGAAAAGATTGAAGCTATCGCTAAGTTTCCGACCCCAAAATCTATAACAGATGTGAGAAGCTTCATTGGCCTATGTTCCTATTATCGTAGATTTATCGAAAATTTTGCTGAGAAAGCTGCTCCTTTACACGAAGTCCTCAAAAAAGATAATAAATTCACGTGGAACTCTGACCAACAGGATGCTTTTGATTCCTTGAAAAAAGCATTGATGTCTGAACCTGTTCTTGCCTATTTCGAAGAACAACTGCCAACCGAGCTTCATACTGACGCCAGTGGTTATGGAATTGGAGCTGTCCTCGTACAGATCAACGATGGGAAAGAGCGGCCAGTTGGTTATGCTTCAAGAACTTTATCTAAGGCGGAGAAGAATTACTCAACAACGGAAAGAGAATGCTTGACCGCAATATGGGCCATCAACAAATTTCGACCGTACCTTTTTGGTCGTGAGTTTGTCATCGTCACTGACCACCACGCTCTTTGCTGGTTATCTAATCTGAAGGACCCGACAGGAAGACTAGCAAGATGGGCTTTAAAACTCCAAGAATACAATGTAACGGTTGTTTATAAAAGTGGACGCAAACACCAAGATGCCGACTGTCTTTCTCGAAATCCACTCCAACTTGAATCAGAAGAAGCATACAATGATGAGGATGATGATATACCCTCAATAACTGCTCTGACGTGCTTCGAGGCTGAACAAAGAAAAGACCCTAAAATTTGTAAATTGATAGAGGAAACAGAAAGATTTGGTGCCGAATCGAAAGGATATGAAATGTTAAAAGGAACCTTATACAAAAAGAATTTCGACCCCCTGGGAAACCAACACCTTTTAGTTATTCCCAAGCACTTACGCTTAGAACTACTGAAAAGTTTACACGACGCTCCCACAGCAGGTCATCTTGGATTTTCGAAGACATATGAGAGAGTTAAAAACAAATATTTCTGGCCAGGACTTCTCCGGGACATACGGAAGTATGTCGCTCATTGTAAAGAGTGCCAAAGAAAGAAACAATCAACTCAAAAGCCACCCGGACTACTTAAGGCCATACCTCCTGCAACCTCCCCTTTTCAGAGAGTTGGAATGGACCTCCTTGGAAGATTTCCCAAGTCTGATACTGGTAATAAATGGATCATAGTCTGTACTGACTATCTTACTCGATTTGCCGTTACTAAAGCCTTACCCACAGGGGAAGCAAAAGAAGCAGCCAAGTTCTTAATGGAAGATGTTGTTCTCAAGCACGGACCGAGGACGAGTATTCCAATCCAAGTTGATTGCGGAACTCACCAATCAATGCTCGTCGATACATCGGTTCACGACAGCGTATCATCCCCAGACGAATGGACTGACGGAGAGGTTAAACAAAACCTTAGCTAACATGATCGCTATGTATGTAAGTGTTGAACAGAAGGACTAGGACGTAATCCTGCCCTACGTCACGTTCGCCTACAACACGGCAAAACAAGATACGACAGGTTTTACCCCTTTTAAACTGATTCATGGACGCGAAGCCGAAACAACTGTAGACACTCTTTTCCCAAATCCGCATGAAGATCTCCAAGAGGATTACAGTCAGAAGATTGCCTCGCGAGTCGAAGAGACTAGGCAGCTAGCAAGATTAGAAACCTTGAAAGCCCAAGAAAAGGACAAGGCCAGATATGATTCAAAGCACGAGGCAATGGATTACAACGTCGGTGACCTGGTATGGATTTTCATCCCGATAAGAAAGGTGGGACTCTCAGAAAAACTGATGAAAAGGTACTTCGGGCCATACAGGGTTACTCGGAAACTCTCTGACGTGACCTTCGAAGTTGAACCTGTGGACCAACCAACCAGGAGACGCAAAACAAGAGACCTGGTCCATGTACTGAGAATGAAACCCTACCATGACCCTGAGGACCAAGCTGATCTGTTTAAGTGATAATTACAGCGGGACGCTGTTCATCTAGGAAGGGGGCAATGTCACTGAATAATTATTTTAAATATTCTGTGGTATATCATCATCAATATTTGCATAGTCATCACCCCTTACCATTCTTGTATATTATTACTTGTAAATAATTTTTTAGAAATAGTTTGCATTTTATAAATAAATTATTTTTACTTAAACTTTTGTTATACTCGTTATCATTACCGTGACAATATTTTTATTATATAGTTTTTTTTACACTATATATATATATATTAAACAATTTAAAAAGGTTTCCGGAGATGAGTTTATTTTCATATCAAAAACCGTCTCAAGTTTTCGGGAATCTCTGCCCTTCCACAGGAGAACATATGCAATGAATAAAACACCGCCCGAAGGTAATATTTTGGCATCAGGCGGTGTTTTATTCAACATATTTGTTCTCCTGTAGAAGGACAGAGAGATACCTGAAAGCTTGAGGCAGTTTTTGAAATGAAAAGAAACTCATCTCCGGAAATCTTTTTCAATTATTTAATTAATGTCCAGTAGATTTAAATCTATTCATATATATATTTATATTTTCTAAATATTAATAGATATATATTTATTTTTAAATTTATTTGATTTTACAATCGTTGATTTTTCGCCTAGGTTTGCCATATTAACATAAAAGCAGGGTAGGTATAATTGGAACAGAGGTGATGTTGGAGAGAAAGAATTCCAACAGGAACAACAATAGCGGCATTCCCTGCAGATTGACTTTTAATGCCACCGTTCTCTATATTAGCCGGGAATATTTGCCGACAATAAAACACGCATTTAATAAATTGATTTAATATCGCTCCAAATGGACGCTCTATGTTAATTTAAACAGGGCAACAAAGCCCACACATCCATTTTCATTAGAATTGGTGGAAATTAGTTTTTGGCGAATTTTTGTGCCATTCTTAGAAGACAATTGTTAGGAATAATTGGCGCTTTGACAATAAATGATGAAATAGTTTTAAATGTAGAGAGAGAGAGCTGGCTTGTCAATGGAATCTCTGATTTGAAATAATGACTTTGACCACGAAAAAAATACTGTTGCGATATTCCTTTGGTATTTTTACTTTCAATACCATTCTATTTTTTGCTGATGGGTAAATATTTTCTTTTAGAACTAATTGGTGAATGTCTTGCGTCTTTTTTTGCATCTAATGGCTGTTCAGATGTTGAATAACATTTTGTTCTTTGGTAAACATGAGATAGGAGACCTATTTTTTGCAATTTGCAATTTTATATTAAATAAGGTTATTTCCCATACATATAGGATTATTCTCTTTACATATATAGCGTTATTCCTCTCTTATACATATAGGGATGTTATATATACATATAGGTACATCCCATATAAATATAGGGTTATTCCATATACATACTACTCTGATCAAAAGGTTTCGACACTTTGCTCATAAAGTCCTGAAAACCCAATATATTTTCTCCCGGTTTGTGGCAAACGCAAGCGTCGCCCTTGGCTTGGAGACCTACCAATTTTCAAAATTCACGCGCCACAACAGCGCGAGCAGCGGCTGTTCGAAGTGAAGCCATTTAGCCCGTGCTTCTATTTCGTTAGTCACCGAAATGGAGGATCAACGAATTTGCATCAAGTTCTGTGTGAAAAACGGATTCAAGGAAGCCGAAATTTTTTGGATGTTGCAAACAGCCTACGGGGATGCCATCATGAGCCGAAGAAGAGTTTTCGAGTGGTACAAGCGCTTCAAGGAGGGTCGGGAAGAGACCGCCGACAACGAGCGTTCCGGGAGACCGTCCACATCAACCACGCCTGAAAAAGTGGTTAAGGTGTTGGAATTGGTGCGTGAAGACCGACGAATAACTGTCAGGGAGGTCGCCGAAGAAGCAGGGATATCATTCGGGTCGACTCAATCGATAATGAAGGACATTTTGGGAGAGTGATGTGCTTTTATAAATTTTGGTAAACGACCACCAATTTTAAAATTATAAATATATATAACAAAGTTAGGTAACCACAATCGCGTCATATATACAAAAATGTTACGTTAGTTTAATTATTGGAATTTAGCAGCTTGTGGGGTGGCAAATCAGGATGAAGTATTTTCACTAATACATTGTGGCATGGATAGGCAAAAACGTGTAGACTGTATATTTTACTCTAGAGGTATTGTTCAAAATAACCAAACAGGGTTCAGTATGAGTGTCTGGTTTAGTATTCTTGATATTTTAAAAACAACTTAAATTTCAATTTGTTTTTGTAACTTTCAAAGTATTCTTCTAAGAAATTTATTAAAATAAATATTGTCGAAAATGCTATCATTTTAAAATATAAAAGATAATTCAGTCGTCTTCTTGTTAACCTGCGCCACAAAAAATCAGCTTCGGTTAGACTATGATTGGTTTGATGATAACGTAGAAAGTCAAAAACCTTTCATTATATATTCTTGCACCACGCTGATGAGGGCCAACAGCCCGAAACGCTTACGTGGTTAGCTTTTATTGATTAATTAAGAATTGGTATTTTGCCAATTCAGGATAATTAAAAATCAACAAAAATAGTTGGCATTTATTCCGATAGATGGGGCTAGCCATCAGTAACTTTCAGTTGCACGATAAGAAGATGCCATTTTTTTCATAATATATTTTTTCATTAAAAAAACCATGAATAAGCTAATGTCACTGTATTAGAATCATATATACGACTTTAAAATCTGTAAAAAAATGCATATACATTTTAGCATTTTTACACAGTATATAGTAGATATTACCTCAGTATAGCACAGACAGTATAGGAGATATATTTCATTTTTGGAATGTATAGTTAGCTGGAAATTATACTTCTAGGTATTCCTGTCGAAGGACATGTTATCCCGAAAGCTAGAGAAAATGAAAATGGTACAAGAATATTAACCCTGGATTGCTTGTTGCTATCATTGAATTTAGTAACTGTCTCATAAAAAGAATTGACAGGTGTCGCGATCTTGTAACACCAGAGTTTGTGAAGAAACGTGTTATTATCCTTCTATTGGTGACAATCGGAAATTTGGCAAATTTATATTCCAGGTGCGGTATAGGTAACCAACCTGTCAGCAGCCAGATGTGCTGGGGATTCTGTGATCCTCACGGCATACTCGATAACATTAAAGTGTCATGTTTACATATAGGTAATCTGAAGGTGAATAACTCTATTGTTTATTAGTCCATGTCAATTGATTTAAATCTCCTGGATATTAATCAAACAAATGATACAGGTTTCTAGAGATGTGTTTCTTTACTAAACGTAAGCTTTCAGGAATCTTTGTCCTTCTAAAGGATTACACAAAAACATATTGTTGTGTCTTTGCATATTTGTTCTTTGTGTAGCACAATTTACATAGTTTAAATTTAAAATATTTGTGGTATAAATAGGACTTAAGAATAAAGTTAAGGAGTCCAGTCCAGTCTGAGGAATAGAGAAGTATTGTTGCCTTTAACTTCTTTTGCTACTGTAGCTTTTAGCTTGACAAATAACATCCGTTTCAAGTATACGAGTGGTTTCGTGGCCCAGAGCGACACGACACATATAAATACCTTTAATTTATTTATCTCAATTTAAAGCGCTATATCCCTATAATGATACTTGCACTGTCATACATGTATGCCTTTACATCTGTCTATATATATTTATACACTAATTTTAGACCGTGAATAGAATAGTTATATGATATTAACGAGGAGAAAGAGAAAAAAAACGAGAAAAAGAAGTGTACAAAAGAAAGAAATGTCTGACAATATGTACAATCAACATAATATAAAGATGATGATTTTATATAAATCTATATTAATAAAATGGAAATTTCATAAGAGGACATCACTAAAAACTTTCGTTACAATGCATCAATTTCAACCAAATTTTCAACATTTATGTAAAACGAGATGGAGCAGGTTTTGCTTAACATCAAAATATATTTCCTAACATTAACATGCGTAACTTCGCTGTTATCGATTAAATACAAAAAAAAATCAACAGAGTTGATTTTATTTATATATAAATACAAAATTAAATTTCAACAGAGTTAATTTTTTTACATACTAGCTAATAATCTCAATCTAAAAAATATTCAAAACAAGCAATTTTAAGATAACACCATATGTAAAACAGTCGGCCAAGAAAACAACAACGATATTACATCTTTCTCACATATTCACACACAATCTTGATTAATAATTAAAACTAATCTTTAACATTGTTTATTATACTTCAACTTTTATTTCTACATTTGTTTTTAAATACCCAATTGTTTTATCATGTTTCTAATTTCGCCTAACAAATATACAAATTTATAGTGACCAACATATGCAAATTTTATCTTTGTTTTTATTTAACTTGATATCGTAAACATAACATCCATTGTAAGCATTTTTCTGTTCACCTTCCGTGGTTTCTCTTTTCTCTGATAGTTTTTAGGTGTAGTATATTTTCTTATTACTAGACTACAAACATTCCCTCGAGAAAAACCTGGGCGAAGTCGGGTACATCCGCTAGTACATAATATTGAAAATAGAGCAATCCATAAATAAATCTTTAATTGAAAAGGCATATATTGGATCAAAATATCATTTATTTTACCAATATTTCAGTTGGCTGAACGCCAACCCTTCTCAAGGTGTTATAACATGTTTTTTTTTTAAATATGTTATAACACCTTGATAAAGGTTGGCGTTCATCCAACTGAAATAATGGTGAAATAAATGATATTTTGATCCAATATATGCTTTTTTAATTAAAGATTTATTTATATATAAATATAAAGATAGATATAGAAATATACAAATTCTATCCTAATATTTAATTTATATATAAATGGCACCTTAACGGCGTTTATATGTTTCCATGTACTCCTGTAGAAGGACAGAGATGTCCGAAAGTTCGAGATTACGTTTAATTAAGATCAAGAAATCATCTCCAGAAACCTGTAGCATTTGGTTGATTATAAGTCGATATGTTGAGTAAAGACCGAGTGTTTGAATGCTGTAAATAGGAACGTCTATTCCACAGCCAACTTGTGGGAATATTCCATCCCCTATATCTCTTTATGTATCAATATAACGTTTAAGATAAACATTTAAATAAGTCGGCTATGGATGATTTGCCAGTGATTTACAAATGGTATATTCCTTTCTTTTCAGGGGATAAAATAAATTGAAATAACAGAAATTCCGAAAATAAGGTAAATTTTCAATGTAAGTTTGACCATCTATGTGTTTTATACTGAGCTATCGGCGATGTAGACAAACGTTTGTATGTGTGTATATATACGTCATTGCCAACGATATGAGACTTATTAGACTTTTAGTTTTCAGATGTTATATATATCCTAGATTAATAAAATGAATAATAAAATAATACTACAGATGCAGTTTATTATACCCCCAATCATATCCTATTAAGAGAATTCCTCAATGTTTCCAGAGATACTTTATTTACTCTTAGCTACGAGCAGTAAGAAGATTCCTTCTATCAGATATATATACACCCGGTACCCATTATGATGTTAGAGGTAGATCCTTATGTTATGATTATGTTATGTTTCTTTCTAAACAAATATATTTCTTGAAAATGAAGATACTTCGGCCAGCAAATCTTTTTATCTTCACTTTTCTGTTCACCTTCCGTGGTTTCTCTTTTCTCTGATAGTTTTCAGGTGTAGTATATTTTCTTATTACTAGACTACAAACATTCCCTCGATAAAAACCTGGGCGAAGCCGGGTACATCCGCTAGTACATATATATATTGAAAATAGAGCAATCCATAAATAAATCTTTAATTGAAAAGGCATATATTGGGTCAAAATATCATTTATTTTACCAAGATTTGCTGGCCGAAGTATCTTCATTTTCAAGAAATATGAATGCCGGCCAGGCAGCCCCAATATTTACGATAAACAAATATATGTTATATAAATAAAATATGTCTGTTTATTTTTGATTATCTTGAGGGTTATGCTATGCAGTCGTGGTTAAAATCTTGAAAATATAATAAAAATAGTGAAGTTCAAAAATAGCTTTAATTGAGATTTTGGAATATATAAAAACATAATTTGATAAAGTACTGCCTGGCTTAAGGCGTCAGAATAAAAAAATGAAAAACTTTACAAAAGGTTTGAGCAGGCCCTTGGGAAACAACAACAATGAGATTTTACAGGGGAAGTGTGACCTCTGGCGGTCGCTTTAACAGAGTATTTGTATCTATGAAATATAATTTTTTTTAAATAATATAATATTTTAATATAACATATATATATATATATCAACACTCAACTTCAACACTACAATTTATTATAAATAAATTAACTAATAAATATAATTATAAATTTATCGACTCAAATAAAAAAATCATTAACTATTTAATGAACACAATTGGACAAACATTGAAACAGTACACACATTTGACTTTGAGGACCTATATTCTAAAATAAATTTAAGAGATCTAAATAATAAAATAACCAATTTATTTAACGAAATCATCAATGACAAAACTTTCCACATTAAAATTATTCATAACAGATATAAAACAATTAAATTAGATCTAAAAACAGCAAAAACTCTACTGGAAACATTTTTAAATTTTAACTATATAGAATTTAAAAATAAAATATATATTCAATCAGAAGGCGTTCCCATGGGAACATCTTCAAGTCCTTTATTAGCAAATTTAATATTATTCTGGTACGAAAGAGAATACTTTCTACAAAATAATGTTAACTGGCAAATGTTCCGTTATGTAGATGACATCATAATATTTAATAATCCACAGTTCAAAAACTTAATACCTAAAATTTATCCTAAATACTTGAAACTTAAGAACAATGAAAAAATTTATAGAAACAAAAAAGTTAACTTTTTAGACCTAAATATAGACCTTACAAATAATGCTATTAAAATTTATAATAAAAAAAGTAATTATAATTTCAATATTATAAAATACTGTAATATGAATTCTAATATATCATTAAATTGTTGTAAAGGTATATACTTTGGACAGTTTCTAAGATTTTATAGAATAAATAATATATTAGAAAATTTCATAGAAGATGTTAAAAATTTAAACATGGAATTTATTAAAAACAAATTTAGTATCAGACAAGTAAAATATTTCAACAGTATATCTATTATAAAATACTTAAAAAAAAATAAATGGAAGTATCCATTTATTAAATCAACTTTCTATAATTTCTCTCAATAATAACTAATACAAATTTATAATCTTTAACAATTAGTTAAACTTAAATTAAATAGCTGATTTGAAGATTTTTTCACAAGATATTTAAAGTAATATTGTATAGAATTCATTTTGTTTAATCTCCAATTTCTGGGGAGGAAAATGGAAATTAAATAAAAGTGAATTTTCACATTTAATAGCTTTATTAAACTCTAATAATTTGCCTTTTTAAAGGAATATTGAAAGATGAATAAGTGTTGAATCAGTTATTTTAATATAACTAGCTGTAAAGATTATAAAGTTTGGTTTTCTTCCATTAACTATCTTTTCTTTCTTCTTTGAATGTCTTGTTGTTCTAAAACTTCAGAACAAACGGTCTAATTTTGTCCCCCCCCCCCACAACATGTGTCATCCAGAAATAGATGTTTACAGTTGAAGGCGTCGCGGGCAAGGTAGGTTCACAGTTGGAATTTGTTAATGGATTTTGTTATATCTGTTCCTATAAATGTTTCACTGAAGTAACTTTATATTAACACATAAAATCCGGTTGAAAAGAGATCTATGACGTAATAGAGAAGGGATGAAACGCCGCTGAACTTCTATTTGAGAATTCCCGGTTCAGCAGATCTCTTTTTTCAATAATTACTCCAATTTAATTTTTTTTTTGTATATGACTGGTTTACCATTAGGGTTAAAACATAATAACCAAACTTATAACAAAAGTTAATTAATAGTATAGATATATTACTAAATACAACTATTTATATTCATATTTTAAAATAAAAAAATTTAAAAAAAATCATTTAAAAAAAAAAAAAAGGATAAAATATAAAATTATAAAAATATATATATATATACTAACAATCTTATCTACCTTCTTCACAAAACTTTTTGTTTTCTTATTATTAGTTTGATTAAAAGTGCATGGTTCTGTCTTTCTCTCTTTTCTCTAACTACTAAAATATATAATATTATATATATTCTCACTTCTATTATTCTATATATAGGATTAGAGTATGTCTAAATGACGTGTAAAAGCCGATGCAAAAGACGTTACGTTGTTAAATTTTATTGTTATTAATTATAAATATATATGGTAATTTAAACCAACAACCCTATATTGTATAATTACTTATAACAAGATTGTCATGTTGTATATAGAAACACATCTATAAATAATTATATGCATGATTAATCTGTGTCATTGCATCACCATATGTAATGTACTTTGTACAAACTAAGGATGAATAAATAAAACTATGTAATAGATGAGGAGCTAAGTTAAAGCAAGATTGAGCATCAAAAACGTCTAAATTCGAGACAACCCTGAAAAGGAATTCGGCAGCCCGTTGCCATCTGGTCCAAAGGGTGCAGAATGCCCCAGACGTTCAAAGTTCAAATTCGCAGATGTCTCCCCCCCTCCTCGGGAATGGTATTTAAACACCTCGGTTTTAGCCGACAAAAGTTAGTCAGCAGTCACCCCTTCCACCGTCAGCGTGAGCCCTTGTCAGTCTTAGCCAGGACTACCTCAGCGTCATGTAAACAGTAAGAACCCTTCTAACTCCATCTTGCTTAGCTCAACTCCTATCTGTTCATGGAACTTTCCTACTTCAGCTGTGTCTCTTCGTTTTGTGTGTGTGGACATTCCCAAGCTTTCCGCTCTGCCTCGACCACGACTGCCTGTACTCTGTGAAAACTGTTAAAGGTCTTCCAAAGTGCAGAGAGGTACTGGAAAACTCTCCACGCCCTGACTGTCCCTCTCGGCTACTACAGGTTTGACCACCGGTTACCACAGCCTATAGCGAGAGTCGACAGGATTCTACAAGAGGCTACCAGACCTCAACATATTACAGAGAGTCGACAGGATAACTCAAACGAAGGACACCACAGTGAAGAAGGTAAGAAGACTGTCCAGATAGAAAAGAGAGAAAGAGCCAAGATGGAGGAGCAAACCAACCCGTCCAACGATACTGCCGAGCAATCTGTCCCCAAACAAGAGACGACATTTGAAGAGGAAGAAACGTCGCCACCCCAAGGTACCTCCACAGACCCGCTGACACAGATCGCCGATGCCCTGAGTAAACTGCTGGTCGCCCGATCTCCTAGGGAGATAGACGTGAGTCCATACGATGGCACCTTTGAAGCCCAGAGCTTTTTCGACAACTTCGATGCCCAAGCAGACCGAGCGGAGCTGACCTACACGGACCGCCTACGCAAGTTACCCTGCTATCTGCAAGGTAAGCCCCTCCAATATTTCCGAAGCCTTCGGTTAGATAGGTTATATTATAATGATGCCCGCCAGACACTGATAGACCTATTCCCAGCAACGACAGAAGCGTCGTTTGCACGCTTTTTGGCCATCAAATTGACACCCCAAATGTCCCTAGAAGACTACTACCAAAACAAAACGGTAATGGGCATGAAATTGAACCTACCCACCGACATATTAATAGAGTCTCTGACCGACGGACTACCTGTCGCAGACCAGCGATTAATCGCAACTGTGCAGCCAAACACCATTAAGGAATGGTTCGACCTAGTGTCAAGAATAAGAGGAACTCAGTGCGCCACCAGTGCAGTGTACCAGCGCCAAGTAGACAAGGCTCCACACCCAACCTACCACAACCCACCACCGCGGTACAACAACCAGCGGTCATCACGTGTAACGTACCAAGTTACATCGCCACCCTCGCCTTGCAAGTATTGCAATGCTATGCACTGGCACTCCCAGTGTGAACAACGGTTCCCACAGAGCCGAACACGCCCAGTCTACAGCGCCAGACCACGCACAACCACTGTACCCAAAACGTGGTACCCACACCCGGCCCAAGGTCCAACCTCCGAGCCATGTTCCCCAAGTCCAAGCTGCAAGCCAAGACGACTCTACAAGCCCCGCGAGCAACTCAACGGTAGGAAAATCTGCAACCTTTTTTCGTTGAACAGCTAATAATATGGACTGAACTGTCACCAAATGTAAATTTTCCCTTTTTAATAGACACGGGAGCATCTATTAACATACTTAACTTGGATATTTTAAGAACCATAGAAAATAGATTACCATATAAAATTATTATCCATCAGTACAGTTTAACTATAAATGCAATAGCCAACAATGTAAATACCCTTGGATATATTTTTTCAAAACTTAAAATCGGTAACCTCACCCAAAAACTAAAATTTTTTATAGTAGAAACTTCACTACCTTTTGGTATTTTATCTATTAATACTCTTAAAATATTTAAATTAATTATAGATTTTAATAATCTCCAAATTTATCAAAATAATGATGCTCTCCCAACAAATGTCTATAAGTTCACCAAGCGCAAAGAGGATTTATGTCCCAATCAACCGAGGGAAACAGCCATTTTTACCACCCTCCCCTCGAACCAGTCTTGTTTACATGTGGCGGAGCCTGCCCCTATATTTTCCCCCACTGTTGTATCACCCCCTATATCTCCTGCTCATGATATTGAGTTATCTATACCTTCTAATGTGGCACCTCATTTAGAACATTGTCCACACGAACTTCACCGAATTCTATATGAATTCTCGCATGTGTTCTCTACTAACAAATACAACGTGCCCAAATTGAACATACCCCCGGTAAAAATCAATACCACCACAGATAAAATAATAGCATTACGCCCATATAGAGTGCCACTACACGACCAACAAGAAATACAGGCCCAAATAGAGCAAATGCTCCAATATGGAATTATTACCCCGTCAGTCTCACCTTATGCCAGTCCAATAACTCTCGTTACGAAACGTGACAAAACGAAACGTTTCTGTATTGATTACAGAAAACTCAATGAAATCATCGCTCCAGACGTACATCCTTTACCTTTAATAGAAACCATTCTTGATAAATTGTCGAAAGCCAAATACTACTCTTCTGTAGATATAGCATCCGCATATTGGCAAGTGGAAATAGAACCTAACTCACGTAATCTACTAGCTTTCGTGACGTTAGATAGTCAGTACGAATTTTGTAGACTTCCTTACGGATTTAAAAATTCGCCACAGATATACCATCGTGCCATAAACCAGGTCATGCAAAAATATAAACTAAATTTTGTTACCCATTACTTCGACGATTTCATTATTTTTTCTGACACCTTAGAGGATCATCTACAACACCTACAACAATTTCTAACGGTGTGTCAACACGAAAACATCACACTCAATTATAATAAATGTTCATTTTTTAAAACAAATATAGATTTCTTAGAAAACACTGTTACCGCAGGTACTTATGCACCACAGACGCGCAACCTTGATACCATAAATGCCATCAAACCACCTACCAATCAAAAAACACTACAATCATTTTTAGGAGCAGTAAACGTTTATAATAAGTTTATAGCAGATTATGCCCGCTTACGAACACCTTTAAATAAACTACTTAAAAAGGATGTAAAATGGAATTGGGACCAAGACTGTCAACAAGCTTTCACCTTACGAATTATAACAGGGGTTTGCCAACCTACAAGAATCGACTGGCTTCCAGTTCTTGCTCACATCTCTCCGCCTGAGCTACGCAGAAAGGAAGCCACCAAGAAAATGTACCAAAAACTCTTGGATTCACCCGACCTCGAAATTAACCCAATCCTACAGTCTCCCCCAAAACATAGACTAAAATCAAGGAATCCGATATGGTCCAGAGGAAACCAACTTCTCTCCCAAAATTTTAATATCTCAGAAGCATGGACAAATTCCTGGATCAGCTCCGATATCCCAAACAAGAACCTCATCACAAGCCCAAGTGTCAAGATCCCAGGTTTTTCCCTCCCTCGACGAGAATGGGTGCTTCTAAACCGCTTTAGGACAGGACAGGGAAGGTGTGCAGAGCTGATGAAGTTATGGGGCTACACCAAAGATCCAAATTGTGCCTGCAACGCCCCACAATCAATGTCCCATATACTAGATGACTGCCCGCTGTACAAATTCAATGGAGGAATCTCCAATCTCCACTCTGTCACCCCGGAAGCCCTGAACTGGCTGAAGGCCTTGCCTCTCAGACTTTAATGACCGAGAAGTCCTCAATTCTTTTTTCTAGATTTGATTCATTTTGTCTCCTCTCTTATTGTAAAGACGTTGCTGTATCACCTCATAAGCATAAATAAAAAGAGAGTTTAACCAGTAAACCAGTACTACACTTGTATCAAGTCGGTTTACCATGCCGCCTTTATTGCGACGCATCCACCCAAGGGATCGCAGGCATACTCAAACAGGTACATCCAGACGGACAAGTACATCCTGTACAATATTTCAGCCGCGCCCTTAGAGCACATGAGAGAAACTACACCGTTTCCGAACTCGAGTGCCTCGCCATCGTCGAAAGTGTAGACAAATTCCGAATATACCTCACCGGTATAAAATTCACCATATACACAGATCACCAAGCTTTACAATGGCTAAAAACTATAAAAAATCCGTCAGGACGACTCTTTAGATGGAGCCTGAGACTATCTACCTATAATTACGAAATCCACTACCTCAAAGGCAGCCAACAGTACGAGGCAGATTTACTGTCACGAAACCCCTTTGTAGGATTTATCAGTGCTGATATTATAAAACAGAATCAACCAACACAACACACAGCATCCACATTCAACATTGATACAAACGGCTTACATACCATTACCCGAAAAGGTGTAACTAAAATAATAATTCCCGAAACCCTGCAAAATACTCTCATGAACAAAGTTCACCAAGAATATAACCACCCAGGCATCTCTCAGATGACCCGCATAATTACTACCCAGTACTACTGGAAAGGTATCTCTAAATCTATAGAAAAATTTGTCAGGTCGTGTCACACCTGCCAAATCATTAAAAGGCCCAAAGGTAAACCCTATGGTGCCCTCGGACAAATTCCACCACCTCAACAACCATTCGACTTAATCTCTATAGATACCATAGCTGGATTTTCGAAATATGGACACTCCAAAACATATCTACACGTAATAGTGGATCATTTGACGCGATATGCTTGGACCTTTCCATCGAAGTCCACCAGTACCCTAACGTACATACAAACCCTCAAGACTGTATTACAACAAGGATTTCCAAAACGCCTATTATCTGACAGAGCGCCCGCTTTTACCTCAGAAAAATTCCGTAAATTTCTAATAACACATGGTATACAACCCCTGCTCACCACAAGCAATAACCCACAGGCAAACGGTTTAATAGAACGCTTAAATGCCACCATTACAGGCAAACTCAGACTAGCTTATCTAGAAAATCCAAAAGCTTCCTGGACTCAACTTGTTAAACGCGTCACTCAGACGTACAATAACACACCCCATTCTGTCACAAGTTTTCCACCCACCTACTTAATGTTCAATGTTGTCCCCCCAGATCTAATAACTCATCTTAACTCATACCCCGAAATAACTAGAGCTAGAGAGATAGCACGCTCTCGTACCCAAATTAAGCATAAAAAAGATAAAGAAACATTTGATAAGCAGCACAGAACACCACATTTCGAAGTGAATGATCTTGTTCTGGTCAAAAATTATAGACACCCCGACACAGGTAAATTAGCACCATATTTTACTGCACCATACAAAATAATTGAAATAATTTCACCCAATGTCGTTCGAATAGATCGCCCCAATCAACCTCTCAATAGAGACAGCGACACCATACATGTCAATAAATTAAAATATTACACAGAGAATGTTCTGTACATTACACCTCCTCATACCCGATATGTTCAAAAAGAACAGCGAATGTCCCCAGATGTATATCTCAGTGAATTCAAACATTTGACTCCAGATATCTTCGAAACGCAACTTTACCGAAATATACCGCCACAAACTTCCCAGCCATTCCTACATTTAACTCCAGATTTATTTAATAGCGATCGTTTTAAAACAAACCTCAAGTAGCGACCAGAAAATTTCCCGTTAAATTCAAAATCCTATTCTATCTACCTTACACCAACCCAAATATTTCTTTGAAACCGCCAGACCTAGAACTAGAGGAGAAGGAATTTAACGCTGTAGACAAGCCCCCAGTAATATAATCCCCGACGATAAACAGCGGCAATTGCCCTTTAGTCGACCCCGTTTCATGTATATACAACGCCTCTCTCCCCGCTAACAAAGCTGTAAACTAAAAATCCGCTGTCGGAACGACCACCATATGTGTTTCCCATCAGCCATTTATATTTTCCCCAGAATTTCACAAATTCCCCGACAGAGTCATAAAAATACCGGACTGATAGACTAAACAATTCGAGACACCATGTGCGTCACCTAGATCTATCGCCACCCTTCCCCTAACTGTCCCCCAGTCCTACATTCCCCATGTCCCGCATTCTTTTTTTCCACACTTCTTACTACATTAACAGTCGATATCTTAACCTAACTTTTAAAAACATTTGGACATTTGAATTTGGACAAGACCTTCCTTAAATTGAACATTTTTAATATTTTAATCCTGTGTAAATCTCTATTTTTTTTTCTACATATCAAACATTTTACATGTTAAATTGAGATCACAATCTACTTATATTCTGTTTTTTTTTTGTATAAAATATTTTATTTTTTATTTTTATTTTTGCCTTTCAATTATATAATCACTAGTTTTTAATCCAACATTATATATAAAAAATCAATTTTATTTTTCATAATATTATTTTAGTATTACAAAAGATATATTTGTTTTCAAAAATCACTTTAATTCTTCATTATTATTACTTTTATATATTGATTGTTTGATTTTATCCACTTAAACTTTATTCAACCACAATGATATTGCTATATTTTTATTCATTTTATATTTGTTTTTATACCTTTATATAAAATGACTATGTTATCATTAACTTTCGGGCATACAACAATCTATTTATCTAACCACTTCAGTGTACTTTACACTACTATCTTCTTAGTCATTGCTTCACATCAACGTAGAAAAACGATAGTACTGCTTGACAATTTTTTGATTTCATAATTTCAACAAACTATTTGATCAAAGTTCCCCAGAATTAAAGATCCCAACTTCTGGCCTTGAACACGTTTCAAAAGTTTACTACAATCATCCCTAGAGCATAATCACCCACGCAAACACAAAGCGTCCACAACTCAATTTTTTAGCTCTAGCGGACCACAATCAACCTTTGATTTTAAGTCAAGTCAGATCACCTACTGTCGCTACAACAATTCTACTTAACGCATGACTCCATTTCACCCCTTTCAATCATATTAAAAACTTGTTCTTCAACAACTTTTCAACGCAATAACCCTACAATTGTGACAAAGCACTGTAACCCTTATACAGGATCACAGGTGAAACATTGCCTCGGAAGACGCACAAGTCTATATCCTCGCTTTGCACCTGGACCTAAGTATTTGATTACCTGTGTAATACTTACAATTGCATATTCTTTAGCCACTAACCCTTTCCAACGCCCGCCAACAATCTCTTAAAACATCATCATTATTTTTTATCAAACAAAGGTTTTATCTTAATTTCTCTTTTATATGAATATCATAACTTTTAAATTAAACATAAGTTGTATTTTTTAGAATTTGCAGATATATCCAAACAAAACAACTTGTTATAGCCCTTTTTAACCCTCACAGTTTAAATTAATTAAAATAAATTTTAATTACTTACCTGTGTTAGAGAGGCTTTACCCGTTTAAACCCGGATAAACCCTTTCACTCCCGGGGCTCATCTATGGTAATTTAAACCAACAACCCTATATTGTATAATTACTTATAACAAGATTGTCATGTTGTATATAGAAACACATCTATAAATAATTATATGCATGATTAATCTGTGTCATTGCATCACCATATGTAATGTACTTTGTACAAACTAAGGATGAATAAATAAAACTATGTAATAGATGAGGAGCTAAGTTAAAGCAAGATTGAGCATCAAAAACGTCTAAATTCGAGAAAACCCTGAAAAGGAATTCGGCAGCCCGTTGCCATCTGGTCCAAAGGGTGCAGAATGCCCCAGACGTTCAAAGTTCAAATTCGCAGATGTCTCCCCCCCTCCTCGGGAATGGTATTTAAACACCTCGGTTTTAGCCGACAAAAGTTAGTCAGCAGTCACCCCTTCCACCGTCAGCGTGAGCCCTTGTCAGTCTTAGCCAGGACTACCTCAGCGTCATATAAACAGTAAGAACCCTTCTAACTCCATCTTGCTTAGCTCAACTCCTATCTGTTCATGGAACTTTCCTACTTCAGCTGTGTCTCTTCGTTTTGTGTGTGTGGACATTCCCAAGCTTTCCGCTCTGCCTCGACCACGACTGCCTGTACTCTGTGAAAACTGTTAAAGGTCTTCCAAAGTGCAGAGAGGTACTGGAAAACTCTCCACGCCCTGACTGTCCCTCTCGGCTACTACAGGTTTGACCACCGGTTACCACATATATAATTAACTAGATGATGTGTTAGAAGTAAAGGATTTTTTTTTCTCTCTATCTATACTAAATAATAACAATTTACAAATTTTATAATTTGAATGTAAATAATCAAAATAATGAAGATAATTTTAATAGAAAACTTACAACTATTTATTGTTATAATTAATTTAGATTTAGCTTGCTAATCTAACCAAATCTACTTGATATGATTTTTCATTCTTATCAGTTTGCTCCTTGAGTTTTAAATGTAGAATCACTGTTATATTTTTATTATATAGTTTTTACACTATATATATATATATATATATATACATAAATAAATTTAGATATTTTAATATCTTCAGTTTATCAAATTTATGCCTTAACGCTTTAATATGACTTCTGTAGCATGGGCCTTGAATTCTATGTCTTACAGGTAATACTGAGTTACTGAAACCAATAGACAAAGCTTTCTGGTTAGTGCTTCTGTATATATTCAAGGAATGAACAACAAAGCTTCCAAATAGATTGGATCTCCTATGCAAAATATTGTCTCGAGACAAAATCGAAAACATTATTATTTGTTCCGTCGTTTGATCCAAAAGATGCTAAGTCCTAAAGAACTGTTGGCTTACAGGTCATACTCTCACCTAGTAGAAAACAGATATTCTTGGAAAGAAGAGGGGCAAACACTACTGGATTTAGTTCAGTTTTAGAATTTTTTTCTGAACCGACAGCTTGTTCTAAACCTCAGAATTGGTTTCGATGGCCAAGGAATAGCAATTTTTGGAATATTGAAATCACAAAATATTTATCTATTCGAATTTTTGGGTCAAAGTTATCTATATGCAATGAGACAAATATTCAAATCTCTAACGCAACAATATTTTATCTTGGAATAATGTATCTTGACTAAATATTAAAGAAACGAGTTACTTTAATTTACAGTACCTAGCAACAAAACAGCAAAAAAGTCTGATTAGGAAGCAAGGAAACTGCTCAATACACGAGACCAAGGCTTCCCTTTTGGATCGTGGGCGGGCTTCAATCGGCAGGAAATTTGATATGGGCTTCCTCAGCCTGTACATGGACAGGTGACAGGACGTACCTTCTAGCCCTGCCGTTCTCTATATTTCCAGATCAATTCTGTATATATATATATATCTAAAGAGACAAGGGTCGCCTCTCCCATCAAAATAGACGTCTAAAACCAGACGCCATCTATTGACCGTCGCCGCAAACTAGCGGCCTCGGGTCGGTGACAAAGCCACAACACAATCTTTGGCAAACTGAAAAGCGTCCACCTAGAGACCATGTTTTCGGGCTAATGGCCCTCGTCAGCCTAGGGCGGACTTTATTACATGAGATCCACACGGGATCTAATGGAATCTTGACAATGGAATAAAGTCCGCCCTAGGCTGACGAGGGCCATTAGCCCGAAACCATGGTCTATTTTGACGGGAGAGGCGACCCTTGTCTCTTGAGATAAATTTGCTCCCGGCAACATTTCTATCTATATTTATATGTTGTAATAAACTGAGTGGAGCCGACACATCGTCTTAGCGGGCTCCTCATCCAACATGCAGTCATGGGGCCAGAGTGGAAGTGCCCTAGCCTGATGATAAATATAGACCACACTCACAGGAACATGGTTACCTGTGTTTATAGAAGGCAGCACCCAGGTAGGTGAGGTGGACTATGGGAGTCGTGGGTTCGCTGGTTATTCTGACAGCATGGCGACCTGGCTGCTATCTATACTGTGCTCCTCTCTGTGAGCTCAGAAGAAACTCAGCCTATTTTCTAATGATGACGTCAGAGAGGTCGAACATTTTTGGGTGTCCGTGTCCAATCAAGGATTGGCCTTCTCGATTTTCATGTTCTTTTTAGCTTCTTGAACAATGTCAATGATCTGTAATTCAACCTTACTGGGTGCCTCGCCTTTCTTTTCCAGGGGTATCTTTATTGAACGCCATTTTGAAGTTATATATCCATGGTTTGATATATCTATGGTGAACATTCCTATGTGCAACTTTGTTTACACACAACAATAATGATACGACACATATATATTGTTGCACCGTCCTGGAGTGTTAACTTCATGTCAATACTCGATTGGTCCATATCAAGATTATAGGAGGGGGTCGGTGGAAGGAAGGTCTAAACCGTTGGTTTTCGACCACTTCGACCCGGGTTCGATTCCCGCATTGGGCACTTTTTTCTGATTAAAAAAAAAATGCTCCAATGGCCCTCGATTCTTGCACAAGTCTAACCCCACCAGCGAGTGCAAGTAACCAAACGGGGCTCTGGCATATTTGTAAGTACAAAGTCGAACTGCTTTTCACATGTGTAGACATGTGGTGCATTTACAGTAAAAGCAGTCGCCAACTTCTACCCACCATGATTATCATGGCCTGTACCACGTGTACTAGGGATAAGCAAAAAAAAAAAAAGATTATAAGTAAGACCAGAACGAGTAATTACAAAAAAAAAAAAATTTTAACAAGTATTTATCAATTTCGCCAGATCTCAAAATACAATTGAGATATATATATATAAAAACTATTTACAAATAAAAATCTGACGTCTCGTGACTGATGATTATTCACCGAGTAAACCACTACAGAATATTCTGTGACAATATATATAAAAAGAGGTTCTCTATATCTGTACAATTGTACCAGACTTTGTACACGGATATAAATAGAATCTTCAAGAAAATGATGAAAGAACACTGTCAATGAAATATGAGGATATAAGCAAAATGTGATATGTCGTTGATAAACAACAAAACCTCATTTTAACAGAACTGAAGAGACATGGAATTTTTAACCCAGGGAAGAATTTTCTTTAAAAAGATGATAATTTTTGTGTTCTTAGACTCTACAGCAAGTTAGATATACTTTTTTATCAAAAGGTCAATATGTAAAATTGTGTGTAGGTATTCTAACATTGACTTTTAAGGAACAAAAAACAAGATATTCTCAAAGAACAAATATGTTTTTATTACAAATTTCAAAAAAACTGTTTCCTCAACGTATTTTACCGAACAAATATGATCTAAACAATGAAAAAATCTTTCGCGTGTGTTACTGGCTTCTTTTATATTACACAAATGAATAATTTATTAGAGAAACTTTATGAGATTGTAGAAAATATATTTGATAAGAAATTCAGAGAATACAATGGAAGAAGTGTGATATTACGGATGGTGTTGGCTCAACAGCCCAAGCCACGGTGTCTCAGGAAGATGTCTGATGGCATCAGCTATGTAGGTCAGGCGACCTTCTAGCTTCTCAGAACCGTCTTTCCTAGAACTGTTGGATGGCACAAGTGCTGATATCCTCGATTCATATTGTAACAAAATTTATTAATTTTATTATTTTTATTAACAGAGTGGTCATTTTTATGTTTATACTTTGCTACTCTGTAAACATCCCCCTTTGCTTATCTTTTTGTTTACCATTCATAGTTTGTCCTTCCCTGAAAAAAATTGTTGTCTCATCCTGAAATTTTTGCCTTCCCTAATTTTCCACGTGGCAAAATATATAGCTTACATTATCGCATTGAATCGTAAACAACATTCTTTCAACATTTGATTTAAATCTCCCGTATAATAATTTAATAATTATAAAGGTTCTGGAGATGAGTTATTTTTATTTTATTAAAGTGATCTCAAGATTTCGGACATCTCTGTCCTTCTACTGGAGAATATATATAATGAATAAAATGCCGTATGATGCCAAAGGATTCGTTTATATATGTTTTTCTGTAGAAGAGCAGAGATGCCTGAAAGCTCGGGACTATACTTAAATAAAATAAAAAGAAACTCATCTTCTGAAACCTTTATAATTATTTAACATTCTCTCAACTAAATATTACTGATGGGTTGATCCATCTGTCGATATAAATATCAACTAATCGTTGATTTTTTAATTATCAAAAGATTATCTAAATACCCTTTCTTGATTATAATCAAGAAAACCTAACCACGTACACCTTTCGGGCTGTTGACCCACTATCAGCGTGGTGAAAGCTGTACCTCAACGCTAAATATAAAGATGATCTTTAGAGCCTAACATCGGGTCTCTCGAGTCGGCCTCCATCCTTTTTTAGGCATTACTCGGTCGAATCCGATTAAATCAGTCCTGCCAGGCTCCTAGAAATCCTCCCTTGGGTAAAAATATCTTCTTCTTTCTCATCTCCACTCAATCATATCTGGATGAAGTAGAATGCGTCTGCCTTTGTCATTAAGACTGGGAGCACTACTCAGTGGCAGGCCGACTTAGCTCCAAAAGAAATGGCCGCCTCTGACATGAGGAACAGACGTCATGTGCAGCCGCTCCTAACATGGAGTACAAACGCTGCTCATCCTGTATCCCTGGATTAGGAGCCCTTACAGGGTACTATCAGCCGGGCCAGCTGAGCCCAGGTTTTTTAGCGAGCCTGTTACTGCTCCCACTCCTCCTTTTTCATCCGGGCTTGGGACCGGCAAAGGCGGAGTTGGGTGTAAATAGGATCGCTTGAGCATCTTGAAAAATCATTAATCGGCTATTCGAGGCCGGAAGGGCGCAAGAACGCTAAACTATGTGAGAAAATGATGCAAATACCAAATTGTACTCGGATCAGGTGGATAGATTAAGGTGAAAGACATCCGCAATATTTAGTTGCTTGTCTTTAGAGTCGAAAAAGTCACGACAGGCAATTTAGACGTCTTGGAATGTTTCAAAGTGTATTCCACTTAGAAGTGTAGTCATGGGCCGAAATAATGCATAATAAGATAGTGCAATACCCGGGCTATAAGCAGGGAAAGGTAGATCTTCAATGTCCTTCAAATCCTTTAGTCTATTCATTGGTCTTCCTCTTTGTGAATGAACTTTTGATAAAGCCTGGTAAGAGAAAGACCAATGAATAGACTAAAGGATTTGAAGGACATTGAAGATCTACCTATCCCTGCTTATAGCCTGGGTATTGCACCATCTGATTATGCATTTTTTCGGTCCATGGCTACACTTCTAAGTGAAATACACTTTGAAACATTCCAAGACGTCGAAATTTCTTGTCGTGACTTTTTCGACTCTAAACATAGAAAATGGTATCGTCAGCAAATTGAAAACCTAGCAAAAGAATGGCTGACTGTTTTTAAAAATTACTGTCTCTACTTCAAAAAATAAATATTTTTTTGTTTATATATTATTTATATATAAATTTTTTGCTAACCTAGTACACGTGGTACAGACCATGATAATCATGGTGGGTAGAAGTAGGCGTCTGCTTTTACTGTAAGTACACCACATGTCTACATATGTGAAAAACAACTCGACTTTGCACTTACAAATGTGCCAGCGCTCCCCGTTCGGTTACTTGCAAGAATCGGGGGCCATTGAAGCTTTTTTTAATCAGAAAAAGTGCCCAATGCAGGAATCGAACACGGGTGGTAGCGGTCGAAAACCAACATTTTAGACCATCCTTCCATCGACCCCCGTATTTAAATCTTAATTATGGGAAGGGACGTTTGCTACAGCCTGGTAATTTATCCACTTGTTGATAGTAGAATCCCATTTTTGTACTATGTTTCAACTCTTCTGACAGTTTCGTACAGTACATTTAGACCAGTGAGACTACAGACTATGGCCTTCGAGATTTATTCCATGGGGTAACTAAATCTATGCAGCGCAGGTGGCGCTGGGAATCCAATAATTTCCTTAATCAACCAATGTAGCCACACAGAGGCCAATTCCTCCATTACATCATTACATTATATCAACTCAATCTTTTCCTTAATTATTCTTTGAAATATCCTCACGGAAAAATGACATGTCGCCATTCTAGTGATTTTTACCTGGAAGAATACCTTCGTATATCGGAAAAACAACCTCTACTTGGTATTTTTTGTTGGTTATAAGATTCTATTGGAAGTATCCTTAGTTTTTTCTATCGCTATTTTACAAAATACTAAGTAAAATATTCATATTTTCTTCTATGTGAATAAATAATAGAAAAAAATGAAAAGTCAGGTGTTGCTATTAAAAATAAAGAAGGCATAACATGACCAGGAGCACATGTGCTTTTTAGATTTAAATTCGTGGATGGCTTTTCTTGATTTATCAAGAAAATGAGTTGGTCAAATACAGGTTAAATCAACGTTTATTTGATTTAATTTCCACTAGTTGGCGCTCTGCAATCTAAAAAGCATATGTGCTCCTGCTCAGGATATGCCTTTTTTATTTTTTATTTTCTTCTATGTTATAAGTTTGCAATACTTTCTTTATTTCGCTCTTATATCTTCCCTTAATTTAAACTTACTAATCTATATTGATTCGGTTAAATATATTTCAACTCGAAGCTCTTACATACCATTCCTGTCTTCACTTTAAATATATCTTCTAATTTTCTACATTTTTTAATCCCAGTTTTCCAGAGATTCAAGCCATTCTCAGAGATGTTTCTTCCCATATTACTTGGTGAAGGTTATAAAAGTAACTGGATCAGATTCAGCGTCTTCATCAGATACTGCGCTGTCTTGTGAAGATGGTATTATTTTGGATGGTTATTGACCTATACCTATAAATAAAACCAGAGAAAAAATGAGGCTCAACAATATTCCCACGTTGAAAATTAGGGAAGACCAACTTCGGGATGAGACAACAATTTATTTCAGGCAAGAACAAACGATGAATAATGAAAAAAAAAAAAGATAAGCAAAAAGGGAAGTGTACAGAGTACAAAAATATAAACATAAAAATGATACTCTGCTAATAAAATAATAAATACTTTGTTACAATAATTATTCAGTAAAGTGGTGATGTGTGGATATACTAGAGCATGTAGTTAACTATTTACCCAAGTCACTCAGAGATACAGAGAGAGAGATAGCAAACAGTCGTTATGTAATTTATATTTGTATCCACAAGTAAACACTATTCACAACTTATTTCTTATAAAATCTAAACACACACAGAGAGAAAAAGATAATCAAATCATCCTTTAAAATGGCGTTACTTATGATATTTCACTGAATAAGTTATATTTTCCTAGTTTTTATATCGTTTATAACAATATAGTTGAAAAGGGAGCTATATTTTACCTTTTCATGTTTTATGAAGCGGTGATATATAACAGAATGGTATATTGCAACGATTAGCGAAATGCTATCAAAAATTACGGCTGTAGAAGGTAACGATGTGGCTTACAAACAACTATCTGACAGAAGCTAGGTCTACAAGAAACAAGGTATGTTTAAACAGAGTTGTCTCAACCTGATAAAATATTACAAGAATATATTTTCTTTGCTTACCCATAGTACACGTGGTACAGGCCATGATAATCATGGTGGGTAGAAATAGGCGACTGCTTTTACTGTACGTGCACCGCGTGTCTATACATGTGAAAAGAAGTTAGTCTTACACACACTAATGTGACAGAGCCCCTTTTGGTTACTTGCAATCGCTGGTGGGGTTGGATATTTGCAAGATTCGGAGGCCACTGGAGAATTTTTTAATCAGAAAAAAAAAGCCCAATGCGGGAAGCGAACCCGGGTCTTAGCGGTCGAAAACCAACGCTTTAGACCATCTTTCTACCGACCCCCCTGAGAATATATTTAATATATAAAATGTCGTTTATAATTGTAAGGAAATGAATCATATATATATATGTTTTACATATATCAACTTAAATTCGACTTCTATCTGTTTGCTAAATTAATGAATTCTCTACGCGGTAGAACATTTGAAAATGATGAAATGTTACTCCATGAGTATAAAAGCTTATGTCCATAGTTCTTCTAAAATACCCATTCCAAGATTCTTACAACGGTCACCTATAAAAGGAAGTTCCAAAAATGCAATATAACAGCGGTATGGTAGATTAAACTGGCGAAACCGCTGGGAGGGTTCACCACTGATGAGCCAGGCCCTCCCTTTAATTTTTTCATCGCAGTAAGGACAGTAGAAATTGTTTTATTTTAAAAAGAATAATACGCCACTAAAATAGTTTTATAATTTGATAACAGATGGCGCTCTAGTACATCGTTACTCCATGAGGTTAGAGGGTGGTTCTGAAAGCAAGATGTAGCATTTTACCAAAGTGCTTTTGTGATTTGGAAAGAACGCTGGGCCAAATGTGTAAAGAGGTAAATTGAATGCTTATTGTGATACATTATGATGCATTAGCGCGCCATCTGTTATTAAATTTCGAAACTATTTTAGACACGTATGATTCTTTCGAAAATTAAAAAATTCTACTGCCCTTACTTGGCCTTAATAAGGCCATTAGAAATTGTTTAATTTTCAAAAGAATCATACGCGTCTATAATAGTTTCGAAATTTCAATATTGCATATATGTAGCTAATAGTTAGATATTCATATTGCAACGTGGAAAAATTAGGGAAGACAAACTTCGGGATGAGACAGCAATTTATTTCAGGCAACGGAAATATCTTTATTTATGGGCTGCTAACCAGAATGAAACTTTATTTCAGACAAGAACAAACTATGATTGTGAAGAAAAGTCTGGTAATAGTTTCACAAAACACTGATGCGAAATTCGGTAGAAGAATTCGCAGTGATGAATCTTTTGTGGGCTGTTGCAAGGATTTAAATCAGATCACTAAATAGCAGAAAGGAGGGGGTAAAAGTTTCCTTCAAACTAACTTTATTCAAAACATGTTAAGAGGACAGAGGAAAACACCCAACTGGTCAGCAGCAGACCAGGCCGTGCTCTCCCTCCCTTTTTTTATTGCCGGCTGGCGCAGCTGGGGCTTGTTTGTTCACAGTCACCCGAGCCGTCGCTGTCCGACGTCCCGAAGTGGATCTCCATTATTCCACAATGATTGATAAAAAAAAAGATAAGCAAAAGAGAGAAGAAATGTACAGAGAAGAAAATATAAACATAAAAAATAATACTCTGTTAAAATAAAATAATAAATACTTTGTTACAATATATTCAAAATTTCATCTTTATGGTTTGTCAAATTTAAAAAAAAATATTGATGATTGTGCATTATTTATTGACCCAACCTTGAAAAAGAAGAATAACATAACGATCTGACTTGCTGAACAACGTCAGAAGATAAAAGGTATGCACATACAAACAGACAGAAAGGCTATTCAAGCAAATTCCTCAATTCCAATGAGGAATTAATAAAATTTGTAAACCTTTTCAACTTTCAAAGTTAGCCAAGAAAACTAATTTTAAATAAACTATGTTAAATAAATGTAAAATGGAGTGTAACAATGGCATAAAATAATTCATGTTTCAAAAATAATTCATGATATTTATTCAATCCCTTTATATATCAAATATATTTTATGAATATATTTCAAATATCTAATATAATATCTATATGAAGAATATATTTTGATTTCTATAAAGAGAAAATGACAAGAAAAAAATAAGAATATGAAGAAATAACGCAAAACTCATGATTGATATTGAGAAATATTGATACTCTTTACTGAAAATTGAAATATCTCTATGAGTGAACTTATTCAATGGAAAGGAGAAGAAAGATTGTGTAAAAGGATTCAATATTTGTTACTCTAAAGATTGCGCTAGCTTCATAAAACATCAGAACCAAAATCAAATTCAAAAGTAATCCCTTGTCTTAATATTGATTAGAAATATCAGACCTCCAGGGAAAAGGTATCTTTTTAAAAACTTTTTAATCTCTAGCTTTCGGGTACGAACGCCCTTCTACAGGAGAAAACATGGTACAGTAAACTCTCCTATAACGCGATTAATGTTGTCCGTGTTGTATGAAATTGCGTTATAGGAATTCGCGTTGTACGAAATAAAACTTGTATAACGCGAATGTTGTTAGGGTAAATTGTTTTATTTTATAACGCGTTATACGAAAATTCGCGTTGTATAAATAAATTTGTCGCAATTTTTTTTTATCGCGTTGTACGAAATCGCCTTGTAAAAACTCGCGTTATAGGAGAGTCTACTGTACAATGATCTGCTAATAGTACACGAAATCGTTACTATTGGCGAATCATTATTGCGTGTCTCCTCCTGTAAGAAGGGCGTTCATGCCAGAAAGCTAGCGATTTAAAAGTTTTTTAAAATACTCTTTTCCCTCAAGGTCTGATATTTTCACTCAAATATCAAATTATTTTCATAAATCAAATAGGTAACTTCAACAACAAATGACTTGAAGGTAAGACTTCTTATAATCACATCGCTGTTATATAGAAAAAAAATCACAGGAGTCCTTCAAATCCTATACTAATCTTATTTGTCACTTGGTGAGATTTTCTGAACGGCTTAACCTTGAAACTTCTCAGCTGACAAGCGCCAATCTTTGGTTCTACTTCCTAATTGGTCAATATTAGGTTCCTCTTCCTTATTGATAAGGCTAATTCAACAACAGCCAACCAGAGCTGGTTGATATCACGTTAAGTGGATTAGACCAACTTATTAATAAATATTATATAAACACAATATACTCCAGATGAAAATCTTTTAACTATATCTGAACCTAGAAAACTATTTAATAAATATTCTTATAATGATATCTTATCTCAAAAATAATACTGAAAAATAACTTTTCATTTATGTTTTATGATTTCAAGATATGAGGACAGTGAGTCCGAGATAGTGACTGGACATTATTAGAACATGAGTATAATGTGGTGAAGCTAGTGACTGTACAATACTGGAACATAGCTATAGTGGGTCGAAATTTGTGGAAAGATACCAGGATCTATCGAAAGATTGTTCCCATAAATATGGTTTTAATACACAATAAATAATATATTGTAGCAAATTAATTATTATTTTATTAACAGAGTATCATTTTTTAGTTAATATTTTGCTATTCGGTAAACTTCCATCATTGCCTATCTTTTTTTATTATTTATAGTTTTGTTCAGGCCTTAAATAAATTCCTGTGTCATTCCCGAAGTTTGTTTTTCCTAATTTTCCATGTGGCAATATAGAAAAAATATTTATTCATGGAAGTAGAGACCCTCATTTTCAATAACAGCTAGCTATCTTTTTACTAGGTTTTCAATTAACTGCATTCTCGAGGGTTAGAATCGAAAAAGACACGACGTGAAATTTCGATGTCTTTATATGTTTTAAAGTGTCTTCCCCTTAGAAGTGTAGCCATTACCGAAATAATGCATAATAAAATGGCGCAATATCCGGACTATAAGCAGGGTTAGATAGAACTTCAATACCCTCCAAATCCTTCATTCTACTCTTTGTTAACCGAGCTAGATGATCTGGAGGATTGTCATGTGACAGATGTATTATCTTTAAGTTGATCAAAGCAGAGTATAGAGTCTTTAAAAAAATTAATATACTCGGCTTAGTTGTTCTGAGTAGAGATCGGCATTAACTGCATGACCACCAGGAACAAGTTCGTAGTGTACAATACCATCGATGTTCTACCTCATACAGTCATCACTTTATGGCCAAAGTGATCCTGTTTATCTACAGGTTTAGCATCTTGATCATAAGGTAGAAATTGTCTTCTTGTGTCGAGATTACGAAGATAGATCCACTTTTCATCCCAGTTACAAACCGCTTCCAAAACCGATGATAATCCTGTCCAACAATTATCTGACTGTGGTTTTCTATTCGCCTGACCAATAATGCCCGGTCTGAGGAGCTGTGTTCATCCTGTAACTAAGAAATAGTCTATTATCTGCAATGCTCTACCACCCATACACCTAATCATAAATGGCCTGGATGCGAGGTTGTTCTTATCCTGGCCCCTCTCTGAACAAGAATGTCTTACCACGAGAAAAAAACACAAAGGCTAAAAGGTTCTTTAATTTTTTTAACTGGGAACTTTTCGCCTTCGTAATTTTTCTCGTGGTAAATCTTCTCGGCGATTATCTTTTATGAATATGTCTTAGTTTTGAAACCCTGTACATCCTGGTCGTTGATGTTCGAGCTGATTCGAGCTCCACCCTTACACCGGAGCTAGAATGTCCTGGCTGCGGAACTGTGTCCATCCCGGCACCTGGCTCCCATTACCATTAAACTCCCGCGACTAAGAACAGCGCTGTCCAACGATCAATTGTTGCTCACATTTGTCACCGAGGTGCGTCATTAGGTGACTAATTGCGACGCCCACCAATAATCGGCCAGCAATAATTAATATTTGTTAATTAAAATGGCTCCGTTAATAACCTCGCCCATTTGTACATCTTCCCCCATTAATCAATCCGATGAATTGAGAGATCGCGAGTCGGGTAATAGCTCTGGGAGTAATTCCTTGTTACAGCAGTAAGTGGACTTCGGCAATATAGCTCTGGGAGTAATTCCTTGTTACAGCAGTGAGTTCGGCAATATAGCTCTGGGAGTAATTCCTTGTTACAGCAGTGAGTTCGGCAATATAGGTCTGGGAGTAATTCCTTGTTACAGCAGTGAGTTCGGCAATATAGCTCTGGGAGTAATTCCTTGTTACAGCAGTGAGTTCGGCAATATAGCTCTGAGAGTAATTCCTTGTTAAGGCAGTGAGTTCGGCAATATAGCTCTGGGAGTAATTCCTTGTTACAGCAGTGAGTTCGGCGATATAGCTCTGGGAGTAATTCCTTGTTACAGCAGTGAGTTCGGCAATATAGCTCTGGGAGTAATTCCTTGTTACAGCAGTGAGTTCGGCAATATAGCTCTGAGAGTAATTCCTTGTTAAGGCAGTGAGTTCGGCAATATAGCTCTGGGAGTAATTCCTTGTTACAGCAGTGAGTTCGGCAATATAGCTCTGAGAGTAATTCCTTGTTACAGCAGTGAGTTCGGCAATATAGCTCTGGGAGTAATTCCTTGTTACAGCAGTGAGTTCGGCAATATAGCTCTGGGAGTAATTCCTTGTTACAGCAGTGAGTTCGGCAATATAGCTCTGGGAGTAATTCCTTGTTACAGCAGTGAGTGGACTTCGGCAATAATCCAAGTTCTCTTGAGTATGTGTCCATATTGCCTGCTTCAATAACGATAGCTCCAAGTCTATTTGTCTCGGCAAAATGTCTCCATATATCGAAGATATTGAAAACACTTTCTATTTTCAAAAACTTGGAAGTATTCGAAGTTCCTCCCCTTACTTAAACCAAAACATCAATTCCCAATTAGATTTGCGAATATTAATGGATTACAAACATAATCAAATACCAATACAAATCAATAACGCACCATCTATATATAACAAATGAAAACATTAAGAGGCTAGTGTTTCTTTAACAAACTTCTACTATCGTTACTGCGATGAAAAAACAAGTCCTCCTAATATTTTTCATGGCAATAAGGACAGTAGAAGTTTTCTTTATTTGTGAAGGAAATACTCCCGTCTTAATGTTTTCATTTGTTATATAATGTTATATAATAAAATATGATTGAAAGAGATGAATTCTAATTTTTACCTGCTGGCAATTCAATAAGGTATTTCAAAAATTGCCTACAATATTGAAGTTATTCAAGGCCAAAATGTGGTATATTACTGCCACACAATTAAGATATTCAATACAATAAAATAACATGATTCTTAATAGCGAGTTGAAAGTAATTTTCAATAAACTCTAAAAAGAATTCAAGGCAGAAAGTTTATCTGAATCGTAAAAAATATTTCGAAGAGTAATAAGATAGAAGCGAAAGGATATCTAGAATGATTAGCAAAATTGGTTGTAGAGGCATTTATAGATTTATTTCAAAAATATTTTATTCTTGGCGCTACCTAAAATATAGTTGTCTCATTATTCACTCATCGAACCTTAAATGATGGTTGAAACATGCTCTAGAGAGATTCAATACATGACTGAGAAGAAAATCATGGCTAACGAATCTGCCAGACCGCAACCTGGTGCAACAATTAAATGGTAGAGGAAAAATATATTACAATTAATGAAAACAAAAGAGGCATATCCTGACCAAGCTTACATGAGCTTTTCTAGATGTAGAGCGCCATCTAGTTGAACAAAAATAAACTAAACGTTTATCTAACTTTCTCCGTGATATTTGGCCAACCCATTTTCTTGATAAATAAAGAAAAGTCAACCACGAACGCGTTTAGGGCTGTTGGCCCTCGTCAACGAGGTGCAGACTGTTATATGTTTTATATGTTGATTTTTTTTTTCACATTACATTTAATGTCGGTATTTTTCATTGAACTCGGTTTAATAAAGGCTAAAGATTTCGCTAGATAAGGGAGATTTCTTGATGGATACTATCACTAGGATAAAGAAGTCGAGATTCTAACCAATGAAGATGTTGCAAGTTCTCTTCAGACCGAACGCTAACATAGAAGACGGTGAGGCAAAAGCAGCAAGAGGAACCTCTAAGCCTTCTGAAATAATGATGGCTGATTTAGCACGATATGGTGGGGTATCCATTCTGAAATGATAATCTTGACAATTTCACCGTTTGGCAAAGTTAGAACATTTTAGGATGTAATCATATAAACCTTTTTTTTGTACAATAAAAGATGATTCCTAACTAAAGTAAAATAGGTGAATATTATCTGAATTTCTGTCTTTATAGGCATGCCTATTTCCATAGAGTCAGTTTTAAAATATATAAACAACTTTATATTAATAAAAACCAGTGTCAAGAAAACTTCTGAGTAAAAAACGGTAAATTGAAACGACTTGCATATGGAAATGTATAGCAATTTACATCTGGTATTTTAAAGATAACACAATATTGAATATTTCAAAGGTTATAAAGCTATATGTGTGATTTTTACATAGGTATTCGAGAGTTGATCAAATCTCAATTCCATTCTATATACAGTTACGAGCGTCATTCTTCATCTCCTAATAATCAGTTTTCATCTCTGTCACCGTTTGCTTTTTTTTTGGAATGGCGCCCTCCTATTGGTTGGCTACGGTCACGCCACCTTTACCCCCCCCCCCCCCCCACTCGCTATTTCGTCTTTGTAACTATTGTGTTGGAGCGGGTCGCTCCCTAAATAAATGCATATATTAGATAATAACCAAATGGAATCCTCTCTTTCTTTTTCCCGGTAAGAGACGCCTACGGAAGCCAACAGTACATAGACAGATAAAGCACATAGGCTATAGTTATTAACTAACATATGCAATTATTTAAGGCGCCAATTTATAATTGTAACAAATAGTATTTGAATCAAAACATTCAATCGGGTAAAACACGGGCGTTGCCCGGGTCATTCGGCTAGTTTTAATATATGAACAATCTAATTCTGAGAAATTTCTGATATGGCGATGTATTTAGGAATCACTGTATTGAGTGATATTAAGAAATAAAATTTAAAAATTTCAACAATATTTAAAAAATAGAATGTGTTTATTCTACAAAAACATTTGGGATATTATAGTTAGGTCTAAGGTAAAAAATGAATAAATCTGTGCAGCTATATGGAGGTGAAAATGACCGACCCTAGCGTGAATCCAATGAAGACATCAAAAGAAACTCCAGTCAGGGCCAAGTGTCCTTCTATCCCGCCTCTCAACGATAAGAAGATAACGCGGCAATTATCTCTCGGGGCTAAGATTTAAGTACTTCAACAGATTGGGATTCCATGTCTTACCTTGAGTCTCTGTAGTACCTATAATACATACTTAGATCTCCTTAATTATGTTCACGGATTGTAATTGTCGCCTTAGTGACATTTTTCTTTACAATAGATTGCCGCATTTATTGTGTTGAAAGACGCCAGCTTCACAATATTTCTCTAATTTTACTATAGACTGCCGCATTTCTAAACTAGTGAAGGGTGTTGAAAGGTTATAAAAATATACAATACCTCTCTAACTGTTACTATAGACTATCGCATGCATAAACTAGTGAAGGATTTTGAAAGACACAATATATAAAATATATCTCTAACTTCCCCACAGACTATCGCATGTCTAAACTAGCGAAGGATTTTGATAGATACAACCTATAAACAATGTACCTCCAACTTCCCCCACAGACTATCGCGTGTCTAAACTAGTGAAGGGGTTGAAAGATGCCAGATATACAATGTTTTTCTGACCTTTGCCATAGACTATCGCATATCTAAACTAGTGAAGTATTTGGAAAGACTGCAAGCTATATACAGTTTTTTTCAACTTTTACCATAGACCATCGCGTGTCTAAACTAGTGAAGGGTGTTGAAAGATGCCAGATATACAAAATTTCTCTAACTGTTACCATAGACTAACGCAGTCTAAACTATTAAAGGATGTTTTGAAAGACGCCAGATTTATACAATTTATCTCCAACTTTCACCATAGACTATCGCATGTCCTAACTACCGAATAATATTGATAATAACAACCTATATACAATATTTCTCTGACCTTTACCATAGACTGCCGTATGTATAAACTAGTGAGCGTGTTGAACAGGGCTACCTATATAGAATCTCTCTGACTTTTACCATAGATTGCCGCATGTCTAAACCTAATCTGGTTTGAAGGTTATACTAATAGATCCTCAAATGAGAACGACATTTTATTCGATATCAGTGCTATAGCGGAATTCGATAGATTAGGCTAGATCACCTTCTAGACTTCTATAAATGGAGTTCTCTAGAGTCAACTATACTGAGATAGGTATGCTACCACATAACGTAATGTCACGTAATCCCGTGCTCTTCCAGCACCATGATGTTAGCGGGCCATCTCTAACCACATTAACACCCCATCTCGTTCCCCGGCTACGTGCTGCCGGGACGTGACTTCCCCCACATCTGATCCCCTCCATCCGCCCCTGATGTTAGCGAGGGACTTATCATCAGCTTCCAGCACTCAAACGTTCGTATA